>JAMXBD010001017.1:0-525703 GCA_024138025.1 Combretum micranthum
TGTGGTTGTTTTAAGCCAAAAACGACCTCACCAATGGAAAGAACACGAAAAATCCTATGAAATAGACTATTTATTTGTTAAGAACGGATAAGAAATGAATTAGATATTACAAAAACAAAAACAGAATTACTACTGCCAGATCTTCACGAACAGAGCGGACTATTCTTGTATTTTTCGTCCCTTAATGACTTTGTTTGATAAAACTAAGACCATTAATGGATTGTACTCGGAAAATACTATGAAAATGACTATTTATTCATAAAAAACGGATTAGAAATGAGTTAGATACGATCAAAATAAGTTTTGACTACAATTGTTAGGCTTCACTTGAAATCTATGCATATATTTCATAAATTTAAAAATTGTACAAGTCTCTTTTCTTGAAAATAATTTCACTACTATAAAGTACTCTTTGAATACTATCAAATTGACTATTTATACAACAAAATCGGATTTAAAACGAAAAAGAAATCGCAAATAGAAATTTACTCAGTTTTTACTCTTAAACCAATATTAATATTACTGTTATTTCCATTAATCTAGTTATGATTATTACCATTATTATTACTACTATTTATAGTATTCCGTATTATTAATATTTCCAATTAGAGTTACCAATACTGTTATTTTACGTTAAAATCACTCTATTTATACTATCACCAATTTTATTTTTGTCACTAATGGTATTATTTACTAGCTATCTGAAAATTGTTGTTATTATTATACTTGTATTTAATACTAATACTGATTTTGATTTTTCAATACTAATATTACTAATAATATTATAGTATTACACTTAGCTTGTTTTGCAATAAGAATGAAACTGAAGTATAATAGAAATTTGATATATCCAAATATGATTTTTATAATTCTTGAAAGATATAGATACTAGAACATACATTTGAATAATAAAAATACTAACTTAAAAGACAAATAAGGTTAACAGGCAAAGAATTATTAAATAAAATTTTTCTACTGAAAGCAGTAGGATTTAAGAAAAAGACAAACCCTTTAAGTAAAAATATAGATAGCAATTAATAAAAACTATATCAAATACCGATACGGAATAATTAGATACCTATGAGGATTTAATTAAATTATTTAATGATACAGTAATTAATATGACGGACTCAGTCTAATATTCGACGATAGAGATCAACACCTTTGAATTATAGGAAGACTTCTCTTACAGAAATAATCCAATAATAAATATCTGTTATTTCCTTTCATAGGAAAATAGATCCATTCCCGAACTTCCAGTAGCTTATACAACAAATTAGCGAGGACCGCAGGTGAGGGAATTCTTATGATCTACTATTCGCTTGTGATTGCTACTGTTTGCTGTTATGTTGATTGTATTGCTTGTATGTGGAATGACTGATTGATGTGAGTGTTATCATCCGCGTGATCAACTGAATAAATAGATAAAGATAATAATTCGACTAAACTAATTGGATATACTCGTCGCATGTGCTTGATCCCTTTGTAGGAAATGTCCCGAATTTGAAATCAAAAGTATGTTGAAATGTGTTTTTAAAGAAATCTGACTTAGAACATTCCAAGTTGCTTTTATATCCTTTGAAAAGGAAGAATTTATGCTAAAAGAGTTTATGAGATGAGCATGGGACATTTCTGAGTATTGTTGTGACAGTGGATGTTGCCTGAGTTCGGGTCCACTGGTTACGTGGCGATAGATGTTATCTGAGTTGGGGTCTATCCGCCGGATTCACCTTTAATAGGTGATGGTTCGTATTGGCAATAGATGTTACCTGAGTCGGGGTCTACTTGCCTGATTCACCATTGATTGGTGATGGATTGTAAGAATCCCCATTAAATTGGCATTATATATATTTAAATATTAACCAGCGTAAATCACGTGAACACGTTGGGGAATATTTATTGTTACCAATGGTGGTTAAGCATTGGGTGAGTCTGGATGGACGCTACCACCGGACAGCCTCGTGCGGTTAAGGCGAGGTGTCCCATGCGGGTAAGAATGGGAGACAACTGAAATGTAGACAGGTAAATCTACATCGTCTATGGTTCCGGACCCCCATAGATGTGTTTCTTGCATTCATCACGTATGCATTCAAATTGTGTGTAGATAGATTTGCATGAGTGTATAATTAATGTTTGATAACTTGCGTGACCAGTAGTAGTGAGGAATGAACTCACTGAGCCCGTGGTTCACTTACCCCCCCCTCCCCAACAGTTTTTGTGCAGGTTTATTACTAGCTGGGATTGGGCTAGGAATGTGTGAAGAGAGCTTCTCCAACAAACTCTATTGAAGATAGAGATATAGGATATGGAAACTTAGAATGTAAATTAGATAAATTTTGAATTTTGTAAGTTGTAGTTTGAAACCCAATTTCACTATTTGGTGGGGGATACCGATACTCTGCGATCTTGGTGGAAATTGGAAAATCGGATTCCATAGTTGGAATACTGTAACATATTATATCATTTGTATTATAAACTTTTATAAATAAATAAAGTCTTGTACACTCTGACATACAAGAGACTCTCATATTATGGGTGCACACGTGATATGATGGCTTTAGATAAATCCTGTTAGGCCCCCATATTAGAGTTGTGACAACCTGAACCTGAGTTAAATAACATCTATATTCATAATACGTAATAGATTTGTATAAGAAAGGGATAAAAACAAATAGGCAGAGATTAGGATTGTGATAAAAATTTTAATTCTACCTAAATCCTAATCGAAAGGAGAATTGGGGGGTGGGGGAGGGGGGGTGTTGTTTACTTTTGACGAATTCATCTAAAGGGGGCAGGAGGAGAACAGAGAAGATCATCCTCCATTTGCCTATATATCTCTTTAGCTTTCAGCTCTCTCTCTGGATGGATCCTTTCTCAAGTACAAGACTTTCTCTCTCAAAGCTGATTCTCTTTCTAGCTTTCAACCTTCATCGAAAACAGAACCAAACACAAACTCATTCACCAAAAACCAGAATCAAATCCACCGAGTCAACTGATCAAATCCAACGATCATCGAGTCAACTCAACTCAGCGCGTGACTCGATAACGACGTACCTACTAAACCATCTCCAAATAGCCTCCAACCCACTAAATCGACCTCTACCATGCCAGAGTTCAGTGAGATTTGGTTGGTACACCGAGAAACATCCCCTGTTCAGCCATTGTTGCGATCACAGCTTGAGACACGAAAGGGAAGATGATGCAGCATAGGATGAAGAGACGAAAAATCCTATTCCAACAACATATGCCATCGGCCTTTAGTTCTACACTGCTCATGTTAGAGCGGCGTACTTTACATGTCTTTTGGGTTTCTCAAATTCGTAATTAATAATGTGGTCAATGCCTTTAGAATATCATTTAATATTTCTAAAGAATAATTTTTAGTATCATTTAGTAGGATTTTTAATATGATTTAATGTCTTTTAATAGGATGTCAGTTTCATAGGATTTAATGTCTTTTAATAGGATGTCAGTTTTAGTTTTTCCTTTTAAATGCTATTTAATATTATTTAATAGGTTTTAGTCCTTTTTCCATTATGGCAACTTTCAAGCTTGCCTATATATATGTAAGCCTTATGGCATATGAGACAGAATATGTTATTTTGAATGAATTTTTTTTTAGAGTGTTCTCTCTTTTCCAGAATTCGTAATCTTGTGTAGATTTCGACTTTTGATGCCAAATATCTAGGTATTCTTAGAATCAATAGATATATGAAGATCACAAGCCGGGTATTCGTACGCGAATCAACGTCTTGCGATTATTTCCCTTTTATTCCGCTACGTCAGTTGGTATCAAAGCTGCGTTCGTTCCAGGAGTAACGATGCCGTCTCGTAGACAATTAAACCAGCGACGTATGTATGGATGAAATTTATGGCTGTGATGACTTAGGTCGACGAATCGAAAAAAAAGTTGATTGGTGCTTCAGTCGTATGATGGATCAGGTCACAGAAAGGATAGAGGCACTTTTGGTGAATCAAAATAAAGGTAGAAACCTTAATCCTGATCTGGTGCCTAATTCTGATTTGATACATGATGTAGGTTATGAGGAATCGAATGATGACTCTTCTTTTGTTAAGGAAGATAGTAGTTGTAGGGAATTAATGATGAACACAGAAATCCTAGAATTCGATGATGATTTCTCTTCTATTGATGGGGACTACTATGATGAAGAACCAATATTTGACGTTTATGAGGAAGATGAAGGGGATGTCTTTGAAGGAAGAGGCAATTTTGAACCAGTTTATGATGAAGTTATGTTAGAGGCTATAGGTAATGGAAGACCTGTTTTTGACACCAAGTATGTTGAGGAAGAATTCGTGACAAGTGGTGAACAGGAGATTCATGATTCTGATATTGTGTCTGCTTTAGTGGGTAAGCAGGTTAAAGGAGAACTTGAGTTATCTCAAGTAGCCATTCCAATAGCGAAGAAGTTTCAAGGTGTGTTTCCTAAAAAATCGCATGATGGCTTACTACCTCTGCATGATATTCAATACCGGATCGATCTTGAACTAGGCATAACCCTTCTAAACCATCTTCGTTATCAAATGAGCCCTACAAAACATGAAAAGTTGAAGAGGCAGGTTGAGTTACTGCGTAACATGGTAAAAATTTGAGGTCGAATTTTGTCCAGCCTGGAGAGGATGATGCAGCATAGGATGAAGAGACGAAAAATCCTATTCCAACAACATATGCCATCGGCCTTTAGTTCTACACTGCCCATGTTAGAGCAGCGTATTTTACATGTCTTTTGGGTTTCTCAAATTCATAATTAATAATGTGGTCAATGCCTTTAGAATGTCATTTAATATTTCTAAAGAATAATTTTTAATATCATTTAGTAGGATTTTTAATATGATTTAATGTCTTTTAATAGGATGTCAGTTTTAGTTTTTCCTTTTAAATGCTATTTAATATTATTTAATAGGTTTTAGTCCTTTTTCGATTATGGCAACTTTCAAGCTTGCCTATATATATGTAAGCCTTATGGCATATGAGACAGAATATGTTATTTTGAATGAATTTCTTTTAAGAGTGTTCTCTCTTTTCCAGAATTCGTAATCTTGTGTAGATTTCGACTTTTGATGCCAAATATCTAGGTATTCTTAGAATTAATAGATATTTGAAGATCACAAGCCGGGTATTCGTGCACGAATCAACGTCTTGCGATTATTTCCCTTTTATTCCGCTGCGCCAGAAAAAGACCCGCTTTTGGGATTGGACTTCAAGATAGACCCGTGGCCACCGAACTTAGTCGCCTTTCTCCGTTTCATTGTGCATTACTGTAGGTTTGTAGTTTTGTTTTCGATTGTATGTTATTTGCTTAGTTTAGTTTATATTATTATTGCTATTGTTATTGTTATTACCTTCTGTATGTTTGATAAATAAAGGACATGTGGGAATTAGAAAATGTTAAAAATAAAACATAATTAAATATCTTTGTCCAACGTTACTGACTTGGGTTTCCTTTTTGCAGGTAGTAGTGTTTCTTGTTATTAGTCCGTGCAATATATTTTTTATTAATAATGTATTGTAATGTAATTCACATTATCTATGACTACTAACCGCGGCCGCAATTTTTATTGAAGTGTTACGCCGTGGTGACTATTCGAGATTTGAGGATGTTTTCTTTTTCAATTAGTCACTAATTACGAATTTGCCTATATTTGCATTTTAGAAATGTTGGGTTCAAATTGCATGGAAAGTCAATTTTGTCACATAGATGTATTTTCATAAATAAAATTCATATAATTTGCATGTTTCAAAATTAGGATTTTCGTTCAGTGTTTTCAAAATTGGACCTATAAAATTTAGGCATCCTAGGATTCTTGTGAATAAAATTTTAATCGGCTAAAAAACGTAAACCTGACATCTTTTCCATAAATAAAATTAATCAATAAACTAAACTTTTATAAAAGAAAAAAATGAACTACGAGAGTCTGATTCCGACATATAAGAGATGCAAGTACGTGTGGAGCAATAACAAAAAATGTAAAAAGTTATTTTTTTGACATCATTGTATTTTCTGCATTTTGAGCACATATTATTGTCTTTTGGTATGACTATTTTGTACATTTAATATCATTTATTATGCTCTATTAATATTTACTAACTTTATCTTTTTTTTCTTTTTTTGTCCTTTACAGGATTTTTGTAAATTTTTACTAATCTTATAAATTATAGGATTTTAAGAATTTTGCGTAATTTTTATTCTTTATAATTTATCTTTGTTTAGTATAGTTAAAAAAAAATATTATCAAGGCTTCTTTAATTTTAAAAAACCCATAAGTGGTAACCTCTTTAGGTGTAATAGGATAGCCTAATTCTAGAATTTTATGGTTAAAATTTTTTTTTCTAAAAATTAATTTTTTTAGAATAAAGCTCGTGGACCAATATAGCCTAAATTAGGGTTGGCCCGCCTAGTTGACCCTAATTTTATTATTTTTCCAACTTATGTTGGTGGCAACTCTAGAGTTTTAAAATTAAATATTTTTAAAGAATTTTTCAAAACTTTCTTTAATTGTGACGGGTGTCTATGTTAAGTGGGTCAAGCTTAATGTGGATCTAATTAATGAAAAGGAAATTTTCAAGCTCAACATAACCTATCCTTACTTCTACCTTTAAGTAATCCATATGAGAGGTATGCTTCACTCAATTCCTAGCCCAACCCCACTACGTCTTAATCCTACAAAAGAACTATAGTGGTGTTAACAAAACCATAGCTTAGTGAGTTTGTTCTTTGCTACTATTGGTCATGCAAGTTATCAAGAATTAAATTAACATTCATGCATATCTATCTACTCACGATATGAATGCACACATGATGAATGCAATCAACACAACCATGGTAGTTTGGAGCCATAAACGGGGTAGATTCGTGTTGTCTACACTTTAGTTATCTTGGATAGACCCCGACTCAGGCAACATCTACCTTCACTCAATGTGATGTGACTAAATATTTTAGTATAGTAGGTAGACCCTCGACTCAAACGACATCTACCACTTCTCAATGATGGTGATTATGACAGGAAGACCCCGACTCAAGCAACATCTACCATCATCACATGACAAATAGACCCTGACTAAGACAACATCCATTGTCAAAACATTACTCGGAAATGACCCAAGTTTATTTCATAAACTATTTTGGTAAAACTCAACAATTTCAGAAGGCTAAAAGAGCAACTTGAGATAGTCTAAACCATGTTTCTTTAGAGATACATTTTGAAAATACTTTCAATTACAAATTGAGACATTTCCTTCAAGGAGGCTCAATCACATGCGATGAATATATCCAATTAATTTAGCCAAGTATTTAAAGTTATCCATTTATTCAAATGATCATGCAGATGATAGCACTCATAATATCTAGACATTTAATAGACAAGTAATACAAGTAGCATAACAACAAATAGCAGGAAGCACAAGTAAATATTAGATCATTAGAACTCCTCCACCTGAGCATAATTGTTCACTTGATACGATCTTTCGAAATACCTTAAGTTTGGAACTAAGTCAAAGCAATAGGCTCAACTTGGAATGAACCATAGAATGGTCCTACTACTTGTATAATTCCTATAAATATAGTAAGACAAACGAGTCATTAATTGTACCATGGCTTAATATATTTTAGAATTATTTATGGTGTTAAATCATAGTATATTGTATGGATTTTGTATTAAATAATCTAA
This sequence comes from Combretum micranthum, assembly GCA_024138025.1. Taxonomy (NCBI): domain Eukaryota; kingdom Viridiplantae; phylum Streptophyta; class Magnoliopsida; order Myrtales; family Combretaceae; genus Combretum; species Combretum micranthum. The sequence continues at coordinate 7,690 of JAMXBD010001017.1, forward strand.
GAAGTCCATCCTATGGTATAGTAGAGTCTATGTCTTTTTATTTGCAAATTCGCATAGTTTATATTATTCTTATACCTTATGAGAATTGTTTTGAAAATTTCAATTTAATAAACATAATGATTAACTCCAAATGATGGGCTAATTGCTATCTCTTGTGAATATGCTTTTGAAACAACATGCTTTCCTTATAATTTATAGTCTAACACATTATAACTATGTTTTACTTATATAATTTATAAATTAATATGACTTTTATAAGAAACTATATTACTAACTATGTTACTTGTCTATCTGTTATGGAAATGCTATACCCATTAAGAATTCAATAAATACTATATTTAAATTACATAAATATATTGGTCCTACAATAGTCATACTTTCCATCCTTTTCCTTTACTGTTAAATGAGAATTAGCTATAATAAAATTGTATGTTCTTATTCAAATTGTTTTCTATTATTTTACTAGTTATGTTCCAACAATTCAGGCTTTTGTTGTCTTATCGAAAGCATATATATTAACAACTGTATGCCCTAACCTGATGGCATTACATCCTGCCATGTGTCCTTAACATAGATGGACACATTAAGGCTATGAAACACTAATCTACAAATAATCAAAACATAAATCTCCAATACTCACATATAAAGGGTACCTATTTGAAACATTTCACAAAAAAATAAAACTTCTAAATAATCTTGTTGGCATAAACTAAAGCCAACTTTAAATAACTTGAAACATGAAGGAAAGTCTTTCAAATAAGTCTTAAAGTCATAAAACATATAAAATCTCCTAAAGTCTTCAACTCAGTCTAATTCCAAGCCATATGATCAAGACATCAGTAGGGAAGTCTGGTGCACTATCATCCTCCCAATAGTCTACAAAACATCAAATCTAGATAAATCATAATATGCTTGATCTTCACTTGTTCCTGAAAAAGATAAAAGAATGATCAAATATTGCCTAGTATGCCAAACCACAAACATAATTACATCAGCACACATCATACATAATCACATACAACCTATTCTAATGCAATAAACACAGGTTATTATCTTTTGAATAGTCCACAAAAAGAACAGTTTAGATTCACTGCAGTCTAGTTCTAAACTAGAGTTACTTATGACTCCATAAAAACAAGCAGTATAAAAAATAAGTAATATATAATATATATGGATGTTGGGTACTCCTTACACCTGATGCCATCATTGCACAATCCTAAACTATCAAAATCATTTCTATGCACGAGTTTACTTGAGACAACCTCATACATAGATCGTTAAGGTGCCAATATTAGTATCACAGTCTGTTTGGTCTTTACTAATAGTTGCCAAACACAAGCAACAAGCAATTTTAATTAAAAGCCAAATAAATTTAGGTCAATTATAAATTCTAGCTTGCAAGCACACACAATAAGCAAGGTAAGGTCGCACTTGAATCAATCTCAAGGAACAGAACTCTATATCACCAAAACCCTGATCACATAAACATAATTGATTTTAATATACAACTTCCATAAAATAAATCTAATCCAAACATCACTTAAAACCCTAATCCTAAAATAATCATAAATCTACACCTTTCTCCTTGATTGAAATACAAAACTTCTCCAATAGAACCATTCTCCTCAACAGATTCTCCAAACCTTATAATTCCATTCAATACCAAATAGAACAAAAATTAACAAAAATCATAACTATGATATCATAAAGATTAAGAATATACCAACTTACCTATAATTGGTTCTCAATTCCTCTTAATCACCAAAAATATAAATTTCTAATAAATCTACGGTTTTCTTTAATTTCTCTTTCAAAACCAATAGAAAAAAACCTTAAGGGAATAAATAGATCTTATAATTTCTAAAGAAAAGACAGAGATTCTATTACCTTAATCTAATCTTTTAAATCTACTTGGTTGCTATGAACACCCAGAGAGAGGATTTCTAGGTTTAGAAGAAGGAAAACACTAAGCTAGGATATAAAGAATTTGTGGAAAACCTTCATTTGCCGCACACATACGCCGATAGTTTTAAAACGTACACTAGGCAGAACTTGAAGGTCGGCATTGTAAACGTAAAGGCTAGTAGCCATTTCATCTTGAGTCATTTTTTTTTGTACGTATGCCGAGATGTATGCTGGCGGTATACGTACCAAAGCTAGTGGCGTACACATCTCTGATTGAAATTCTTCATTCTAACACCAGAAGTGGTCAAAGGGGCATCGGGGGATTGCGGCCACGACCTTCAATGCTGCCTACCACAAAACATACGCTAGTAGTGTTGACTTCTACATCGACGGCGTACTGGCTGGTATACAGCTGTGAAATTCCATTCTTCATCATGTGTCTGTCTTGTGATTAAAACTTGAATATACTTTAAATTTTGACTATATAATCCTTTTATTTTATATTAATTGACACTTTTACCTTCATTATAAATTATTTACTTTTATATTACAACAACTATATATATACATATAAATAACTTAATATTATATCAAATTGAAATTTAGTTTATTATATTTCAGTGTAGTGTATAAATCTTAGGAATTGTGATTAATAATATCTTTTATTAATTATATAATAAGATAAATTTATATAAGGGAATTTATACATGCTTTTCTACTAGTATATTTCATGTGCACATATATGTATATATCTGAATACCTACTCATGGTGACATAATTATTTAAGTGTTGGTGATACATACATTTTAATTAGAGTTTATTGTATAACAGAATGTTTATTTGTAAACATCAATCTTGGCTAAGAATTCTATTATTTTGTCAAAGCTATTTATTTATTTATATTCTAATCCTTGTTATATTTTTGTTGATCTATTAAATTAGTTTTTTCATCTATATTTATATATCTTACTAATATTAATTTTTATTATTAACACACTTCTTTCATTTAGAGTTGATTTCAGGTCAAGATATATAAGTACATGGAATATTGCAATCTAGTTTCCTAATTTCTCTATTATCTTTCATCTAGAGTTTTATTGTTTATTTAGTCTTAATGGATTCAATTATAACATATAATTGATAATGATTACAAAATAAACAAATAAATAAGTAAATAAATAAATCACATATGTAAAGCCAACGATGGCAATTCATGTCTATCATTATATAAACCATCACATATTGCACTTATATTAAGCCTATTAGAGAAATTTAATTCATAATGCACATATTCTAATGGTGGTCGGATTTTCTAATAAGTTTCCTATTATTTTATAGGTGGATTTAGTCGCGTAATCTAAAGATGACCATATTAGCTTTATTTTGAGTCCTATTTGCACATATAAAAAATAGTTTTAAAGCTTTCGATAATCACGCGATACTATCAATATTTAGTGGAATTTGACTCGTTTTGCGTTATCAAACCTTATGAGTAATTTTTTTTAATGCCGATATGAGTATCTATAGGCAATGTTTTCTCTTGTTAAACCCACCTGGTATATCACATCAAGAGGTTCCATTACGTGAATTAAATGAGAATCGACTAAAGTTCACTATAGGTGCATTGCTTTCCTCAATTAGCTGCATCATACACGTATAATTACATATCATTGCACTTTATTCTACTCAATTGTTTCATCTTATGATTTACAATATGTACATCTTCAAATATGTAATTATGTCTATTTGCTCCTATTTTTACAAATGAGCCAAGTATATGCATATTTATATATATACATATATTTAAACTATCTTAAACCTTTAATTTGTCCTTTTTGCTATGAACTCCCTCTAAACATAACTATTATTACTTTTAATAGTTATATGCCTAAATCAATTATCATAAAGCTGACAACACTCCCTACTCTTCCTATAAGGCCCATGTGTGTGTGTGTATATATATGTATATTTATTATTATGTCTTTTACTCCCTTTTTAGTTTATGAACCTTGTTTTGTAATATTTTTATCTTAAGTTTGCATTACATTTACATATATTGCATGGGCCGAATACATACATATACATATACATATACATATACCATATTCGTTTGGGTTGTTTTCTATATTTTTCTTTAACAAACATATCTTGTAATTTTAGCTTGTAAAAAAAGAAAAAAAAAAAAAGAAAAAAGAGCATCATGGTCCCTTAACTTCCTTCTTGGCCGAATAGACATATATACATTTATATATCTATCTTTATTTTGTTTGACTTTTATCTATTTTCTTAATTTTGTCTCTACTGAAGATCATGATCTAAAGAAAATAATAAGAATAAAACTCCTACTAACTCTAACAACTTGTGTTGACGGAAACTGTCAATAGTAATATTGCCTTGATATTATTAGTTGGCCTCCTTAATTATGGTCAACTCATTATTATTGCTTCCTTATTATATTCCTATAATCGTGCATCTTTCTTAGTTAGTTTCCTTGTATAGTTTTTTTGTTTTGTATATAAATACATACAAATGAGTAAATGGGAGGGATTCTGAATTCCACAAAATTTTGGTATTCTTTTTATTATTTTCTTAAATCTGTATAATTATCATGGTGTTAGAGCCATTGATAATCTAAAATTCTCTTGTTTTGTCAAAAATATATTTGGTTCAACTAGTAGGCTATTACAAGTAATCTTTTTGTGCGTCCTAAATCCTGCCTTCGAACTCAACAAATATTATGGTGCAATCTATATAATTTTATCTATTGAGATATCGTGGATAGTGAAAAGTTTGATACTATATCAGACAAGTTTAATGGGAGGAACTATATATCCTCTTTGGGAATTTCATTTTCGTATGTTCATAGAAGGGAAAGAGTTATCTAGAATTGTAGATGGATCACTAAAAGAACCAACTGATAATAAAGAAAAGGTAAAATGGGAGGTAAATAATGCTAGAGTTATTACTTGGATTTTGAATTCTGTAGAAACAGATATTGCTTTGAGTCTGAGGTCATTTCATACTGCTAGCACAATATGGGATCACCTTAAGAAAGTATATTCACAAACAAATCAGGTTAGACAATTTGAAATTGAGTATGAGATTGCCAAACTTTCTCAAGATGCTAGAGATATAAGAACTTTTTATTCTAAATTATTGGGATTATGGACTGAATTAGATATGCTATCTTTGAGTCTTGTTGAAAGTGCAGCTTATCAAGAGCTAAAGAAAGAAAGAGACATGAGTAGAGTGCTTCGAATCCTCATGAAACTTATACCTGAGTTTGAGAATGCTAGGGCCAACATAATTAATCAAGGAATAGTGGATATTGATTTAGTCCTGGGTGACCTTCTTCCAAAGGAGACCAGACTTCATACACAAGCTAATTTGGATGTTAAAACTAATTCTTTTGATGTTGTTTTCTTAGCTTCTCGTGGTAAGCTTCAGATGAAACAATCAAGAGCAGATTCTAGTAAAGTTCAATGCCGATTTTGCAATGGTTTTGGACATATACAAGCTCATTGCAAGAAGAGGAATGAATGCAACTACCGTAAGAAGAAAGGACATGTGATACTTGAGTGTCAACTTTTGCAAAAGAACAAATAGAAACAATATACATTTATTACTGTTAGTTTGGCTAAAAAACGTGACACTAGTGGCTCCTCTAATAGTAGCTTGAACCTCACTCAAGAAGCTATACAACAGATGATTCAAACTACCTTGTAGACAACTCTACTAGGTGTTATTTCTTCTGCTAATTTATCAGGTAAAAGAAGTCATTTGCCTTGGTTCCTTGATTCTGTAGCATTTAATCTATCGTACCCCAAAGGGTACCATAGACGTGGTAGTCCACCATATATGGTATTAAAGCTCAAGAATAACTTCTTAAAGTCATGCGAAAGATTCGACACGTATGTGAGGCGTCTATCACAACAGTAGGAGACACCGATGGGATGTGTAGTCTGAGAAAGTAAATATAGCATACAAATATTCTAGATAAATATTTAACTTCAAAATTATATGAGATGGTCTTTACATCATCTTAAAGACATTCCCTAATAAATCTCTAAAGATCAAAATATAATCTTAGTCTCACACAAAAAGAAACAATATTTGAACCAAAATATTTTAAAGAAAATCTATTCTAAGATCTTCAAAAGGATTTCCCCTAAAAGCTTCTCAAAACATAATTCCACTCGGATATATGGAGTCCTTGGGCAAAAGAGATATCGGTCTTGTGTCAACAAAATTCTATTGAGGTGTAAACTCAACTGGCTTAGTGAGAATATTCGTGGATTTAAGGTACCCGTATCAGGAAAATCAAACAAGTTATTAGACAGACATATGAAAATGCATCAAACATGTGAACAGGCAATACATATGATCTATCGGAAATCATATGTTTAAGTGGATTTACCCCTCCATTCGGGGTTAGGTGTTTCGGGCTCTTTAAGCCCATCTTTGAAATCCGATTATGTAGTTTATTTCGGGCTCTTACTTGCTCATCATGACATAGTTCTTTCGGGCTCTTATTCGCCATCCTTACAGACTTGTAGGTTCCAGCGGACCCACTACTGTACTCTTGTCCCATCAAGCATAGTAGCTAATGTAATGTAACTCACTACGTAATATACATGAATCAATTAATATATTTCTTGTCATATGATTAAGATATTTTAAGGGCGATCACATAATTTACAGACACTCCATCATGATAATAGAACATACATTTTAATAACAACAATTCTTGCCACGATATACTTAGTACTTGTAATATCGTAACCTAAAGGTTTTATCAGCCCGCCACATGTCATTACCAAAGATTGACATGCAAAGGGTATATTTTCTAATCCACCAATATATGTAACTTAAATATCACCAATAACTCTCAAATAAATGATACTTGAAATAAAATGTCCTCAATTCATCTAAATCATAAAACTAAACAATTTAACTTTAAAGAAATAACATAATCCCCAATATATTAATAACTAATCATAAAGATATTGTTTTTCTTTCTTACAATCGCTAGATCCAAGATCATTAATCTCAACTATCGGCAGAAGGATCATATCCACTATCGCTTTCCTTATAGTCCACGAATACGTCGTATCCCATTAAATCATAGATAATATAATTCTCACCTGTACCTGTGGGAAAAATAAGGATTGAACAAAAAACGCCCAGTACACCAAATCGAAAACAAATACGCATGAACATGCCAACATACATCACATACATTCCTAAAACTAATGGAACAACCACAATTTATCATCTTTAATTTCGCCAAGCAACTAACGCAACCATTTGCAACTAGTTCTAAAGCCCGAGTAACTCATGACCCCAATGAAAAACCATAGTAGAAAATATACATATATAGTTGCGTTTCACAATTAAGCTGGTAACGACTCCTAATCTACCGGAATCACCTCTAGGTGTGGCTCCACTTGGGACAACGTTGCACAAGGATCATTAGGTTGCCAGTGTTAGCATCACCTTCCACCATGGTTTCTCTCTACCATGCATCTATACTAATCGCATCCATGTATAAGCAACAAATCAAATTAAAAGGTCTGATAGAATTAGGTCAATTTATTTCTCTAATCCTACATGCATAAACAGCAAGCAATGTAGGGTTATACCTAGATTCACTTTCCACAACTTCAATATCACTAGTCCTTTACCACATATAGAAACCCTAATTCACCAAAACCTAAATACAACATACATCAATTCAAAATCCAATTTCACATTCATGTTTAAACCCTAATTCCTTAATTTCATAATCTCGCTAAAAGAATCTATAACCCTAAATATAAATCTACGAAAAAGTAACTAACATACCTATCTCCTTTGTTTACAACTCAAAGAAATCATCCAACACAGTCTTTCCAACAAATTTATCTCTACAATTCCTTCAACATACATGTAAATCTTATATCAACAACTTGAAAGAGATAAAATTCGTTAGAACAACAAAATTTGGAATAGATTCTTACATACCTAGAATTTGTAGATCTCAAATGGAAATTAAGAACCCTAATCCACAATTCTCCTGAATTTCATTAATAAACCAAAATCACAAACCTATAATTCTCAAACCGTAGGAGTTATAAAACTCTAAGAAAGATATTACCTTTTTTCCTTTGAATCAAAGTCTCCCAGATCTCTAATCACTCTAAGGTTTCACCACAAATCTTAGATCTCCTTCAAATCAGTAGAACTACTCGTATTAGAAAGATCGAACTAAAAAGAATGATTGAAAAAGACTAGATAAAGACCCACTTACCTAGGGTTTTGCTGAGGAAAAGATATGATAAGGTCGTGGGGTCTAGAATCTATATATAGAGAGGGTTGGCTTAGGACAAACATAACCCTAGCTTAGGAAAAACGCCACTGTAGGCCGACTAGTACGTCGGCGGCCTACCATGATATGCCAGTGGCCTTTCTTGATACGCCGGCAGCCATTAGGCCGGCATAAGTCCAATTTCCTTAGCAAATTCTTGACACTTCAACACCGAAACTTAGGCCACGGTCCATTATATATAGGCTAATAGCTTAGAATTAAAGGCCGGCGGCTTAAATGCAAGCTTACTCCAAAATTCTCTGATCATTCACACATGACTTTCTAGTGTCCAAATTCATCTAAGGTTTTGATTGAGGAATGGTGTGACAAATTCATAGGTTAATGGTCTATTTATAGAGGTATATTGATTAGGAAAAATACTAGGTTCATGTCCAATTTAAGCAGCCAAAACCCATTCTTAATTAAGTCTTTGCCATGTGAACACAATATAATTATATTTAAACTTTGACCATAAAACCTTCTTATTTAATTTCAAATGACACACTTGCCATTCTTTATATTTTATTTATCTTTATATTATATTTCTCCCCTCCTAAAAGAACTTTCATCCTCAAATGTTACCCCAATCACTATCTCCTTTTTATCCATGCATCCATCAGTTCTCTGTCACTCTTTTTCTTCTTATTTCTTATTCCTTACACCATATTGACCCATCTTCATTCTTATATCTTCTAGCTAGAATATAATTCCATCGACGTCTCTATACTTCTTAACTTTCACCACTCAATTTGGATTCACTTCCTCTGTTACTTCACAACACACCTCTTGACTATAACTTAAACTTATTAACAATATTCATCAAGAAATCTTGCCTTGACTTCATTGTTTTAAATCCTCAATCCAATTCCTTAAGCGATGTTGAGAAAGTTTAAAATCTTAACTATAGTTTTAAATTCCAAAGGTCAAATCTTACATTAACCTGGAGCTCAAATGTCACTGTGTTACTTGTAATTCTATTGATTCGACTCTGTTTTTTTTTTTTTTTTATCCTTATTGTTCCATATCAAAAATAATTCACGTCACTTATATATCATTCTTCTAGTCTCAAAATACGCATTAACTAACCATTTACTTCGAAAATATTTTCTCAATCTCCAATATATATTTTGTTATATTTTCCATCAATTAACACTCACATCCTTAGGCAAACCTTCAAAATCACCAAATAACTTCTATCTCGTCCTTTGACATCAATACTCCTAACGTTCCTATATTTCTTGATATCTAGATTACTAATGCACTTTGTCTCCAAAATTTTTACCATACAAATCCGTTCTTTGCCCCAAGATTAAGTGATTGTTCCTTACTTGGATTCAGTATCCTTCTATAACTATCAAATCTACTACTCAACAAAATTTCTTCTTGGATTATATACTTTCAGTTCACAATTCAATCATTACATCCTCTATGAAATTGTATATTACAATGTAGAAAATTCTATCTAACTCATTAACATTATTTGACCATTATACTTTACCTCTAATTACCACCATTTCCATTGAAACTTCTTTATGATGTAATCACCTCATAATCCTTCAAATAACAATCTGAAAACACAAATCACGAAATTTAAGATTTTTCAACCCTAACTCTAATGATCAAGCTTTACATTACTCTGTTATCTCATATAATCATAGCATCTACGTATCCACTAGTTAGTTTTATCACCCCTGTTAAACACCATAGACAATCCACAACTTTTATTTATTTATCATACTTTTCTAATTGTCTTCAAAAACTTGTATTTCTTTTTATATAACAATTCATATCTTCGTATAGATTTTCTTTAAGAATCATCCCAAAATTTATCATCATAGATTAGTGTACATATCATCACTGTTCATCATTCATATATGTCCTACATCTTACAATTTACTAAGATTATATTTCCTTCTTGCAATGGCTTTTCTACATGCATATTCATATTTTCATAGGATTTAACTGTTTTCTAATTTATGTTGGTTATCTCAATACTTTTCTTCTATTCTTCAACATGACCTTAATCAATTATCTATATGTCTTTGATACTATATCTGCTAAGCTAACAATCCATTTGTTCATCATCTATGAGGATTTCCTGCTTCTTAATTACACCACTAGCTCCTCCTGGTCAGCTCCAGTCATTCACCTTTTTACGTTAAAACCCTTACCTGCTTAGTACCTTTAATATTGTCATCTTAATTCAATAGTATCATTTACTTTTCTCTGTTTTTTTTTTTTTTCATTGGTCATATTGTCTAACTCGTCATCATACTGATATAGGTTATCTTCACTTTTATTGATATTTACCTTAAATACATAACCACCCATAATATGAAAATTTTCTCTACTCTTACTCAAATTTTCATTTTAGTAATTTGATTCTTCTCTACTTTCTTTACAAATAGAACGAAGCACTTCAAGTTTATTTATAAACCAATCCTATTTGGTAGATTAAACTCCAATTCCCAAAAATATGTTTATAAACAACTATCCCAGCACACATTCAACATACTCACAACATGCAGATATAATGATCCATGACTAATACTTGATTATATTAATCCATTGGTTATCCGTGTCTCACCTTAATACCAGCGCTTACCTAAAAAGAACTTGACTTTTCTATGTCTCATGATCTTTTATCTTACAAAATCCTTACTCAAGGTCTTTACTTTATTGACCATAGCTGAAGAATTGGTCAAATCCATCAAATTCACATGATGCTGAATCTCATGTTCTATACTGTAATAAGCCTACTTACCAAGTTCACATCATTTCCTATAATTATTATTCCACATGAAACTTCATACCTTTCATAAGATTTAATGATTCTCTTATCTATATTAGTCACTCTCAAATTCTTTTCATCTATTCTTCAATAATGATTCTTCTCATTTTACTGTCCACAGATTTATATCCATTGAGCCACCAATCACATTTTACACTACCATCCCGTATCTGATTTCTCATGCATCTTAATTATGTCACTAAATCATTCTATTCCACTCCAAATATCCATCTTTTACCTCAAATCGAAACTTTCTATTCAAAACCTAGACTAACTTCATTTTCCTTCATTGTCTTTGTATCATGTATACTACGCTTCTTACTATATTTGAAAACTAAATCTCTAAAATTCCATCTCCATTAATGGAATTGTCCCAAGTGATCACTCTAATCGTATGTTTCTTGATATTTATCTACCAATTATTTGATCTCCTAATAAGAAAAAAAAAAATAGGAGACATACTCCACCTTCTTATTTTCAAGAATATCTCGAGTAGCAAAATTCTCCTTAATCTCTTCCATCCATAGTGGCCTTCCAAGCATTAATTCCAACCTATAGACTAAATCCACAAACTTATTTAAACTCAAGACATCAGTACAAATAGGTCCATATCCACCATTCCTATTGTTTCTTTGAGTCTCTTGTCTCATTTTCCATTGCTGTTGGAAAACTACTCCCAAAAGAGTATTCACCACCTACATGAGTTGCGCAGCATTCACTGTCACCTATTGACCTATAGGTAGGGCAGTGGTTGTCGTGAATCTTATAGTAATAGATTATAAGGAAGCTGGTTCTCATGTGGTTATCCTCTATTAACTTCCTCTTAACCATCTATGGAGGAACCAACATATGGTATTCTCCTTCTAGGTGGCCTTCTAACATAGATCAACATACTACAAAAGATAAAGCTAGATCCAACTTAAAGATTAGAATCTCTTATATACTTACTAGGTAAAACCAAACTAAGCTAGAAGAACAACACCTATTATTGCTACCCTACTCATCAGTGCTCACCATCTTAAGGAGTTCATAACCTATATCTATCAAGATCAAAACCTATTGCTCTAATACCAAATTAAGCTGTAATGCCCTAACCTAAAGGCGTTATTAGCTCGCCACGTGTCATTACCAAAGATTGACACACAAAGGCTATATTTTCTAATTCACCAATATATGTAACTCAAATATCACAAATAACTCTAAATAAAGGATACTTGAAATAAAATATCCTCAATTCATTTAAATCACAAAACTAAACAATTTAACTTTAAAGAAATAACATTGAAATACCCCAAACCTTCACATATATTAGAAATTGGGCTTAGATAGATTTGAATGAATTAAATTAATCATAGGATATAAATAGACAAGTTGACAAAGTTATATTAGTAATTAATTAAATGAAATCTGAGATTTTGATTCTAAATCTCCTAAACATGTTTCTAAATTGTTTAGAGGATTCCAAAGCTCTTGATTCTTAGCATAAATACTAATTCCTAAATCTCAGTAAAATTTGAGTTCATTTGCTTGTCTAAAAATATTAGTTCTTAAACCCGAACTCAAATTGAATATCTTTTGTCCAAAATAAATTCCTAAAATAAGTTCTTATTTTAAGTTCTTCATTTATAACCTATCGGTTATAAAATTATCTTCCAAATACTTTTGAAACTATAGATATTGATCTGATAGTTCTAAATCTAGTACCCTTAGTTCATAATATTTTAATTATATCCTATCCCCTTTTTTTTCCCCATTTTCTCCACTGCTTCTTTATTTTTTTTCCCTTTCAAATTCATTTCCCTTTCTCTTTCCTTTATTTCTCTTTTCTTTCTCCCATTTCCCCTTCAATCTCTTAATTCATCTTTCTAAATGTCAAATTCAAGAAGATAAAAAGAGAAATTAAGGTTAGAAGATGAAGATAGGAAGAGGAAATCTAATAGAACAAGAAGAAGAAGAAGATGGAGTAGAGAGAAGGAGAATTCAATTCATGTTCTTGCTTTAAAGCTAAATTTTCTATTTCAAGTTATCTTTGTTTTATTTGTTGTTAAAGTTAATAATTGATGAATTCATGTTGATTTGGGATGAGAGTGCTGTTTATATATATGTTTGTTGAAGTTATGATTGTTGGAAGTTAGGTTTGAGGTTGAAGATGATGAATAGTGATTTAGAGTTGTTAGTGTTTGAAGTGGATTGTATGTTGTTTAATGTGTTGAATATGGATGATTGATGTTGAGGAGTTCATATATCAAGTTTGTGAAGCTTAGAAAGTGATTTGGAGAAGTTTGGAAGTGTTAAAATGTTTTGTAAAACTATAGCTTTCGAAAACAAACTTCTGTCAAAAGCTGTTCTATCGTCAATGCCGCCTCTTGGAGCTTCTATGCTACCGGCTTTGAGCCGATGTTGAAGTAATCAGAACGCATTTTCTTAACACTGCCTCCAATGCTGCCGGTGTTGAACCTCTACACTGCCAGCGTTGAGATTTACACCGTTACCGGCGTTCGTTTTACAATGTTGCCTTGTTTCGTAACTTGATCGTAGGTTGGCCATAAATTTTTCATAAGACCTTTGATTGAGATGATTTAAGTTGCTATAGAAAGATTAAAAAGAGATATACAATTTTTATGTTTTGAGTTTTTACAAATTCGAACCATATAGATGCTTAAATTTAGTTCTTTCCAGCTATTGTGTTTTTCAAACTAAGTTAAAAATTTGTGTTTTGCATGTTGAATGTGTTTTGCTTAGGAAATGGATCTTTTTGGACTAAAATGAGATAGATTAAGGATATTTAATGTGTAATGATGATTGAAGGATATAATGAAGCATGATTTAAGTATATTTGTTGATTCACCAAATAATTGAATTTCCATGAGTATTAAATTAAAAGTAACTATGTTGTATATATGATTTCCATTGCTTGTTTTATGATCTTGTGACAACTTAGTGAAATTAAATGATCTTGATAAGTATATAAATGATAAGTTATCTATTTATATGAATTTTATTTGAATTTCCTTGAAGCTAAGTTTAAGATTTAGTATGTTTTAAGTTGTGTTTTTCTTCAATTATTTTTCCTTGTTTATCATTTGTTATTATGATTAGACATTGAACTTAAATGAACTTGTTAAGCAAGTAAATGTTAAGTTAAGCTTATGTGTGAATTATATTTGAATTTTATGAGTGTTGTGCTTAATGTTTAAAGCTAGGTATATTGTATACATGATTTGAAGTTATAGGTGATGCTTTTAAAAGTTAATATAATATTGTTAGATGAATACTTGTTAAGTTATACCTTTATGTAAGTAATCTTTGAAATCCTTAAATGTTGAGTTTAAAGTTAGTTATAAAACAAACTTAGCTAACAAACTTAAGTTCAACTTGATTAAATAAACTTGAATGAGTTAAAATGAATTAGATTGAGTTAGTTTAACCATCTTTGACTTAGTTTTTGAATTAAATGATTAAGGTTAATTAATTTGGCTAAGTTTAAGTTAATGTTATCTTGAGTTGACATGGATCCTAGATGTATAATGAATTAGTAATGAATCTAAGTGTAACATGACTTAATGAATTTCATTAAGCTAAAATAAATTAGATTGTTTAAGTTTAATCAACTTGATTTAGTAAATGAATTAAATGACTAATTCTAAACAATTTGGCTAAGGTTAAGCTAAAACGAGTTAATAGCTAATAATTAGCTTAGATAAATGAATTGGGATGATCTTTGAATAATATGAAGAATATGTTGTTTCAAATGTGTGTTTACTTAGAAAATGAATGTTGTTGGTATTTGAATTCTCTGTTGATGCTTTGTAATAAAACACTATAAATAAAGAGAAAAGAAATTATTTGACAAACAAAGGAGAACTATCCATATTTTGGCGGGGCGATCTTCGCAACCATAGTGGGGTTCTAAGTTAGTATTTGATCAAATAGGGTTAATTAAAGTTTGAGAAAGTTGATGATTAGTTTAGTTTAGTTTCTTATACGAGTTCTTTCCTTAACAAAAGTGGATATCTGATTTATCTTCTGGATTATCTTCTGAAATTCCTTCCGAGGCTATGTTTGGATTTCATATTCAAGGTATGCAGTAACTTGCATATTGGATGTTAAGATAGGCATCTAAAATAGATTAAGAACTTAAACTCGGCTTAATAATTGATGAGTGTTGGTTGTCTATTACGCCGTTGAATTTGGTTCGAAGAGCGGCAACCTTGTCATGATGCAATGATATGGTAGTTAGGTGCTTTAACCTTAGTCATGATGCAATGACTTTACCATGATGCAATAGTACGCTATAATGCAATAGTGATTCTTTTATGGTTAAGCAGTTGATCGATGGAGAGTGTTGTGTCTATATAACGTTTGCTTAAACTTGGAGAGAAATACCATGGTTTAGTTCAACGTTTATGGGAATGAGTGAACTAGATTCATGTTGTGGACTAAGTTAAGTAAAGTTGAGTAACAGCTACAAACTCTAGATGAGATTACTTTTATGGAATAGATATAGGGGATATAGGTATTTGGACTGCTTATATCAACCCTCTGAGCAACTGCTGTTACTCAGGACCCCTAGATTCCCATTGGCTTGTTCCAGAGTATGAGTGCTCCATTGTTGATTTGTTTATTTTAATGAAAAGATAATAACTTATGGATTGATGCATTACATTTAGTTAAGCTCGTGTATCATTCCATGTGTGATTGTGTTACTGTATACTGAGCTTCGGCTCATTATTGTTGTCACAACTCTAATATGGGGGCCTAAAAGGATTTATCTAAAGCCATCATATCATGTGTGTACCCGTAACATGAGAGCCGTCATGTATGTCAGAATGTACAAGAATCTATTTATTTATAAAAGTTCATCATATAAATGATAAAATATATTACAGTATTTCAACTATGGAATCCATATTTTCCAATTTCCACTAAGATCGCAGAGAATCGGTATCCCCCACCAAATAGTGAAATTAGGTTTCAAACTACAACTTACAAATTTCAACATTTATATAATTTACATTCTAAGTTTCCATATCCTATATCTCTATCTTCAATAGAGTTTGTTGGAGAAGCTCTCTTCACACATTCCTAGCCCAATCCCAGCTAGTAATAAACCTGCACAGAAACTGTTGGGGGGTGAGCGAACCACGGGCTCAGTGAATAACCAGACTTATCGCAACAAGCAAGTTATTATCAATCATATGTAATGCATCAATCAAACATATGAACAATTACAAGCTTAGACAAACCAGAATCCAAACAGGATGGAGATTTACGCCCTCTCATCGGTGTTGAAGGAACCGATACCTGAATCACCTACCCAGGAAAAACTAAGTACACTGGAATCCATAATCCTCACAGTTATCATCTCTTTATGTTAATGATGTTTTAAACACTCAGTTCCTGTCTTGTACCTTAGAAACTCCACTAAGTGTTAGCCATTTCACAGTGATACCATGGGCGGCGTCCTTCGTTACCAGTTAGTTCCCATGGAACCGACAGAACAAGGTAAACTTGCGTATAACTAATAGCCATTGCCTAGAAAAACCAATATTACCAAGAACCGAAATTCTAACACGTAATAGGTGTTCGTAAAACATAATGCAGTTTATGCAAATCGTGCAATGCATGTCCGTTTCATTTATAGTACTGACAGTTGTTAATCAAGTTTAAGGTGATCATACAATTTACAGACAATCATCAAAATATTTCCTACAATATTTATCATACAATAGGATTATCGCTTATTATGATAATTTTCCATTCAATCATACACCACGCATCATGCTGTATCCCAATCCCGCATGCAAATCAATTGAATATATATATATATATTATTCCAAATGCAACTATACTACAAGCACAAACAATGTAACAAGTCTAAGTTACTCACCTGTGGTCCTCGCTAAGTTGTTGTATAAGCTATCGGAAATCCGGGAATTGATCTATTTTCATATGAAAGGAGATAACAGAGATTTATTATTGGATTATTTCTGTAAGAGAAGTCTTCCTATAATTAAAGGTGTTGATCTCTATCGTCGGATATTAAACTAGGCCCGTCATATAAATTACTATGTTGTTTAATTGAATCTTTACAGGTGCTTAATTATTTTGTATCGGTATTTGATACAGTTTCTATTAAGGTTTTAATCCCTATAGTAGAGAATATTTGTCTGTATTTTGTTTCTCTTGATATCTATATTATTAATTAAGGAGTTTGTCTTTCTTTAAGTCTTACTGTATTTAGTAGGAGATTTTTATTTATTTATTAATTCTTTGCCTGTCAACCTTATATGTCTCTTAAATTAGTATTTTTATTTATTTAAGGGTATGTTCTAGTGTCTATATCTTCCAAACTTATAAAATCGTATGTCTATGGAGTTTAGATATATCAACTTTTTATTATACTTAAATTTTTATTTCTATTACAAAACAAACTAAGTTTAATAACATAAAATTATCAATAATATTAGTTTTGAAAAGTCAATATCAATATTAGTAATAAATACAAGTATAATATTAGCAACTATCTTCATACTATTAATAAATAATAATAGTAGTGGCAAAATAACAATAGAATTATTGATAATGTAAATATAGTAACCTTAATGTAAAAATAACAGTGTAAATAATCCTAATGACTCGTGATGAAAATATCAATAATACGGAATATTATAAACAGTAGTAGTAATAATCAAACTATATCAATAGAAACAGCAGTAGCCTTAGTATTAGTTTATTGAGATTGAAAATTGAGTGAATTTCTATTTGCGATATCTTATTCGTTTTAAATCCGATTTCGTTGTATAAATAGTCGATTTGATAGTACCCAAAGAGTATTTTATAGTAGTGGAATTATTTTCAAGAAAAGACATATGTACAATTTTTAAATTTATGAAATACCTGCATAGGTTTCAAGTGAATCCTAACAATTGTAGTCAAAACTTGTTTTGATCATATCTAACTCATTTCTAATCCGTTTTCGATGAATAAATAGTCGTTTTCATAGTATTTTCCTAGTACAATCCATTAATGGTTTTATTTTTATCAAACAAAGTCATTAAGGAAACGAAAAATACAAGAACAGTCCGCTCTTGTTCGTGTAGGTCTGGCAGCAGCAATCTAAATTTTGTTTTTGCAATATCTAATTCATTTCTTATCCGTTTTTAACAAATAAATAGTCGATTTCATAGGATTTTTCATGTTCTTTCCATTGGTGGGGTCGTTTTTGGCTTAAAACAAACACATCAATACAGTTTATTCATTCTTCCTAGGTATACACATAAGTCATCTAAATTTCAACTTAGCTTGTTATAGTTTAAGTGTGGTTTTGGTTTTTCCTTTCTAAGACTTGAATTTCTACACTTAAAAATCTTCAATTTGTTGTATTTATTTATTAAATAGTCTAAATATCATCAATATAATACTAGCTTAATTTTGATAATTTCTAAGACAAATTTCTAAAGAACAAACATAATGAATATTTGAAATTGATATGATTGTTACCTTTGTTAGACAATAGATGGGGTCTAGTCCCTCCTTCTCGGTGAAAGTAGTGATCTAAAGAGTATAGTAGAAGGATGAGTAACTAACAAAAATTAATCTAACTAAACTAGTATATGTATGTACATAATCTTACCTTTTAGATTCAAACTCGAATTTATGATTTACCAAAGGCTATTTATCTTGATTTATGGTGTTGTTTGAAAGAGGAAATGAATAGGTTTGAATGTGGTTGATGCTTGAATGGGTTGTAGGATGTAAGACAAGAGTTATATTTGCTTTAAAGCTCCTAAGTGAAGGAATTGATGAATGAAAGTGGCTGCTCGTTTTTCCTTTTGTAGCTAAGGTTTCAACTAGTTTTTGTAGAGATTTTGAGCTAATTTAGTGTCTAACTTAAGGCTATATATATGTAATAAGGTTAGGCTAAGTTAGGAGACTTAAAGCGAGTATTTTGACCTGGAAAAATGCAATTTCTGTTGATGTTTCTCGGGTAGAAATGCAATGCGAATTTGAGGATGAATTTTGGATGAATTTGTGTGAAATTTGTGGTTGATTTCAAGGGGAATTAAATGTGTTTGTTTGGTAGTTAATTAGGGTTGTTTATGTGTGTAAAATAGGGGCTCAAGTTACAAGAAAATCGGATAAAAATCGGGCCAAAGTCTAAGTTTGAAAGTTGGAATTTCTGCTGCAGCTGTTGGTTTGGATTTTTCTAGGCAGATTTGGAGTTGTTTTTGTTGTTTTTTTTTTTTTTTTTTTAAGCTGAAATTCTTGACATTAAATGTTGACTACATGTGGAATTTTTGTATTGGATTATATGTCATTTTCGTTTGAATTTTAGAGCTCATTTTGGATTAGATTCTTCTTCCCTGCAGCAGCCGAACTACTCTGTTCCAGATTTACAATTTTCTATGATGGTTTAAGCTACAATTACAGCTAGTATACAATTTGTGTTGAGTTGAAATTTCATGGGATTGAATGTTGATCTTATGTGGAGTGTTTAGATTGGATTAAAGGTCATTTTCAAATGGGATTTGGGAGCTCCAATTTGGATCAACCTGGACGTGTTATGTGTGAACTCTGCTGCTGTGGTTCCCCTCCTGCCGCTGTTGTATGTGAAAGCTGTGTGCGTGGAAGGAAAATTTCAGCTATTTCCTCGTCTATTATGTTGTGCGTGGGATTGTTGCTGCACCACTGTCCACTGCATCAGCCGACTTCCCCTCTTTTGTTCGGTTGTGGAGCTTTTGTCTGACACTGCTTCTTTGCGTGAAAATTTCAACAGCTGTGTACAAGTGCTGGCCTGTCGGATGCTGCTCGTGTGTGTGTGCATGGAGAATTTGGTGACCGATCCTTCTGTCTCCAGCTATAGGATTCTGATCGTGCGTGGAACTTCCGCCCAGTCGTCTTCTATGCGTGACGTGCAGCGCGTGGGCATCTTACATTTGGTCTTACGCTGCTGCTTGTGCGTGGATGAAATGTAGCCTGCTTGTGCATGTTGTTGTGCGTGGAGGCTGCTCGATCATCCTTGTTGCGCATGACGAGCTAGTGCTGCACATGGAGATTGCTGCCAAGGTCCTATGTTCCAGCGTTGATGTAATCCCCCTAATTTTACGTAGTCTAATTTTATCAAATACTAAAAATGTAATATAGAATTATATGGAATCATACTGAATAATTGGAACAAGTAGTAAAAATCACTCCAAATTTTTCTCGATTTAAAAATGTTAAAGGTATAAATAAATTTGATTATAATTAGAAAGATTAAAATCGTTACTAATAAAATTTTGAAAACACAAATTGTAACTTCTATGATATCAAATAAATTATAAAACGACGATAAAGCAATCATTAATATAAATTACTAAATTCTTTTTCCTTAAGTTCAATACTTAGAAAATAAATCCTACACTTGCTAAATAATGAAACAATAGTGTTCAAATTATTTAATACGATGACAATATCAAGTAGCCTAAATAAAATATGTTGTTATTAACAAATTAATAGGAATAGTTCCTATACAGTAAAACATAACGTTTGATAAAATGATCAATAGTCCAATAAACAAATCATAGTTAACCGTAATTTTAAATTACAATAAAAGACGATTAATTTTCAGAACTGGCAAGATGTAAAAATATAAACTGAAGACAAATCATTAGAATTATAAAAGATACGATAAGATCACAAATAGATCAATATCTAAGAATCTAGCTCTTAAATAAATATTTAACTTACACTAATAATTCTAATTATATGATTTACGGATTTAAGAAATTGAAATCTGGAATCGCCAACATAACCTTTAATAATTTTTAAACTAGAAAATGAACAAATTAGCAAATGTGAAACTAATATAAAATATATGATCCAACAAAAATCTTAGAATTGATCTATGAGTTGTAATAAACTCATTCGTAGCTTGAAAAACCCGAATAAAAAAATTTCTTTGACCTTAAAGATACCAAAAACGAGATTTCGTATCTTGAACTGATAAGTCAAGATATAATTAGAAGTAACTCCAAATTTCAAAACTGATAAAGATACAGTTTATTAATAGATCTTATTCGTATAAAACATAATTCAAAGATAAGTTACTAGGATTATAAATATATAATAGATACTAATACCGATTAATAATTACTAAACTAGAACTACAATGAAAATTTCAAACCCGCTGTACACTTGTTAGGAAATTTTGAATTCCTTAAGACTCGGTTCTTAATTTGATTTATTGAACTTGAAAAATTTAATCACGCAAGTTAAAAATATTAAAAATAATTAATCAAATAAAAATTTATTTATACAAGCAACCTAGAATTTATTTTGGAACTTAGAAAATCTTATAAAACTCTTACCTAATTGTTACAAACATACATATACATATGAATTAATATTAGTTAAAATAAATTGATTAAACTAATAAGCAAACATGAACAAATAAATAAATAAATATATATATATATATATATAACAAATGAAGAATCACGGAACAGAGTAAAATATATTAATATATATAATATACAATCCTCGTTGGTAGATCATACGGAACAGGGGAATTGGTGTAAAATGCAAAACGTTCCACGCTGAAGCAGAGGACTCGGTCGGCAAAGCGGCTGGCAAATTCTTCCATGCGCAGAACCAATTCATCACGCACAGCTCACCCATCAACGAACGGAGCAAAATCGGATGGAGAATAAAGCACCACGTTCAGTAAGCAAGCAGCAGCATCTACGATTAAAAAAGAAAAAGAAATGCCGAACAAGCTGGGACTCCACGCAAAGCATCACGATCAGCTGCAAATTGTTCTTCGCGCACGGACAAATTCTCCATACACGCTGCAGGATTTCCGCACAAGAGACAGAGGAAATAGACATTCCTCATGCTGTAGGATTTAGATGGATGTGGAATAGACTTCGAAGAATTCAACACGCTGCAGTCCTCCACACTGGAAAACGGAGACAAATGTGGACAAAATCTTTACATTGGACTAGGAGGAGTCGGTTGCAGTTTGAATTCTGGCTGCAGCATACACTTCCAAAAATTGTCCAATTTTAAACAACAAGTTCCAACTTGATAATGACACCTCATCCAATCCAAAAGCTTCAATTATAATATACATTAAATACATAAGATCTCACATTAAATTTAAGAGGAAAATAACTCCAATTGACCTAGGGAATTCACCAAACAGCAGCTGCAACAGAAGGGAATTCCAACAGAAAAATTGCAGTATTCTACACGCAAGTTGCAGCTCTGTTTTGTAAGAATATAGGCTTAGCTTGAGAAAAAATTTTCGACCAAATAAACATCAATTAAAGGCCTCTACATGGACACTTTAAGCATCACATATTTAATTAAGAACCAAGTGAAGAAATCTGTCCAAAAAATGACAACAAAACTGCAGTAGAAAGTTAAATTTAAGACCTCTGTTCCATACGATTTTGAACCCTCTGTTTCACACGATTTTGGCTCGATTTTTCTTGCAACATGAGCCTTATCTTACACACATAAACAACATTAATTAACTACCAAACACACATAATTAATACCCCTTGAAATCAGCCACAAATTTCATATAAATTCGTCAAAAATTCATCCTCAAATTCGCATGAAATTTCTACCCGAAAATTTACATCAGAAAACTTAAATTTAATAAGTCCAAAACACCCTCTTTTGTGTCCTAACTCTAACCTAACATTAGTACATATATATAGGGTTGAGTTAGCCACAAATTGAGCTCTCAACTCCCATAAATCTACTCTAAAAATATAGCTACAAGTGAAAATCCGAACAGCCCTTCTTCTTGGTGTTTCCCTCACCTGGACAGCTTTGAAGAGACCCAAAACCAAGTAGAAAACCTTTGTGTTCCCTTCCTATCTTTCATCTAAATATCAAAC
Organism: Combretum micranthum; assembly: GCA_024138025.1. Lineage (NCBI taxonomy): Eukaryota > Viridiplantae > Streptophyta > Magnoliopsida > Myrtales > Combretaceae > Combretum > Combretum micranthum. The sequence goes on from JAMXBD010001017.1 coordinate 30,626, forward strand.
ACTTTAAGGACACCAAATCCCTTCCTTAAACAACATCAAAACCAAATTAAATAACCTTGGTTTATCATTGATCCAAGTTGGAATCTAGACTCAACAAGGTAAGAAAATCATTAGATTTTCCTTAGTTACTCACTCTCTAACCTCTCTCTTAGATCATTAATTTCCTCAAGAATGAAGAGCTAAGTTCGTTCTATCATCCAATCGAGGTAAGAATTACATTAAGTTCATATATTCGTTATGTTGATTTATAAGAATTTGTCTTACCAATTTATCAAGATTAGTCTAATAATATATTATGCTATCTAGACTATTTAGGATATAAACACATGAACTTGAGATTTTTAAGTTATAGAAATTCAAATCCAATAAAGGAAAACCAAAACCACACTTACACTACAACAAATTAAGTTGAACTTTAGATTACTCATGTGTATCCTTAGGAAGATTGAATAAACTGTATTGATGTGTTTGTTATAACCCAAAAACGACCCCATCAATGGAAAGAACACGAAAAATCCTATGAAATCGACTATTTATTTGTTAAAAACGGCTAAGAAACGAATTAGATATTGCAAAAACAAAACTCAGATTTTGGCTGCCAGATTCATACGAACAGAACGGGTGTTCTTGTCTTTTTCGCCCCCTTAATGACTTTTTTTGATAAAACTAAGACCATTAATGGATTGTACTCGGAAAATACTATGAAAATGACTATTTATTCATCGAAAACGGATTAGAAATGAGTTAGATATGATCAAAACAAGTTTTGACTACAATTGGTAGGATTCACTTGAAATCTATGCATGTATCTCATAAATTTAAAAATTGTACAAATATCTTTTCTTGAAAATAATTCCACTACTATAAAGTACTCTTTGAGTACTATCAAATTGACTAATTATACCACGAAATCGGATTTAAAACGAATAAGAAATCACAAACTAGAAAATCATTCAGTTTACACTCTTAAACCAACACCAATGTTACTGTTATTCCTATATAATTTGATTATTGCTATTAATATTACTACTAAGTATAGTATTCAGTATTGTTGATATTTTCATCACGAGTCATGAACGATTATTAATATTGTTATTTTCACATTAACACTAATATATATATATGTATATATTATCATCGATACTATTATTATTTTATTACTAGTATTATTATTTACTAATAGTATTAAAATTGTTGTTATTCTTATACTTGTATTTAATGCTAATATTGATATTAACATTTCAAACTAATATTACTGATAATATTGTAGTATTAAACTTAGTTTGTTTTGCAATAAGAATAAAACTGAAGTATAATAGAAATTTGATATGTCTAAATACGATTTTTATAATCCTTGAAAGATATAGATATTAGAACATACCCTTAAATAAATAAAAGTACTAACTTAAGAGATAGATAAGGTTGACAGGCAAAGATTTATTAAATAAAAACTTTCTACTAAATGCAGTAGGACTTAAGGGAAAGACAAACTCCTTAATTAAAAATATAGATATCAAGAGAAATAAAATACAGATAAATATCCTTTACTATAGGGATTAAAGCCTTAATAAAAACTGTATCAAATACCGATACAAAATAGTTAGGCACCTATAAGGATTCAATTAAAGCATTTAACGATGCAATAATTAAAATAACGGGTTTAGTCTAATATTTGGCAATTAGAAACAATGCCTTTAATTATAGGAAGACTTCTCTTACAGAAATAACCCAATAATAAATCTCTGTTATTTCCTTTCATAGGAAAATAGATCAATTCTCGGATTTCCGGTAGCTTATACAATAACTTAGCGAGGACTACAGGTGAGTTACTTGACTTTATCACATTGTTTGTGCTTGTAATATAGTTGCACTTATAATAATATATATATTCAATTGATATGCATGTGGGATTGGGATACTGCATGATGCGTGGTGTATGATTGAATGGCAAATTATCATAATATAAGCGATAATCCTATTGTATGTTAAATATTGTATGAAATATGTTGATGATTGTCTGTAAATTTTATGATCGCCTTAAACTTGGTTAACAGCTGTTGGTACTATAAATGAAATGGACATGCATTGCACGATTTGCATAAACTGCATATGGAGATGTGGCAGCCTACTACGTGTTAGTATTTCGGTTCTCTGCTAATGCTTGGTTTTTCTAGGCAAGAGGCTATTAGTTCTACGCAAGCTTACCTTTGTTCCGTCGGTTCCATGGGAACTAACTGGAAAATGAAGGACGCCGCCCATGGTATCGCTTTGAAATGACTAACACTTAATGGAGTCTCTTTGTTCCAAAAGGAAATTGAGTGAAGCAACTGAGTGTTGTTATTCCTATGGTTCTCTGTTTCTCCTGGGTAGGTCGGCCATAGATCGGTTCCTTCAACCCCGATGAAGAGGGCGTAAATCTTCATCCTGTTTTGGATTCTAGATTATCCAAGCTTGTAATGTGCATATGGTTGATTGTTGCATTACATATGATTGATAATTATATTTGGTTGCTATTGTTTGATGTGTGGTCTGGTCAGGTTATCTCACTGAGCCCGTGGTTCGCTCACCCCCCTACAGTTTTTGTGCAGGATTATTACTAGCTGGGATTGGGCTAGGAATGTGTGAAGAGAGCTTCTCCAATATACTCTATTGAAGATAGAGATATAGGATATGGTGAACTTAGAATGTAAATTAGATGAATTTTAAATTTTGTATGTTGTAGTTTGGAAACCCAATTTCACTATTTGGTGGGGGATACCGATTCTCTGCGATCTTGGTGGAAATTGGAAAACTGGATTCCATAGTTGAAATACTATAATATATTATATCATTTGTATGATAAACATTTATAAATAAATAGTCTTGTATACTCTGACATACAAGATGGCTCTCATGTTACGGGTGCACACGTGATATGATGGCTTTAGATAATTCCTGTTAGTCCCCCATTTAGAGTCGTGACAGTTGAACTTCAATTCCAATAGTGGTTTTCATATATATATATATATATAAATTATTTTATTTGTTTATGATTTACTCGATAGCTAATTAAATTATTTTAACCAGTATTAATTATAAATGTATATTTATAATCGTTATATACAAGTTTTATCAAGATAGAATTTTCCCTAAGTTACTACAAAACTCTAAATTGTTTGTCCGTACAAATTTTTAGTTTCGAGTTTACACAATTATTTTTAGTATTTTGGCTTACACAATTACGTTTTTCAATTCCAATAAATTAATTTAGGAACTAAATATAAAATAAATTCAGAATGTTCTAACAAGTATAGCAGCGGGTTTGAAATTTTTATTTTATATCTAAATTAGTAATTAGTGATCTGAATTAGTATCTACCGTGTATTTATAATCCTAGTAATCCCTCTTTGGATTATTGTTTTGTACTAATAAGTTTTGTTATTAAATATCTTACCGGTTTGAAACTTAGAGATACTTCTAATTATATCTTGAATCTTCAGTTCGAGATACGAAATCTCATTTTTGGTATCTATTAAGGTCAAAGAAATTTTTATTCGGGTTTTTCAAGCTACGAATAAGTTTATTATAATTCAGGGATTTATTCTAAGGTTTTTGGTTGAATCATATATTTTGGTAATAGTCTCGCATTTGCCAATTTGATCATTTTCTAGTTATTAAAGGTTACGTTGACAATTCAGGATTTTAATTTCCAGAATCTCTAAATCTTTTAATTAGAAAATTAGTGTAATTTAAATATTTATTTAAGATCTAGATTCTTAGATATTGATCTATTTTACTGAATATTATATTTTACTGTATAGAATCTATTTATACTAATTTGTTATTAGCAACCTATTTTTATGTAGGGCTATTTTAATATTGTTAATAAATAGCTTGGATACTATTATTTCATTATTTAACAAGCGTATGATTTATTTTCTAAGTATTGAACTTAAGGAAAAAGAATTCAGTAACTTTATATTAATGATTGCTTTATCGTCGTTTTATATTATTTGATATCATAGAAGTTCAGTTTGTATTTTCAAAATTTTTATTGGTAACGATTTTAATCTTTCTAATTATAATCAAATTCATTCACACTTTAACATTTTTAAATTGAGAAAAATTTTGAAGTGATTTTTACTACTTGTTCCAATTATTCTAAATAATCAAATATTACATTTTTAGTATTTATTAAAATCATGTTACGTAAAATTTGGGGGATTACAATTGTTGTTATTGTTTTTTTCTCCAAGTGATATATTGAAGATGATGAAAATTGATGTGATGATGCTTGACTTGGGTTTTTGGAGCTTATGATGATTCAGAGAGGATTTGTGGAAGAATGAAGTGAGTAGGAGCGTGGATGTAGTTTAGTTATTTTATTTCTTTTTGTTTTGTATTAGTGAGAGCTGGATTTATGATTTAAACTTGTTATATTCTTTAAAAGGCATAGTGGGGCCCATGTTTTGTAATTTAACTTTTGCAAAGCTTTGTTTAATCGAATAATTTTCCACTTGAGAGAGTGGAAGCTTTGAAATGTCTTCATTTCGAAATTGTTTTATAAAATTTATTTCCGCTGCTAATTCCAGTTGTTGCCAGAATCTAACTAAATGATTTCATAACCTAAAATTGAGTAGCAATGTCAACATAAACACATTCTTTTAAGACAATCTTACGTATAATTCGTAAGAGTTATACATGGTTGGGGACTTGGTGTACTTAATTTGAGAATTGAGCATGTCGGGTCTTTACAAACATAGTCTCCAATATATTAATAACTAATCATAAAGATATTGTTTTTCTTTCTTGCAATCGCTAGTTCTAAGATCACTAATCTCAACTATTGGAAAAAAAATCAAATCCACTATTGCTTTTCCCATAGTCCATGAATACGTCGTATCCCGCCAAATCATAGATAATAGAATCCTCACCTATACCTGTGGGAAAAATAAGGATTGAGCGAAAACGCTCAGTACGCCAAACTGAAAACAAATACGCATGAACATGACAACATACATCGTATACATTCCTAAAACTAGTGCAACAACCACAATTTATTATCTTTAATTTAGCCAAGCAACCAACATAGTTTATAACCATTTGCAACTAGTCATAAACCCCGAGTAACTCATGACCCGATGAAAAAACTATAGTGTAAAATAGTATACATATAGTTACGTTCCACAATTAAGCTGGTAACGACTCCTAATTTATCGGAATCTTCTCCAGATGTGGCTTCACTTGGGATAACGCGGCGTAAGGATCATCAAGTTACCAGCATTAGTATCACCCTCCACCATGGATTCTCTCTACCATGAGTTATATACTAACTACAGCCAAGCATAAGTAGCAAATCAAATGAAAAGGTTTGATAGAATTAAGCTAATTTATTTCTCTAATCCTACACGCACAGACAACAATCAAGTTAAGGTCGTACCTGGATTCGCTTTCCACAACTTCAATATCACCAGTCCTTTACCACAGATATAAACCCTAATTCACCAAAACATGGATACAACATACATCAATTCAAAATCCAATTTCACATTCGTGTTTAAACCCTAATTTCTTGATTTCATAATCTCGCTAAAGGAATCTATAACCCTAAATATAAATCTACGAAAAGTAACTAACACACCTGTCTCCTTTGTTTACAACTCAAAGAAATCATCCAACACAGTCTTTCCAACAACCCCTATTTATCTCCACAATTCCTTCAACGTACATGTAAATCTTATATTAACAAATTGAAAGAGATAAAATTCGTTAGAACAACAAAAATTTGGAATAGATTCTTACATACCTAGAATTTGTAGATCTCAAACCAAAATCACAAACCTATAATTCTCAAACCGTGGGAGTTATAAAACCCTAAGAAAGATATTTCCTTTTTTCCTTTGAATCAGAGTCTCCTAGATCTCTAATCACTCTAGGGTTTCACCACAAATCTTGGATCTCTTTCAAATCAGTAGAATAACTCGTATTAGAAAGATCGAACTAAAAAGAATGATTGAAAAAGACTAGAGAAAGACCCACTTACCTAGGGTTTTGCTGAGGAAAAGATATGACAAGGTCGTGGGGTCTAGAATCTATATATAGAGAGGGTTGGCTTAGGAAAAACACCATTGTAGGCTGACTAGTACGTCGGCGGCCTACCATGATACGCGCGGCGGCCTTTCTTGACACGCTGGCGGCCATCATGCGGGCATAAGTTCAATTTCCTTAACGAATTCCTGACACTTCAACACCGAAACTTAGGCTGTCGTCCATTATATTTAGGCCAACAACTTAGAATTAAAGGTTGGCGACTTAAATGTAGGCCTACTGTAAAATCATCCTATCATTCTCACGTGACTTCCTCTTATCCAAATTCATCTAGGGTTTTGACTGAAGAATGGTGTGACAAATTCGTAGGTTAATGCTCTATTTATAGAGCTATATTGATTAGGAAAAACACTACATATTCCATTTTTGTCTTTTTCTACTTCTAATGCCCTTAGTTACAAACACAAATAAGTACAAAAAAGTAGGAGATAAACTCACTCGGCCATCTTTACCAAAATTCTTTACTCATAATAGTCCTTTGAATACAGGTCCTCTAAAGCTTCATTATCAAAATGAAAGAAATATCTAGGATGAGTATTTCATGGAAGTTCTATTTGAACTTTCTAATTTTATTTTAGTACTTGCGTTAACATTCAGATAGAAGGAAATTTCAACTTAAAATGGCCATAACTTGCTCATTTTAACTCGTAATTTCGTATATTATATGTCGTTTCGTACTTACTCAAAAAGATCTATTTATTTCTTAGGTTATTTTTAACCTTAAAAACCATTTGTGTTTGAAAATAGGTTGGTATAGATTCCACATGAAAATCCTAGCCTTTAAAAACTTAATCTTCCAAGTTTACTCCATCCAAAAATAATATATCAAACACATAAATATTTATATAATTGAAAGACCCTTTTTAAATAAATATAGAGGCTTACATCATATTCATGATTCTGGTGGTGTTGTCCCATTAACGATTTTCATAAAACAATTTTTTTTAGAAGTTTGAAAAGTTGAAGTTCACATAGATCTCTCTTAAGTCGTTGTAAGGAAAACTAAAATTCCTAAGTTGCTACAATTGGATGCTTTCCGTATCATCACTATATTTTCTTAACCTTTCAAAAAATAAATTTACATTCAAAACTTTGGTTCTTCAAGTTATCTATAAACTTTATTTCTTAAATGAACTCTTACTTAGTGAGTTGATTTTGAGCTTGACTTGAAAAGCTTGTCTTGTTCTTAGTGTTTGTTAAAGTATTAGTATAAACCTTACAAATAAGTTTTTAAGAAAAATTTGCATAGTAAGAAATTATCAATATTAAGGTTTAAAATAATTTTTATTTTAGTAGCTTGAAAAGATAGTGTGTAATGAAACTACTAAGTTAAATCTTGAAGAAGTCTATAATAATAATAACACTAAAAATTTGTGATGAACTTGTCTAAATTTTTAAACATACTTTTATTGAAACATAATCAGAAGTTTTTAATGAAAATTTCGTAAGTGCTTCAAAAATCACTTTTCTTTCTCCTGGAAGTCTAATCCTATTATATGTGCAAGAAAATAATTTATTTTGTTATCTTGAATATTTTTATAACCCTATTATCCAAAGTTTTAAATGGGAATTTCTTTTCTTAAGTGATAAAATCACGTTTATTGGAAATTTAGTTAAATTTTATTTAAAGAAAACAACTTCTCTTATTTCCATGAAATCTTATTAAGACAATAATGTTATGGCCATGCATGAATATGAACATATAGTTATAAAATAACTCTCATGAAAAAATAAAATGTATAAGAAATTAAATAAACAAATAAGTAAAGGTCAAGTATTGGGAAGTCCTAGCTTAAATCAAGGCTTCCCGGACTAGGAATGGACTAGTCCTGTAAAGAAAGGAAAAAAAATGAAATAAGGAAAATCATAGGAGTCTTAGATTCATGTTAAGGCTCCCTAGACTTAGATTATGGATAAGTCCTAAAAAGAAAGGAAAATTATTTTGACTTAATGAGGACAAGTCTAAGACTAGAATAACTAGTTTTAATAAGTTGCATGAAATTGCAATGCATAAATAAATAAATATTATGTTAGTGAGCTTATATGATCTAAGAAATATATGTACATAAATATATGTACTAACATATAGGAGTTAGGTTAGAACAGTAACAACGGCATAATAATATAACAATAATAATAAAACAACACAATAATAAAATGAGATTTGTATGTGGAAAAAAAAAGGAACATGATCATAGTGGTATTTCCATAACTCTTATATGTTTAGGAAACACACACCATTATCATGTTAAGTTACATGACATGGTAAAGAAATATTGTTAGGAATTTTACCTAAGGTTTAATGGAGGATTTGAAAAGAGACAAATGAGTAGTGTGATTGTTATCTTTTTTCTTGAAGAGTGGTGAATGGTAGAGAGTGTTTAAGAGAGAATTGTTAGAGAGAGAAGTTGAGAGAAAAATTTTGTCGAGTTTTGTTAAGTGAAATGAAAATGTGTGAAAGAAGTGAAGGGAGATGTATTTATAAAGATTTGTGGAGGGAAATTTGTTTTAATAAAATAAATTGAAAAATTAATTAGAGAAGAGAGAGAGGAGGCCAGCGCATATGTAAGAGGGGGAGAGAGGGTTTTGTATTTTTGTTAATGAAAAGTAATAATTTGTAAGGTATGATGTGAATAAAGTTTTATAGGAAATGTAAATTGTAAGATGTAGGTATGATAGAGTGTAAGAATATATGGTAGGAAAGTAGAAATATGTGAATAGCAATGAATAGTATAGAATAGTAGATAAGACAAATTAATCTGATAGTAAAGAAAATATATGTAATTAGGCTATATATGATATTTTTAGATATCAAAAAATTATAGAACAAATATTTTTTAAATCTTTATATTTTTAGGATTCTAACGGTGTTGTCGAAATATTTTTACTATTCCGGCCACCAAGGCACGTTTTTTGAGAACTAATCTCGTTCGAGTTCAAACGAATGATTTTTGAGCGAATCTAATCTTTTTAGGTTTCCTCATATCATTTCGGACTATGATCAAGCATTAGCTTATTTCTATTTTACTCATGTTCCGAGCGCGGGATTGTCGGAGTTGAAATAGCTAGATTATCTTGATCATTGTTAACGTTTAAAATTTCGGTTTGACTAGGGCTAGGGTTTATTCCAACTTACCCTAGAAATTGATGGGTTTACATAATCACATGTCAAATAATAAGCACAATTTTTCAAAATTTCGAACTTGTCTACCAGGTTGATTTGTTATTGCTACTAATGGTGAAAAGGTACCTATAAAAGGGATGTGAATACTTTATTTAGATAAATCTCTTCTTCTCACTCATTCTCACTTTGTCCCAAATTTAACTGCTAATTTAATCTCTGTTGGTCAATTGGTTTATAACAATTGTTCAGTTAATTTTTCTCCTTTTGGTTATTCTATACAGGACCTTCACAATGGGAAGGTGATCAGGAAGGGGCATAAACAAGGACGATTATTTCACTTGGACCTAGTTCTCTGGATAATAGATTTCATTCTCCATTTTGCTGTTCTGTTTCTTCTTCAAATGATGTTTCGATTACTAATAAAAAGTGGTGTCTTTGGCATCGGTGCCTTGGACACCCTCATGCTAGTAGATTGAAAAACATGTTTCAATCTGGTGTTCTTCCGATTCAATTAAATGTTAATTGTGATGTTTTAACTTTAAATTGTGGAAGTTGTGCTCTTGGTAAAGCTACCAAATTACCTTTTGTTCCTAGTTCCTCTAATGTTGATGCACCTTTTGATCTCATTCATGCTGATTTATGGGGGGCATCACCATCTTTATCAAGGTTGGGTTATAGATTCTTTGTCTTGTTTATTGATCATTACACACGTTTTATTTAGGTATTTTTTCTTGCATGCCAAATATGCACTTATCAATATAGCAAAAGCTTTTGTTAATATGATTGAGACACAATTTGGAAAAATCATTAAAATCTTTTAATCCAACCCTAGGGGAGAATTTTTTTGTTTACAGCTTACCACCTTCTTTCAAGATAAGGGAATTTTGCATCAACTATCATGTCCTCAAACCCCAAAACAAAATGGCCTAGTTGAAAGAAAACATCATCATGTTATTGAAATTACATGTACTCTTCTTCTTGAATCTGATGTCCCTCATAGTTTTTGGGTAGAAGCCATTCATAAAGTCGTTTTTCTTATCAGTCAGCAACCCGCACCTATGCTTGACAACAAAACGCCTTGGTTGTGCTTGACAACAAAACACTTTGGTTGTGCTTGACAACAAAACACTTTGGTTTTTCTTGTATAAGAAATCACCCACATATTATCACCTTAGAGTCTTCGGTTGTATTTTTTTTGTCTTACAGCCTCCACATGAACGAACCAAATTATCTCCTAAGGCTGTCAAATGTATGTTTCTTGGTTATAGCGATAAGCATAAAGGCTATCTTTGTTATGATTCCCAACCAAGAAGAATGTGCCTCTCATGTCATGTGATTTTTTTTTTTTTTGAAAATGCATATTATTTTTCATCTCCTTCTAAAACTCCTACATCTTCCTTGATCATCCTCCTGAAGGTCTAGCACCTACATAATCCCCATCTCCACCTCATACTCTTCCACTTGAGCCATGTCGTCCAACTCATTCCAATTTTGGTCAGCCTCCAGACTGGTATAGTCCCTCTACTACTTTTTTTAGCATTTTTTATTCCATTTCCATACCTTTTAATTATAAACAAGCAGTAGAAATTGCATGTTAGAAAAGTGCTATGGAAGTGGAAATTTTGGCTCTTGAGGCAAATCATTCATGGGAACTAGTTCCAGCTCCATCTAATGTTTCATTAGTCAGTAGTAAATGGATATACACCATCAAAATCAAACCTAATGGTTCTATTGATAGGTATAAGGCCAAATTAGTTGCTTAAGGATACACACAGGAATATGGTATTGACTATAAGGAGACCTTTTCTCCTGTTGCTAAGATGACCACAGTTCGCATGTTGTTAGTTGTTGCTTCCACTAAAAGATGGCTTTTACATTAGATGGACGTCAAAATTGCTTTTTTGCATGGAGACTTAAAAGAGACTATGTACATGAAACCACCACAAGGGTACCCTCTTTCTAATCCAAATTTGGTATGTGAACTCCGCAAGTTTCTTTATGGACTCAAATAGGTCCCTTGTGCATGGTTTCATGAATTCTCCTCCACTATTAAGTTAACTAGGTTTCAACAGAGTGACAATGATCACTTATTGTTTACCTTACATTCCTCTAATGGCATTATTGTTGTGCTAGTGTATGTCTACGATATGGTTATTATAGGTGATGATCATCAAGGTATTGACAAGTTGAAGAAATTTCTTCAATCCTCATATCACATGAAGGATCTTGGAGATTTATCTTATTTCTTAGGATTGGAGGTCTCTCAATCAGAGAATGGTATATATCTTAATCAAAATAGGTATACTGCAGATTTGATCCAATTGGCCAATTTGTCCGATAACCAATCTTGTGCTACTCCAATGGAGCTCAATCTTAAATTAACAAAGGATTTAGGTCAACCTTTGTCTAATCCTACACTCTATAGACATCTTGTCAGTAGCTTCATATATCTTACAAATACTCATCTTGATATTTCTTATGCTATCCAAGTAGTGAGTCAATTTGTTTCCAATCCTTGCAAGTTGCATCTTTCTACTCTTCATCGTACCATTCCATATTTGAAAGATACACTAGGAAGAGGTATATATTTTCTTGCAACTTTTATGGAGCTTGTTGCATTTGTTGATGCTGATTATGCTGGGTGCCTTGATACGCGATGTTCCACTCATGGATGGTGTTTTTTTTTTTTTTTTAGCTCATCACCTATTTTAGGGAAATGCAAGAAGTAAGAACGAGTTCCCAAGTCTTCAACTGAAGTAGAATATCACTCCATGTCCTCTATTAGTTCGGAAATAGTTTGGCTTCATCGACTTCTCTTAGCGTTTGGCATTTCATTTAATAAGCCTGCATCTCTTTATGGTGATAATATTAGTGCTATTCGCTTTGCAACTAATCCTATACATCATGAACGGACGAAACATATAAAGGTGGATTGCCACTATATTCGTGAACTTATGCAAGACCAAATTCGCCAACTTCATCATATGCCTTCTTTAGACCAAATTAAAGATTTGCTTACCAAATCCATGACATATGCACGATGCCAGTATCTAGTTTCCAAATTGATGCTTATGGACACTTAGCATCAATTTGTTTTTTTTTTGGGGGGGATGGGGGGTGGGAGGTGGGAGGTGGGAAGAGGAGGTATCAACAGTAATATTGCCTTGATATTATTAGTTGGCCTCCTTAATTCATGGTCAACTCATTATTATTGCTTCCTTATTGTATTCCTATAATCATGCATCTTTCCTAGTTAGTTTCTTCTTTTGTATATAAATACATACAGATCAGTACAAGGGAGGTATTATGAATTACACCAAATCTTGGTTTTCTTTTTATTATTTTCTTAAATTTGTATAATTATCAGAAACTTCCATTAGCATGGTCTTATGTTCATGTTTTCTTACCATTGAAACCTACCTATAATACATGATTTTAGCAACATATGAGGAGGAATGAAGTAAGCAATGTTGATCCTAGCTTAACTTTTGTAAACGTGGCATATATGCATGTAGCTATGTGTATTTTTATCTTGTTATAATATTGTAGATATTCATTTCATGTTGCTCTTTAATTTTTACAATGAAATGGAAGTGATCCCTTATGCTTTCATGGCTGGCGGTACACATACGCACACATACACACATATTGTTGGTTTCATTCTTTCTCATTTCTCTAGCTCTATGAGTGGTTTAGAATTATACCTTGAAGATTTGAAGTGGTTCAACACCACTTCTCCCTTACACCACTTTGCACCGAACCTAGGAAGAAGAAGTAAATGGAGTTTGTTAAATCTTTGAAAAATGTACTCAAATGAACCTTTAGAGTTTGGTAGTTTCCTTACCTTAACTTAGGGACGGTTAGAGTCCTTGCTTCCTAACCGAAAGGCTTGCTTTGTTGGCACTTTCCTTGGTCATTCTAAGAAGAGATTGTAATGACAATATGTTTGAATGTATGTGTATTTGTGCTTTGATTCTTTAGGAGAAGAAGGGGGTGACGAAAATGAAAAGAAAAGAGAAGGAGTTGTGATTTATCTTGGTTACTTTTGAGCCCTACAGAAATGGAAAAAAAAAAAAAAAGAAGTAGTGATTATCTCGGTTGTAAGGTGCACAAATTGCCTAATGAAGAGAGACAAGTTGGCTTGTTTGTTTAAATTTGATGGTGGGGAAAGATCATGAAATTAATTTTTGGAGATCACTTTACTATTGTGGCATTTAATATATTGACTAGTTTTTGTACTTTGCTGAATTGTTTTTGGGACGGCAAGGGTGCAGGAATGAATGCACTATGGAGGATGATTTCTTGAGGAAGGTATTGGAGTCAATGTGAGGATTTTGGCTAGATTTTAAGAGATTTATAGCCCTTGACTTTTCTTTTGTAGTTCACGATGGGGGAGGCAAAAGGAGTTTGGGAAGTCCTTGAAAATTCTAAGATTTTGGAAGCATTTAATGTTTAGGTTGGAAAAGTGATTGAGTGAGATTTGAAAGCCTTGACCTTTCTGCCTAAAGCTTATGGAAGGAAGGGGTAGACGGAATTGAATTTTATCAGTTCCACTCGTAGTTGCACCATATAATTTATACGAGAGACGAATTCATATAGTTTTGAGTTAATTTATAGAATTTTATATTTATGCGATCGAGTATATCAAAGTTTCTTTTATTGATATTTCTAGAATTATTTATGATCAGCACGTATGTAAAGTTTAAATTGAATATTAGTAGTATATTTAGAATTTAAGCTCGATATCAAATCTTATTAGATATAATTTATGTCTCATGATTTATCTTTAAATTATCATTTACTAATTAATAAATTATATAAGTGAATTGATTCGTTTTGGGTGTAAATGTTCATTTCATCTAGTTATTGATCCTTAGAAAATGAAAATTTTGAGGAGGTTTACACCTGCATTTTCAGTAGAATGAGAAAAAGAAAAGACGAGGAAGACAACTTTCTCCGTAAGCTAATGAAAAAGACTTAGTCATGGGAAAAGGTTTTGTTATTGTCCTTAGCTGCAAGTTTGAAAGGTGAAACCTCTCATGTTACGCTTCAGGGAAATTTAGGAAGAACCTTTCAGCAGAATTTTCATGCCTTAAAAAGGCTTAACAAATGAATTTGTTCGTTTTCTTTCATACTAAATCTTTGTTCAGGATTTATATAGATGTTTCTCTATAAATATTTTAATACAATCACTTAAAACATTATTTAATTATTTTTTTATGTTTGTATTGATGCACTTTATATAAAATATTATCTCACCAATATAATAATTTTCTAATGCGGTGACATTCTCCATTAAAAATATATTTTACCGATACATGGGTTATTTTAAGGTCTTAATTAATTTTAGAATAAGGTTATTTTAGGTTTCTATAAATTTGAGTTTTTGATAGGTTTAGTGGTTATATTTATTTTTAAATTAAAGTTTGACTACATTTATTATTATTTAAATTGTTTCTAGAATTTGGCTTGTTTCCGTGGCAAGCTTTTGCAACGTGGGTGTGTGTGTTATGTTAAAAGTCGTCCACGAGTTTTTCTTTTCCCTAGGCGCGAGTTTAAATTGAGTTGGGAAAAACTCCTTCAATTCACAATTGGGGCTTCACCACGCATCATGAATTTATATATTACTATATATATTTTAATATACGTTAGGTATCATAAATATTACTATGATCGATATAATAGTGTTTAACTACGTTTAAGTAAATTCAGATTACTTTTATAGCCTCTATTTTAATTAAGCATTTAGAAGTTTTAATTATCACTTGTGGTGATTATGATGTTCTAAAACCCTATCAAATGAATTATCAGATACCGAAGTGCACTAGGTACCATCTATATATTATCATTTCACAATCTTACATGATTTTAGAATACGAAAGTATTCTTACTTCTTTAATTTGAAGTTTAATACTATTAAGTTGAAACATTATCATATTTGTTTTCATCCAAGTTCACCCCCCCACCCACCCCACCCCCCAAAACCGACCCCCTTTTTTTTTTAAGACAAATACTACGCCTAATGGTTGGGGCTCTTAACTTATAGTGTTACTCGCTATTTTAATTGCATATTAATGTTTTATGTATGTATCACATGTTTTTATTATTAATACAATTGTGTCGTATTGTTTTATTTTAGAATCAAATTTTGTAATTTCTAATTTTATCACACTTTTTTTTTTAAGTTTTTAAAATACCGTCAAATTGACAACCTACTATTATTTTGAAATCACAAAAAAAAAAAAAAAAAATTAGGAACAGTTTTTCCAACATTTTCTTAAAACTACTCAGAATTTTATTATTCAATTGGGCAACTATCAAGATTTTGGTTCATGTGAAATATGAGGATTACATTTTCTCTCTTTTGTCTAAAACTTTTCTAACCTTTTTACTTAGGTTTTCACTTCTTTTAATCATAATTTAACTATGATTACTGTTTTGTCTAACTTTTTCTAATGTGTGTAAATGATGTAGATGAGATAGCCTATGCGTTTATGAGCAAAAAAGCAGTCAAGAAGCGATCCCAGAGGCACATGAATAATGAAGGCTGTCGGCCTTAAAAGGCCGGCCTTGATGGGAACCAACAAAGCTGGATATAAGCCACCAGCTTAGAGTGATAAGTCGCTGGCCTAGGGAGATAGGCCATTGGCCTAAGTACCGGCCTGCTTTAGACTACTCGATGTTTCGCCTTTTAAGCTGCCGGTTTTTACTCTAACCTTTATTTATTTGAGTTATTTTTTTTATTGTCGTTTTTAGGACTTTGTTATGCATATAAATAGTCCAGAAACCCTAGCTTATGTTTCTTAGAACATTTTTATCAATTTGAAATCCAAGTTTGGAGAATTCTCTCTGAAATTGCAGTTGTCTTACACTTGTGTGAATTAAGTTCACGTTTGAGATTTACTCGTCAAGTGTTCTTGTTCTATTCATGCTATCTCGCTGCGTCAGATTGGTATTAGAGCAAGGTGAGATCTTGCAAGATGTCTTATATCAACAATGTTAACTGCGGTCACACTCATGGTGGTGTTCATGACGCGGGAGTCTAAGGGGATGAACAGTCGGTTCCAAGGGTAGTGGTGGATACCATAGATCAGAGATTACGGCGAGTAGAGCAGCTTGTTAAGACTTTGATCAAGTGGTTTGATGCCATGGGAATTGATGCTAATAGGGGTAAGATTGATGGTAGGAGACGGCCTAGAGCAAGAGAAGATTATGGTAATCCAATTGATCCACCCATCCGTGTAGATAGGAGGGCACAAATCTTTGATGATGATTCAGAGGAAGAGGTATTGGTCTATGGGAGAAGACAACCACCTATGAGCGGTGGTTATGGTGGAGACAGGAACCGAAGAGGCTACTGAGATTACGACAATTATGATCAATCGGATGGTGGAGACTTTCACCTAAAGGTAGATCTCCCTTACTTTAATGGTACATTCAATATTGAAGAGTTTCTTGATTGGTTGGCGGAGGTGGAGAGATTCTTTGATGAGGAGCGAAGGGTAAAGACGGTAGCCTGTAGGTTGAAGGGTGGTGCTTCTGCCTAGTGGGAGAGAGTGCAAAGTTGGCGGTTGAGAGAAGGAAGGCAACTTGTGCGAACGTGGATCTGTATGAAAAAATTGATGAAGAGGGAGTTTCTTCCTCCTAATTATGAGCATATACTATTCCAGCAGTATCAAAGGTGTCGCCAAGGGATGCGAACCGTCCATGAATATACTACTGAGTTTATGAGATGGCGGAGTGCAATGATATGAGAGAGAGTGAAGAGCAACAAGTAGCTAAGTATGTTGACGGCCTAAAGTTGCAAATCAGGGATAAACTTGGGGTAACAGTGTTGACAAGTGTGTATGAGGCTAAGAATATGGCATTAAGGGCTGAACTCATATTGAATGATAAGAACACCAGGTTTGATGGTGGTGGTCGTAGGTATGGAGTTGAGAGGGCTGAGCATGTTGGAGCGAATAAGGGTATTGAAGAGAAAGAGAAGAGTGTTGTAGAAAAGCCTAGTAGTAGTGGTGAGAAGAAAAATGAGAGAGCTATGGAAAAGCAGCCTATGGAATCCAAAGAAAGCCAAAAGCAAACCAATCCATATGCCAAACCCATCTTGGGAAAATGTTATCGTTGTAACCAACCACAACACCGATCCAATGAGTGTCCAAATCGAAGAACTGTTAATATTGTAGAGCGAGAAGAGGATGAGGAGATACGTTGTGATCCTGATGGGGAGGATTATAGACACTATGAGCCTTCATATGTTATCAGGAGGCTCATGTTAGCTCCGGAGCAGGAGGGGAACACTCAATGCCACTAGCTTTTTCGTACGAGGTACACGATTGGTGGTAGGGTATTTGACCTGATTGTAGATAGTAGAAGTAGTGAAAATATCATTAGTAAGTAGGTGGTCAAGTAGATGCAGTTACCATATGTGTTTCACCCCAATCCATACACCATTGGATGGATTAAACCTGCTGAAAAGAATTGAAGTTCTGGAGAGGTGTAGGGTACCATTTTCCATTGGCAAGTATAGAGATGAGGTCTACTGTGATATAGTAGACATGGATGCCCAACATTCTGGAAAAGAAAACTTATACAGGCTAGAGAAAGATGGTGTAAGATATACATTACTACCTCTTAAAGTAGTGCCATGTTCCAAAGGCTCTAAGCCAGGGGGACGGTCTTTCCTAACCATTATGCATTCGAAGAAGGAGATGTATGAAAGATTCCAAGGAAGTTCATGCCTTGGTAGTGAAGAACGTGTTGAAGGTTGAAGAAGAGGATAGAGATGACTTTCTAGATGTAGTGAAAGAGGTATTAGAGGAGTTGAAGAAGGTAGTTCCAGATGACTTACCAAAGGGATTTCCACCCTTGAGGGATATCCAGCACCAGATTGACCTTGTTCCCAGGGCAAGCATTCCTGATTTGCCACATTATAGGATGAGCCCTAGGGAGACAGAGATCTTACAGGAGAATGTTCAAGAACTGTTAGATAAAGGCTTCATCAGAGACAGTATGAGCTCATGTGCTGTGTCAGCACTACTTACTCTTAAGAAAGATGGGAGTTGGAGGATATGTGTTGATAGCAGGGCTATTAACAGGATCACCATTAGATATAAATTCCCTATACCCCGCATTGAAGACATGCTTGATAGATTGAGTAGGGCTGTCATCTCCTCTAAAATTGACCTACATAGTGGGTATCATCAAATTAGGGCCAAGCCAGGAGATGAGTGGAAGACTGCGTTCAAGACAAAGGAGGGATTGTATGAGTGGTTGGTAATGCCATTCGGCCTTAATAATGCGCCTAGCACATTTATGCGAGTCATGAACTAGGTATTCAAACCCTTCATTGGTAAATTTGTGGTAGTATATTTCGATGACATATTGATTTATAGTAAGTCTGAAGGTGAGCATATAAATCACTTGAGGAGTGTGTTAATCGTGTTAAAGGAGAATAAATTATATGTTAACCTGAAGAAGTGTGTATTTATGTCAAAGAAGTTGTTGTTCTTGGGATTTGTAGTGAGTGGAGATGGGATCACAGTAGATGATGAAAAGGTAAAAGCCATTAGAGAATGGCCTATTCCTAAAACTGTGATAGAGTTGAGGAGTTTTCTAGGATTAGCCAGTTTCTATAGGCACTTCATCAAGCACTTAAGTACTATTGCTGCTCCATTGACTGAGTACCTGAAGAAGGGGAAGTTTAGTTGGAGTAAAGAAGCTGAGGCTGGATTTGCCTTATTAAAGGAAAAATTGTGTGGTGCTTCTATATTAGCATTACCTGACTTTGACAAGTTGTTTGAGATGGATTGTGATGCTAGTGGTGTAGGAGTTGGAGTAGTACTTTCACAGGAGAAGAGACCAATAGCTTTTTATAGTGAGAAGCTATGTAATGCTAGGAGGAATTATCGCAACTCTAATATGGGGCCCTAACAGGATTTATCTAAAGCCATCATATCATGTGTGCACCCGTAACATGAAAGCCGTCTTGTATGACAGACTGTATAAGACTCTATTTATTTATAAAAGTTTATCATACAAATGATATAATATATTACAGTATTTCAACTATGGAATTTGATTTTCCAATTTCCACTAAGATCGCAGAGAATCGGTATCCCCCACCAAATATGAAATTGGGTTTCAAACTACAACTTACAAAATTCAAAATTTATCTAATTTACATTCTAAGTTTCCATATCCTATATCTCTATCTTCAATAGAGTTTGTTGGAGAAGCTCTCTTCACACATTCCTAGCCCAATCCCAACTAGTAATAAACCTGCACAAAAACTATTGGGGGGGTGAGCGAACCACGAGCTCAGTGAGTTCATTCCTCACTACTACCGGTCACGCAAGTTATCACACATTAATTATACACTCATGCAAATCTATCTATACACAATATGAATGTATACGTGATGAATGCAAGCAACACATCTATGGGAGTCCAGAACCATAGACGATGTAGATTTACCTGTCTACATTTCAGTTGTCTCCCATACTTACCTGCATGAGACATCTCGCCTTACCCGTACAAGGCTGCCTGGTGGTAGCGTCCATCCAGACTCACCCAATGCTTAATCGCCATTGGTAACAACAAATATTCCCCAATGTGTTCACGTGATTTATGCTGGTTAATATTTAAATATATATAATGCCAAT
The DNA here is from genome assembly GCA_024138025.1 of Combretum micranthum. Lineage (NCBI taxonomy): Eukaryota > Viridiplantae > Streptophyta > Magnoliopsida > Myrtales > Combretaceae > Combretum > Combretum micranthum. The sequence goes on from JAMXBD010001017.1 coordinate 50,498, forward strand.
TTAATGGCCAATCTTACAATCCATCACAAATCTATGGTGAATCACGCAAGTAGACCCCGACTCGGGTAACATCTACTGCCAATACGAACCATCACCTATTAAAGGTGAATCCGGCGGATAGACCCTAACTCAGGTAACATCTATAGCTACGTGACCAGTGGACCCCGACTCAGGCAATATCCACTATCACAACAATACTCAGAAATGTCCCATGTTTATCTCATAAACTCTTTTAGCATAAATACTTCCTTTTCAAAGGATATAAAAGCAACCCGGAATATTCCAAGTCGGATTTCTTTAAAAATACATTTCAAAATACTTTTGATTTCAAATTCGGGATGTTTCCTACAAAGGGATCAAGCACATGCGACAAGTATATCCAATTAGTTTAGTCGAATTATTATTTTTATCCATTTATTCAGGTGATCATGCAGATGATAACACTCACATCAATCAGTCATTCCATACAAGCAATATAATCAACATAACAGCAAACAGTAGCAATCACAAGCAAATAATAGATCATCAGAATTCCCTCACCTGTGGTCCTCGCTAATTTGTTGTATAAGCTACTGGAAGTCCAGGAATGGATCTATTTTCCTATGAAAGGAAATAACAGAGATTTATTATTGGATTATATCTGCAAGAGAAGTCTTCCTATAATTTAAAGGTATTGATCTCTATCGTCGGATATTAGACTAAATCCATTACTTTAATGATCGCATCGTTAAATAACTTACTTAAATCCTTATAGATGCCTAACTATTCTGTATCGGTAGTTGATACAGTTTTTATTAAGGTTTTAATTTCTATAGTAGAGAATATTTATCTGTATTTTGTTTCTCTTAATAGCTATATTTCTAATTAAGGAGTTTGTCTTTTCGTTAAGTTCTTAACGCTTTCAGTAGAAGATTTTTATTTAATAATTCTTTGCCTGTCAATCTTATCTGTTTCTTAAGTTAGTATTTTTATTTATTTAGGGGTATATTTTAGTATTTATATCTTTCAAAAGTTATAAAACCGTATTTAGATATATCAAATTTTTATTATATTTCAGTTTCATTTCATTTCATTTTTTTTTATTGCAAAACAAGTTAAGTTTAATACTATAATATTATCAGTAATATTATTATTGAAAAGTCAATATTAATATTAGTATTAAATACAAGTATAATAATAACAACAATTTTCAGATAGCTAGTAATTAATATTATTAGTGACAAAAATAGAATTGATGATAGTATAATATAGTGACTTTAACGTAAAATAACAGTATTGATAACTCTAATGGAAATATTAATAATATGGAATACTATAAACAGTAGTAATAATAATAGTAATAATCATAACTATATTAATAGAAATAACTGTAACATTGATGTTGGTTTAAGAGTGAAACTAAGTGAATTTTAGTGTGCGATTTCTTGAGGTATCGATTCTTATAGAAAAGGAATTTTTATTGTTTAATTCTTTTAAGTTTCTTTTGATTGTATATTATTTTAGAGGACCTCATTTAAATGTTCATTCATATCCTAGGTTCATTCATAATTTATAAAGGTATTAATGTGTAATTTCTATGAATTTGTTCATAATACTTTTATTGTAACGTAGAACTCCTAATCATGCTTTTAAAGCTTGTTTTATCAAGTTTATGTTTATATAAGATCCTAGAAGTATTAGACATGAATTTAAACTAGTTTAAATAAAATTTGAGTCTTGTTTTGCCCACTTCATTCTAAAATCCGAATTTACAATTACCATATTCATAATATTTTTAAGTTGTTGTCTTCCTTAGTGGACAATATCTAAACATTCCTACTACATCAACAATCCATCTACTTGAATTCATCAATTGATTTAACAACTTCTTTCAACTACAAAACTTTCTTCCAATGCTCAATAATCCATCCTAAAGTCTATTCACAAATTTAACAAGGATAGGTTGTAGTTTAGAACTCACCTTAGATTGGAATGGAAAAAGGATTTTTCATCTCCCTTTCTAAGCAATAATCAAACCTAGATCAAAGATTAGATGATGAGTTCCTAACTACTTTAGAAGTTAACAACCTTAGCTAAAGAAAGTTTACTAATTCTAGTAAATATTCTTACCTTGTTAGGCTAAGTTCCCACTTGAATCTTTTGATAACCAAGACTTTTAACTTGGTTTTTAGAAGTTGTTGGAGAGGAGGAATTGATGTTATTAGTGTGTTTAGTGTATAGGTAGAATATGGAAAATAAGCTTGGAGGTTTATGTTGGTCTTACTAAAGTTTTCTAAACTTTCTAAGTGGAATGTTGCAAAGGAAAAGAAAAATACAAGAGTTGGATGCACTTCCTCTTGTGGCTATATTTTTGAGGTGATATTGTGGGATTTAAGAGCTCAATTTGTAACTAACTTAAGCTTATATATATGTACTAAGGCTAGGCTAAGTTTTGGAGGCTAAGGAAAAGGTTTTGGGCTTGAAAAAAGATGCAAAATAGCTGCTGGAATTCCTCATTCGAATTTTGTCATTTTTGGTTGCAAATTTAGACTTTGTTTTGATAGATTTGTGGCTAATCTTTGAGGGCTTTAATTGTGTTTTTTTGGTAGCTAATTAACACCATTTATGTGTGTAAAATAGGGGCTTGAATTGTACAAAAATCGGATCAAAATTCGTGTGAAAACAAAGGTCAATTTCCAACTTTTCTACTGCAATTTTTGTTTGTTGTTTTCCACCTTGATTTGCATGGATTTTTCTTCAGATTTCTTTTGTTGGTTTCTAGCTAATAAATGGTGTATGAAGTGTACATTTGAAGGCTTATTATTGGTGTTTAATTAGTAAAAATAACAACTCAAATGAGCCTAGGAATTTACAAAAATCGGAATTCAAATTGCTGCTGTATTCTTGTTGGTTTGTCCCCTGCTGCAGCTGCTAGTTTGAAATTTTCTAGGCAGATTTGGAGTTGTTTGGGTTGCATAATTGAGTTGGAATTCTTAACATTAAATATTGATCTGATGTGGATTGTTTTAATTGGATTTTATGTCATTTTCATATTGAATATTGGAGCTAAAAATTCGGATCAAGGTTGGACATGAAGGTTGAATTTCTCCTCTGCTGTTTCCTCTATCCATGGGTGCTCTGTTTTCAACCGAGAGCTGTGTTGTGCGTGTGGAAGGTGTGTGTGGGTGTCAGCCAACTGTTGTTCGTGTGTGTGGAGATGCGCATGTGAAGTGCCAGCTGCTGGCTCGTTGGATGTGTGATTTGTTTCCACCGATAATTGTCCTATTCCGCTGCTGATTGCTCGTGTATGTTCTTAGCATGGAGGCTGCTGTGCTGCATGTGGAGGGGAGCTGCTGCTGTGCGTGGAGTGCAGATCATCTTGCTTGAAGGTGCTGCCTGCTGCTTGCGTGGAATTGGATCTCGGCATCTCCTGCTGTGCGTGGAGATTAAATTGCAGCTGTCCTCCTTCAGCGTCACATTTTACATATTATGTTCGTGGCATTGCTGTAGCGCATGGGACAATTGCTGCCCGTGCCGATTCTGCTTCATGTTGCAGCTGTCCTCCATTTTGCTGCTTGCAATTGGGTCAAAGGGGCTGCTGTACGTGGATAACACTTGCGCGTGGAGTGAGCTTCATCTTGCTCGGGGAAAAGTCCAGCAGTGCGCGCGTGAATTTCCTTGCTGTTTGACATCCCATTTCTTCCATTCGTGCAGCGGTACAGCGGTTGGACTTGTCCGATTATATATATATATATATTTAATAGTTATTAACCAAAAATATTTTTCTTTATTATTATTATTATTATTATTATTATTATTATTATTATTATTATTATCATCATCATCATTATCATTATCATTATTATTATCTAATTAATAGTTAACTACAATACTTTAACCAATATTACTTTATAAACATATATTTATATCCGTTACGTATAAGTTTTATCTAGATGAAATTATCTAAGTGACTACAAACACTCTAGATTATTTATATATTCAAGTTTTTGGTTTAAGGTTTATATTATTAATCATTTTTAGTATTTTAACTTACGTGATTAAATTTTTCAAGTTCAATAAATTAAATTAGGAACCAAGTCTTAATAATTTCAGAATTCCTTAGCAAGTATAACAGCGGGTTTAGAATTTTTATTTTAGATCTAGATTAACAATTATTGGTTAGTATTAGTATATTTATAATTCTACTAATTTCATCTTTAGATTATTGTTTTGTACCAATATGCTCTATTAATAAACTGTATCTTATCGGTTTTGAATTTTAAAGCTATTTCTAATTAATTCAATATACGAAATCTCGTTTTTGGTATCTATTAAGGTCAAGGAAATTTTTATTTAAGTTTTTCAAGCTGGGAATAAGTTTATTACAACCTATAGGTTTATTCTAAGATTTTTAGTTGAATCATATATTTTGGTATTAGTCTCACATTTGCCAATTTGTTCATTTTCTAGTTATAGAAATTATTAAAGGTTACGTTGACAATTCGGGATTTTAATTTTTAAAAGCTTTAAACCTTTTTAATTAAAATATTAGTGTAATTTGAATATTCATTTAAGATCTAGATTCTTAGATATTGATCTATTTTACCAAATATTATATTTTACTGTATAGGATCTATTTATACTAATTTGTTATTAACAACCTATTTTTATCTAGGGCTACTCAATATTGTTGATAGATTAATAGTAGCTTGAACACTATTATTTCATAAAGTTACAATTTGTATTTCAAAAATTTTTTATGGTAGCGGTTTTAACCTTTCTAATTATAATCAAATTCATTTACACTTTAACAATTTTAAATCGAAAAAAATTTTTCAGTGATTTTTCCTACTTGTTACAAATATTCTATATAATTCTATATTACATTTGTAGTATTTATTATAATCAGGTTACGTAAAATTTTGGGGGATTACAGGAATTAGTCTACATATGACAAAGAATTTTACTCTGTGGTGAGAACATTAAGGGTGTAGGAGCATTACCTTGTAGGGAAAGAGTTTATTTTATATTCGGATTGTAGGGCTCTGAAACACTTGAGTAGTCAAATCAGGATCAGTAAAAACATGCATGCTAGATGGATCCAGTTTTTGCAGAGGTTTCCTTTTAAACTCATGCATAAGTCTAAGAACTTTATGCTGAGGATGATGACTTCAGTTAGATTTGGGGTAAGTGTAGTAGTAAAGAGCATTGTGGTGATTATCATATACATGAGGGGTATTTAATGAAGGGTAATCAATTATGTATTCCCCAGTCATTTTGAGGGAGAAATTGATTAGACACCTGCATGAGGGGGCTTGGCAGGACATCTGGGAAGAGACAAGACCATTGCAATTATATTTGACCGATATTATTGGCCTTAGTTGAGGAAGGATAGGGAAGATGGTCCAGAGGTGCTATATTTGCCAAACTTTAAAGGGGCATTCTCAGAGTACTGGACTATACACACCCTTGCTAGTACCTGAGAACATATGGGAGGATCTCTCCATGGATTTTGTACTTGGTTTGCCTCGTACCCATCAAGGTGCTGAAACTGTCTATGTAGTTGTTGATAGGTTTTCCAAGATGGCTCACTTCATCCCTTGTAGGAAGACTTCAGATGCTCATGCCATTACCAAACTGTTTTTCAGGGAGGTAGTGCGATTGCATGGAGTGCTCAAATCCATCACATCTGACAGAGATTGCAAATTCCTTAGCTATTTCTGGAAGACTCTTTGGTATATGTTTGATTCATCTTTGAACTATAGCAGCACTACTCATCCACAAACAAATGGACAGACAGAAGTTACCAACAGGACATTGGGCAATCTCATCAGGAGTATATGTGGAGAGAAGCCAAGACAATGCGATTTGTGTTTAGCTTAGGCGGAGTTTGCCTATAACAACTCCATCCATCGAACAAAGGGATGTCTCCATTCTCCATCATTTAAACCAAAGTGCCTCAACATGCTTTGGATCTAATAAAGCTTCCCAAAATGCTGAGTACAGTATATTAGCTAAGCACATGGCGGAACATTGGCAGATCACTGCAGAAGAGGTCAAGGCAAAGATTGAGAAAGCCAATGCCAAGTACAAAGAGACGGTAGATAAACAAAGGAAGCAACAATTGTTTGAGGTTGGAGATCAAGTAATGATTTTTTTGAGGAATGAGAGAATTCCCATGGGTACCTACAACAAGTTGTAACCAAGGAAGTATGGGCCTTACAAGATTGTCCAAAAGATCAATGATAACGCTTATGTTGTTGATCTCCCAGTGACTATGGCTATTTTGAGGATGTTCAACGTTGCAAACTCATATCCATTCCATTATGATGATATGCCTTTATATCCAAACGAGAACTTGGGGTGGAGTTCTTTGCAGGTGGGAGAAAATAACGTAGATGAGATAGCCGATGCATTTATGAGCAAAGAAGCAGTCAACAAGCAACCCCGGAGGCACAGGAATGAAGGTTGTTGGCCTTAAAAGGCCGGCCTTGATGGGAAGCAACAAAGCTGGATATAAGCCACCGGCTTAGGGAGATAGGCTGCTGACCTAAGTACTGGCCTACTTTAGACAGCCTAACGTTTCGCCTTTTAAGTTGCCAGCTTTTACTTCAGCCTTTATTTATTCAAGTTATTTTCTTTATTATCATTTTTAGGACTTTGTTATGCATACAAATAGTCCAGAAACCCTAACTTATGTTTCTTAGAACATTTTTATCAATTTAAAATCCAAGTTTGAAGAATTCTCCCTGAAACTGCAATTGTCTTACAATTGTGTGAATTAAGTTCATGTTTGAGATTCACTCGTCGAGTGTTCTCGGTCTATCCATGCTATCTCGCTGCATCAGTAAATGTCTTCTAAACGTTCTTAACTCTTCTTCAAATTTATTTTTAATATTTATTACAGTCCTAATTTGTTGTTGTTGAATTTAAATATACCACCTTATAGACACACACCGGTTATTTTGATCTCTATGTTGTTTAATAAGTCTGTCTATTTCTTCTATGTTATTCTCTAATTGGATTTTTATCTCTCTAAGAATAATTATCAGATGTTCTAGATCTACTGATAGATTCTAACATGTCCTAATGTTTAGATAACCGATCACAGCATTTACACAAATATGTCTAAATTGTTTTGTCTGAAAATTAATATACACGAATCATTATGATGGTATTGATTGTATGTTCAATATGTCATAACGATGCATAATGTTGACACTAAGTATTGCTGTAAATAAAGATGAACTGTATAAGTTCATAAAGCAAATAAGGAGGAGACTAATTATGTCTCCTCAATAAGCATTGATTAATAAATTTAACACAATATTCCGATAATAGAATCCAAATATTCTTAAGCAAGACAACCAACTTCTTCATACAAGCATTCATCTTCCTCCTAGGGAGAATAAAAATACCTTCAAACTTCATCAACGTGTCTTGCTTTATTACTTAAAGTATTACTGACATACACGCATCTTCGATCAACCTGAAAAATTGTTACAAAAAGACATTCGTCAATTCACTAAATTTAGATCCACCAAGAGAGTAAATCCTTGCTTCAATTGAATTCATTGCTCTGCATACGAGCTAGTAGCATGCTTCGTGGGAGACAAATGAAGTCATTGAACTGTTTTTTACTCGAGAGTTTTTGTGACTAATACCTTATAAATGGGCTCATGGATATCGATAGTTTGCATTGATAATGGCTCAAAATATACTAGACTCTTTATAATTGAAATAAAAATGGCTCATAATGCTTCATTAGTTGACTATTACTTATGGTTTATAAATAATAAAAGGGCTTTACATTTAAATAAATCTAAAATTGATAATGTTACAGTAATGGAAAAAAATGGCTTTACATTTAAATAGATCTGAAATTTAAATTGTTAAATTAATGGATAAAATAAATTAAGATCTTATTGTAGCAGTTTAAACTCTATAAAATGAATTAAATGATAAAAATAGTCTAAACATGCTTAAAAAATAAACAATCAATATTAGTGCCACCAAAAACTTAATATTGATTTAAAATTTGAATTATGTATCATTATTAACAAAAATATAAATAAATATAATAAAAAAATATAGATTATGAAAAGTATAGACATTGAAAGCTATATCTCATAGCAGATAAATAGATTTCTATAATATCTTGAGTTGTTGCATTGTTGCTATTAAGTTGTGATAATTATGTACGTATTCGATGCATACATATTTGTCACGTGCGAACCTCAAACAAAAAGATTTTTTTCTTTTGAACTTTGCTTGGTACCGGTGTTAATGCCACTAGGTTATAACCAATGTAATATAAAAGAAGGTAAAAACTATGTAGATAAAAAAATAATATAATAAAAAAAAAAACTGGTTTAATGAATTAACCTTTAACCTTTAATCATTTGTGTAATAAGCTGTAAATAATTTGAAGGGTTATTTAAAGAATATTTAAAAAAATTAAATTTTTAAAGGTGTGACACAAAAATAAGTCCATTCTCCTTTCGTATTATGGATACCTAATTAGCTTTCAATGTTTTGACTTCATAGCTAACCATTTATGTATTCATCACTACGTATGAGATTCAAGTTAAGAACTTCCATACAACCTATATTTGCCCATGTTAATCTTTATTACTTTTGTGTTATATTTTTGTATTTAGCCTCTGTCAAGTAAGAACTTCCATACAACCCATATTTGCCCATGTTAATCTTTAAACTTTTGTGTTATATTTTTGTATTTAGCCTCTGTCAAGTAACCTTTTTTAAAGAGGAAGTGTCAAAATATATTATATATCCATTAATTCAAGTAGGTTGGGGATAGATCGAAAATGAAATATGCTAATGAAATTTTTGTATCAATTTTTTTTTTTTAATTTTGTTATTTACACTTGTAGACATTCCATTTTTGCTCATTAAGGCTTCAAATATATAATAAAAATAAAATATCATATTAAACCCAAATTTAATTTTTAATGATTTAAGCTTAATATAGTATAAGTTTTAATTATATATAATAGGGGTAAGCGAATACCCTGTGCGCCTAGATCTTGCTTGACCAGGTAGGTATTAAGGACCATAGGATAGAGTACGAGTATCAAATTTTTGGAACTTGACTCATTGGGTAGGGTATGGGTATGGCGTCTTCAAACCCTATACCTACCTTAAAACTTGTACTATGCTCTAGAAGGTATAGGTTCAAAGGTATCATGAATCCATCCTGTTAAATATTATATAATAATATTAATATATAATAAATAATGATATTTCATATTTTATTTTTAATTACTTATATTCAATATTATTATTTTTAGACTATATTTCAGAAAGTTTTATTATAAAAGGATTTGTACTATTTTATTTTAGAATAACATGTTATTTTTATTTTAAAAGAACTATGATTGTATGTACGTACTTAAACTCCTAAATTATATAGAGATACTTTTTATATTATAACACTAATTAATATATAGAAGTTGTTCCAAAGTTTTTAATTTTGAAAATTTGTGCAAGTTTTATAATTTTGTTTAATATTGCATAAATAAGTTCCACAAATATTTATTATAGGTTTCAATTTTTACACATGAATAGATTCTATACCTTATAGAACTTATAATATCAACCAATTACTTTATTAATTCATTTCCACATGTTTTTTATATTGAATGTGTAAAAATAAGATAATGTTATATATTATATAAAAACATATCAAAGACTATAAATTTGATGTTTTAAAAAGAAAGAAAAAAATATAGAGATTTCGTAAAAAAAAAAAAAAAATTACAAGTTTAACATGGTACTTTATATCCTATAGATTTTATAGGATATATGGTGGGTATCAAGAGTTATAGGGTAGGTCAGGATATGAAATTCAATACCATATAACTTGCAATGTAGGAGGTAGGGTATAGGTAATGTTTCATACCCTACCCATCCTATACTCGCTTAACCCTATTATATGAGCCTTAGACCTAATTAAAATTTCTATAATATGCTACCTTATTTACATAGACTCATATTAAAGCCTTAAGAGTAAATTGATTGCCAATGAAAACAAAAGAAAGGCCACTAGCCTGCTTGGATAAGTTATTGGTATGTAGCTAAGAGGTCATAGGTTTGATTTAGAGCAAAGGCATTGATGCCTTTTATTTTGTCTGGCCAAAAGTGGACACATGGCAAATGTGGATTGGTCTTTCGTCAGCAAGTTAGCTTGTCTTCAACCTTCTACTACAAATGGAACTCACCATTAGCAGTTCGACCAGCTACTTTTAAACCATTTTTAACCCCTTTTTCTTTGCTATTTCATCAAATTTATGAAAAATCACAAAGTAGAAATGGAATACTATGAATCGAGACCAAAAACTAGTCTCAATTCATAATTTTACTCAATCGAATCGAGCCTTAAAGTTTGGGAAGATTACAAATTGCGGATTTCCCTCCTCCATTAGTATGATCCGAATCTAGACGAATTGGTGAGATTTGAACCTTTTAAGATGGTATTATCCATGGAATATTTGATCTTGATGCTCAAAATCTCCCAAATTTTGATTTTTGTTTCAAAGATCTAAGATTCAAAACCTAACTTTCCAAGATTTGAAATTGGGAGTTTAATCACTTACCATGCTTGTTTTGAGCGCCAATAGTATAAATAGGAGCTCGAACAAAGCATTAGACATCAAGAGAAAAGAAAAAGAAAAACACAAAAAAGTATAAATCTAAAAAGTCTATAGAAATTAGGATTTCGAAGAAAATTTCTTTGAATTGAGGTTCTGCTGGCATTTTTACGTAATTGAATGTTAGAGGAAGCTTCTAGATGTTGTAAGCTTCATTTTTGTGCATTAAATCATACTCAAGGTCAATGTTGTAGGACGAAACCACCACCAACCGCCACTGCTACTTCACAAACACCACTCCACAATTGTTTTTGGGAGAAATTGACACTACCAGAGTGTTCAGCACCATTGATTTAGCTAGGTTGGCACCTCCTTTGACTGTAATAACAACTGAAAGAACCCAAAGCCTCACCACCGGTCCTGGCCGTTGTCCATTGCAGCATCGACCTGACCCATGATGATTTCCGATACGGCTTTTGTTTAACGCCTGCACAGTCGGACCCTCGTGCCTCTATAGTTCAGGTGAGTTCCTCTCGTGATCGTGACTTTCTAATTTTTTTTAATAATAAAAAGAATATAATAACCATATAAAATAGGAAAGATATGGTAATAAAAAATAATAATAAAGTACTAACAGTATAAAAATGAATAAAAGTAAATAGAAATGGCCATAAATTAATATTTTGATATAATATATGATAAGATCAAATAAATAAATAGTGCCAACGTGTTTGATAAATTGAGTAATGATTTTATGCTAAAAAAATTATTCAAACCCAGAAAAGCCGTTGTTTTTTTAAATAAAAATAGAATTGGTTTCTTAAGATCATCGTTGAAAATTTTATTTCTTGTGAAAATAATAAAAATTAATAAATTTAAAGTGAAAAGATTTCGAAAAATTAAAAAGAATCATCACTAAATTTTTTTAATAAAACTACATGATATCTGATCCCATTAGGTTATATAGGCACTTATGGAACACTTAAAAAATGAAGTAACTTTTCTTTTTCCTATATATTATATATAAACTTCAAGTATGTCCATAATATACTACCATAAAGTCAAGCAGAAGCTTTAGCAGAAGCATCATCAAGCAGCGGCTTAAAGTCCAGCAGCTCCTTTTCCCCCTCTGGTTTCACCCAAACCGTGGCATCATACAGTTTCGTAACACCTTCATGAGATGCTTTGAGAGTGATATAGTAATTGACGCCAGCGACTATCTGCTGTGCTGCTTTCTCCACACTGACATACTCCAACTGAGCATTCTGCCATGAAATCAACACATAAACATGCAATTCACAGAACAATAACGGACCAACATATAAAGATTTATAAGACATTCATCCGAATATATCTTTCTGAATATAAACCACAATAAAGGGGGGGGGGGGGGGGGGGGGGGGGGGGGGGGGGGGGGGGTGGTGGTGGTTAAGAAACAGATGAATTGCTTGAGATCTTGGTTCTGTCCTACAAGTCCAGCTCTTAAGGCCGTTTATGCACCTTAGAGAGTCGTGTCCTCATGGAAGAAACTTATTGAACATCGAACACTTAATTCAAAAGCTTATTGAATATCATAAACTAATATTGCACAAATCATAACGATAAAAAAATAATAATTAATAAATAAATATAAATAAAGAAAAGGGAAAAAAAAAAGAGGAAAATTTCTTTAGAAGTTTGAAAAGAGAATAGAAAAATAGATAGACATTATTTAGTTGTCTTCTTGGTTTTCCTCTTCCTACCTATTTATCTTATAGCGGGAAGGCAGTATAATCGGTGTGACTAAGTTTGGGCCATGATGCCACTTATACAAAACCAGGCACCGGTTAAGTACAGCTTGCGCTGTTTAAAGCGGGGGTGAAGGTTCATCATCATCACCAAGAGGCAAAATATTTCTGCTTTCCTCTATTAATGATTATTTTGATCCAAGCAGTCCCTCAAAATTTTCAAATCAATTTTAACATCAAAACCCGGAATTTTTATCACAAACTCTTAAATGAAAACAGGATCCATAGTCAGATACAGTGGCAAACAAAAACAACAACCACAATAATATTGATAATAAAGTTGTAGTAAGGAAAAGACCTGCTTTTTGTTGTACTCTTCAACAGCGAACTTAGCTAGGGCAATGATCTCAAGGTTTTCGTTTGCATCAGGGACTGGAGTAATGCCACCAGTCATTGGAGTAGTACCACCGGTTGTACTCATTTTGATCAATCTAAATTGGTCCTTCTTGCAATCACACGATGTTACAATAAAAATTCAATATTGAGCCAAGGTATTTTTGCTTATATATAGAAGAGAGAGGAGAAGCGTGAAAGAAGTTGCCAGAGTGGCGCCCACAAAATGAGTTATTGCGCGGATAGGACTGCGTTGATTATTGGTTGCGCGGCTGGCTTCAATATGTGGCCTCGAAAAGTCTCTTTGCGATCCCATTAATCACATATATCAATCACCATGAAGATGTTATAAAACGCGTTTTAATAACCATACAATTCTTTCCTGGGGCAATATCATCTTTCAAAGTATCGGTGGGGGGTGGGGGGAGAGCCCTGCCTCGTACGTCACTATTGCTATCAATATGGCAATAACGTCACCTGCAAATTTAATTACGCTCTCATCAGAATCATTGGATTCTTCTTCTTCCTTCGGTTGCCGAGGTTTATTCATTAAGCGTACAACATTAATATAGTACGCGTATGATGGAATTAAATCTCAAATATTTGTTTTGTGCAATCAAATTCCATTCAGAAGGGATGAGCTATTTTACAAACAGACCTTGTAATATGCTTGGCACCGTAATAACCTTCAAACTTTGAGGTACAAAGTTAATGGATCTTTTTTTCGAGTGGAAATATTAAAGTAAAATTAAAGAAAATTGGAATGATATAGAAATAGTTTTACAAAACAATATAAAATTATAATTTTTGAGGGGAGTACAATTATTGAGGATAATTACTTTTTTTTTTATATTGTATCTTTTTCAAAGCTAATAAATAGTTCAGCCAAATTAAGAAATTTTACAAACTAGATAGCATAGTTTCAATGTGATATTAAAATTATAGAAATAAAAATTTGAAATTTATAGAAATGAAAAAAGAAAAATTGTAAAAAGTACTAAAAATAAAAAGGGAAAAGGTCAAAACCTAAGCCATATTTGATTAGCTAGGATAATTTGGGTTTTTTTTTTTTTTTCACAAACTCTCTCGCTCTCTTTTCAAACTTGAGCATTATACAATTTACTTGGATACAATACAAAATTTTCAGAACTTGCTTTTATTAGGTTGGTATGCATATGATGTCTTTATATCTTGTATCAATCTTGAAACCTATATTATAAAACATATGTGTGATATAAGTTATAGAGTAACCCAAGTCTACCATATAAAAATAATTAAATAATCATAACGAATAAAAAAAAATCAAAGTTCTACTTCTGAGTTATAAGTTCAATAAAAAAGAAAAAGAAAAAGAAATAATTATATACACTATCCAAAACAAAGACAAAAACTATCACGACCCTAAGAGTACTCTAAACGTGATATGTCACATGAATCCACACCAAAGCATATGAGTATCCATTTAGGCTACATCATGGCCTTAAGTATAATTCATGAGAATAACATGATTAAAATTCTCATAGGAGGGTGATCCCACATACAGGATCAGGTTGTATAGAATAAGAATGTAAATGCGCGCGCGTACACACACACACACATAGCCAATAATAATACTACTACATAGTTACTTATAATATTCGGTTACAACTATAGTATGATACTTAAACATTCTCTTAAGTGCATAAATATGATACGAATTTTTTTTCGGTTAACTCCTTCCCACTCCTATAGATGAAATTAGCGGACTTTGACAGCATACCGAGACAAGACTATGAATCGGTACCAGCCACGGGTTAACCTGAAACAAGTAGGGATGGTTTGGTGGGGGAAGGGGGTAAGTGGACTACGGCTTAGTAAGATAACCAGAAAAATACACACACACACAACATATTCAATGCTACAATATAAAAATGAACAAATACAAGCTTGAATGACTAGAATTCAAAGTGATGTAGATTTCACGCCCTCCATCGAGTTTCGAAGCAATACCACCAAGACAAGGAAAATCTCAAAATTATCAATTAGGAACTTTTAATCGTTTGGCCATTTATTTTTAAATCAGGCTACTAACTTGATACTTTAGATTCTCCTATAGTATTCCACTTCCATAAGGCCAATACCACAGACGATGCTCCTTACATTACCAATTAGTTTTTGTGAAGCCCAACAGTCAACTAGAAACTTCAGGCTAACCACTTTTTGTATTATTATCCCAACGTTTCTATAGACTTGAAAAGTAATACATACCTTTGATGGTATAATGCTGCAATCATATAGTCGTGCAATGCATGGCAGGTTAATTTATTTTTCTATTATTATTATGTTTAGTTCTTGGGGAGACCACTCGATTTTTCAGACAATCATATATTCACAAGTAAAATTTAACTTAATAAGTGTTTGACTTTTATTTAGGTAGATTGGCAATCATTCAATCATCAAATAGCAAGCATACCCCAATCCCATACGTAATTCATTATTTGAATGTGATTAACTAGATGAACTACATTGCAACCACAACAGTGTGTATAGTCATAGTTACTTACTATCCATGATATCAGATATGGTCGTAGTAATCCTAGAGAAATCGGTGACGAAGTCTACCTCGGCTATAATAAATAATAACACATTAATATATCGAATTTAATTATAGGATCTTATAGTGCCTAAATGACCAAATTAATTTTCCAAACATTTTTATTTCGTAGGTCTTAAATTTCACCATGATAGCTTGTTTGAGACAAAAGGTTATGGGTTTAATTAACTTTCGACTTTTATAAATCTTTATAAGATTATCTCACTCGATGAGGGTTCTATACTACCTTATAAATGGATTTAATCACGTAAATCAATTAGACTATATCGGAATTATATTGAGTTCATTTACTTGTATAAAGAGTAGTTTTTAAGTTCATTTGACTACTACTCGATATTATGTGCTTTAACGGATTTTGACTCATTTTGTTATTACCAATATTCCATGTTATTTTATTATTTATCTATTTATTTTATTTATTATATATTTTATTAATTCTTTTACTATTATTATATTTTTATTTTATTTTATTTCATTTCATTTCATTATTATTACTATTAATAGTGAAGAGAAGTATTTTATCTTATAGCGGGAAGGCAATATAATCGGAGTGGCTAAGTTGGGCACATGACGCCACTTATACAAACCATGCACCGGTTAAGTACAGCTTGCGCTGTAAAGCGGGGATCAAGGGTTCATCATTACAAAGAGGCAAATTTTTCTGCTTTCCTCAATTAAATGATATATTTTAGTCCAAGCAGTCCCTCAAAATTTTCAAATCAATTTTACATTAAAATCCGGAATTTTTTTCACAAACTTGTCAAATAAAGACAGATCCATAGTCATATACAGTGGCAACAACAACAAAACCACAATACTATTGATAATAAGGTTGTAGTAACGAAAAGACCTGCTTTTTGTTGTACTTTTCAACAGCGAACTTAGCTAGGGAAATGATCTCAAGGTTGCTGTTTGGCATAAGGGATTGGAGTAATACTACCATCTGTTACAGTAATACCACCAGTTGTACTCATTTTGATCAATGCGAAATGGTGCTGCTTGCAATCTCACGATGTTACAATAAAAATTCAATATTGAACCAAGGTATTTTTGCTTATGTATAGAAGAGAGAGGAGAAGTGTGAAAGAAGTTGCCAGAGTGGCGCCCACAAAATGAGTTATTGCGTGGATAGGACTGCGTTGATTATTGGTTACGTGGTTGGCTTCAATATGTGGCCTCGAAAAGTCGAACCCAAAAACATAAGCGATGTTGTTCCATGCTAAAGTCTCTTTGCGATCCCATTAATCACAATGGAGATGTTATAAAAGACGTTTTAATAACTATACAATTCTTTCCTAGGGTAATATCATCTTTCAAAAGTGTCGGTGGAGGGGAGAGCCCTGCCTCGTACGTCACTATTGCTATCAATATGGCTGTAACCTCACATGCAAATTTAATTATGCTCTCGTCAGAATCGTTGGATTCCTTGGATTCTTATTCTTCCTTTGGTTGCTGAGGCATAGCCATTAAGCGTACTACATTAATATAGTACGCGTATGATGGAATTAAACCTCGAATATTTGTTTTGTGCAATCAAAGTCCATTCAGAAGAGGAGGTGCTATTTTACAGACAGACCTTGTAATATGTTTGGCACAAACTCTCTCTCTCTCTCTCTCTCTCTCGTTATTCAAACTTGAGCATTATACAGTTTACTTGGACACAATACAAAATGTTCAGGACTTGCTTTTATTGTAATGCATATATATAGTATAAGTTATAGAGTAACCCAAATTTGCCATATAAAAATAATAAAATAATCATAATGAAAAAAAAAAAAAAATCAAAGTTCTGCTTCTAAGCTATAATAAGTTCAATCGAAAAGAATAAGAAATAATTGTATACACTATCCAAAACAAAGACAAAAACTATGGTAGAAGGTTGAGCAATCTTAAGCCATAAGCTTTGCCATATGTATAACAGTTTACACGTAGAACTATAACTGTAGAATTGAAATATAAAAACCTAACTTTTATTACAGTAAAAGTGTGCATCTGTAAATATTTGCTATATCTTATACAACAGTTACTCTTTAAGCTATTGTGGAATCGTCGATAGTTTCAGGTTGTCAAAACATTACTTCAAAATTTTAATAATGTAAAATGTAATTAAAAACTTTTCTCGTACCTCCGCAATTGGCACTAAAGCTATTGTTGCAATTTATGAGCCTTCGAGCTATGGTTTTAAAACTTTGCGATGCTTAAAGAGATAATTGAATTTTTAAAGATTACGGGAGATAGAATTCGTGTTCAAGGACGCTAGCGAGTATTCATTGCAATTATTCTTTACATTTATGAAACATAAGACGTAGAGTTTCGAGTATATGCTCCTGCTGAACACTCAATGATTGCTTGAACTTTAGTCTTGACCAGTTTATGTTCATTTTGTAGGGTTCAAAATCATCGGTGGGGTGTTCCTGGAAGTACACACCATATGATTTATGTCTTAAAAGAAGATGAACTTCAAAGTGGTGCTGTTGTCGCTGGTTGTTTGTTCTTAGGAACCTCTTCTTTTGTTGCTCCTTATTTCCAGTTGTAGTTATAGTCTGAATGCCATTCAAGTGGGTAATTGCAGCATAAATTACAGAAAGCAGAGTCCAATTGAAAATACAATGAAATTTCTTTCATAACACTAACATAGTAACTTGGAGTGTCGGCAAAACCAATGACACTTAGCTAGAGCAAGTCCATTTATATTTGTTCATCTAAAAAGATCATAGTCATTTTACTAAATTTACATTAAAACTCCCACTTGTCTTTAAGATTGCAAACAAGTCAAATTGTCCATAAGTTACTTAACTTTGTTAGTTTGACATGGCAGGAGTTTGATTTAGAAACAAACTAATCTTGAACTTGTATTTAGACTTGATAAAAAGCTCGATCTAATTTAAGATTGATAGTCTTTTTTTTTTTTTTAATGAATGGAGCTTGAACTTTCTAAATCTTCACTTAGCTCAACTCATTTGCAACATCATTTGACTTGAATTCAAAGAAATTTAGTGGAGCTTTAATCTTCATTTTGACCTCATTTAAATTAGCATACTCACTAATACATGTGGGAAGGCCAAACATTCATTAACATAATATTTCACTATAAGAAAACTGGAATTTAGAAGTAAAAATTTCACGACAGAAAATTGATTAAATAAGTTATATTTTCACATATGGAATCAGCAACAGTGATTTTTGCAAGAAAAATTTATGTTCAAAGATGGAAATTTTGTCTCTAAATCCCAGTTTTTCATTATTGTTTGAATTCTTAAAATATATTTACTTATTATTGGAATTATAAATCTTACGCATGTGAAATTTTTTTCATTAATGATAAAATTGTGATATTTTCTAGAAATTTATCAATACGAAAAAAATATTTGTAGAATGTGATTAAGGGCACTTAGTACATTTCATAAGAGATTGTATATGTATATATATATTAATCGAAATTTAATTACTAATTTATAAAAATAAAATTAATACATGAAATCTATATAGGTTTTGTTTTTAGAAAATAGATTAGAAAACATATTTGAATAAGACAACTATTTAATAATCGATATTCATTTTCATAACATCAATTGTAATAAATTTATTGCCATTTAGTAACACTTTATGCGATAAAATCAAAATTTTTATAATATATTATTTAATTACTATGAAACAAAAAATAGATCTTGAAAAGAACTCATTTAGCTAGATATATTTTAAGAAAAGAATTAGAAAAAAGTAAAAGGAAAAAGGTAAAAGAAAAAAAACAATGTAATAAATACATCTTGAAAAAAAAATTCAAACTTTGAACCCATGATCTTTAATTGAAACAAGTATTTAACCACTATTCCACATTTAATTGCATGTTATAATTTGCTCTTTAAACGTGCATATAATATATGTATCTTCTTCTTTTTAAAAAAATCAAAAAAATTATTTTTTTCCCGAGTTTAGGGGTAGGCCCCTATTGGATCCGTCCATGTTCGCTAATCCAAATAGTTACGATTCATTTTGAGTGGGGGTTTGATTTTATAAACAACCTCACCCTTCAATATCCAAACAAATTGAGAGTAATTTTCCCTTTATATCTTTTAATTCCTAATTTCTTCCACCATATGAAATAAAGTTAATGACATGTGATGCTGCAAAACAAGGGCGACTGCCAATGACTTGTGACAGTGATTACCATCTTGGAAATATGCATGGAAAATAGGTAAAATAATTTCCTTTCTTCCAAAAGAGATAATCATATTCATGACTTTCCGTTTGTATTTTTCATAGAAATGAATCCATTATTTTCCATTCACGGTCCCCATTTTAGTTAGTTGGCATTTGCAATTCGCATATAGATAGAATCCATTATTTTCCATTCATGTTTCCCAGTAACTACTAATTTGTGGAATTAAAGGTCTCGTACTTTGAACTGTTAGAACAACATGACAAATTTTAGCTTGTTAGCATTATCATTGGATAAGCTAAGGACAATTAATCACATGTGGAAATCTAATCCATTAGCTTTGTGTGTGTGTGTATATACATATATGTATGAATCACGGTTTGGGTGATAGACATATGAAGTGAAATAATAATAATAACAATCACTACAAAAAAAATTGTTTTTTCATAGCCAAGCTATAGTAGGGAAGGTGATAAGTGTAGTTTATTCTTTATTTAAGAAGAGAATTTAGGATATATTTAAAGGAGATCAGTAAGGTCCACATGCTGATATATTATCTCATTTTTATTGAAAGTGAAGTAATGATTTAATCCATAGTGGTCCATGGCTAAATATATGGAGCCGTGTTTAACTTGTGTATTGCTGTAGCTGAAGACTTAGAAGTGACCTAGAAAAGAACAAGGTTGAATATGTTATCTTATGGAATTTGGGATATATTTAAAGGAGATCAGTAAGGGCCATGGGTTAATATATTATCTAGTATTTATTGAAAGTGAAGAAGTGATTTAATCCAGAGTGGTCTATGGTTGAATATATGAAGCCATGTTTAACTCGTGTAATGTTGTAGTTAGAAACATAGAAGTGGCACAAAAGGGAAGATGGTGAATATGTTATCTCATGTACTAGTTGTGAAGTTCGAGATGTTATGAGAATCTTACCTAGTCTTTTGGATATCTTTCCTATTAAATCCATATATGATACTCCAAGATATGCAAGGACTCTTTTGCTTATAAATAGAGATATAAAGCAAAGAAATAGGGAGCAGTTAAACCTAGGGTTTTATAGGAAGTTAATTAAAAATCTAGGGTTTCTTAGATAGAGAAGCAAGTCAAAGAAGTTAGATTCTAGAGAGAGAAGACTGCATGATTTGATCTTTAAAGGGCTTCTCGTCCTTATTCCTTATGTTCTTTTTAGACTATTGTGTTTATTGAAATTATTATGAGGGAGTAGAGTATTTAGTCTAGATCTTCTAAAAAAAAAAAAAACAGGAATTGCTATGTAAGATAGATTAATTATTTATTCAATAAAATATTAGTTTCTTATTTCAAATTATGTGTTCTTTATTGTTTCTTGAGTTAATAATTCTATAATATTAGTTTGTGATAGATTTTATATTAGTTAATCAAAATATTACTTTTATAAATAGATCTAGAATAATTAGAAAGATTTGATTCCAACCCTAGATATGGGATGACATAAATCTTCTGTATTATATTGATTTCAGTTTTAATCTAATAGAGGATTCTATAGATGTGATATTAGTTAGGAAGAAATTGTAATAGACAGGTCTAAAAATTAGGAATGAATAATCTTGAAAAAGATATTATTAAGAAGCTAATAATTCAAATTGGATTATCTTTGTGAATTTGCATTGTAAATATAGTGGTGATTAAAAAATCTAGATAGTCTTGCAATTAGTTTTTATAAATTTATCTTTGACATGTGAATCAATAGTTATAATAGGAAATTGTCATATTAGGATTTATAGTTAATGGCTAATTAGAATAACTTTAATTATTAGGTTAGAAGGTAGAGAAAGATTAATTACTAGTACTTTAAGATCCTTGGAAGCAATACTATACTTTAATTGCTATATTATAATTCAATAGGTATATTTGCCTAAAAAGTTATTAGAGTAGTTTATTTGGTGTAGATTTATGATTGATTATGATCATATCAAAAGGAAATTTAGATGATTTAAATATTTGTATAAGAAGGATGAGATCCTTGTGATGTAATAGCATTATAGAACATTTTTATGTCTTTAAGAAAATTGTCAACTTATTCAAAATACTAGAGTAGACTATTTTTTTTCTTTTTCTGATTTTTTTCCCAAATAAATTCCCTATCATAGGGACCACATTGTTGGGAAAAGGAAATGAATATCACTATTTTAAATAAAATTACAAAAATGCCTATGACAAAATTATTAATAGATTAAGGCAATTCAAACTTGTCTCTTAAAGAATCAATGTAGTAGATGGTTGACTTTGTCTCCTAAATAGACGAGGTCGTTAATTACACTGACCTTGCCTCTTAAGAGATAAGGTTGTGATAATTACACTGACGTCACATCTTGAAGAGGCAAGTTGTGATAACAAGCATTCACCTGTCAAATTGTAGTACAAACATTACCTAGCAAATTGATTTTACAATCACCTGTCATATATAAAGAAGAATATCCTTAACCTTACTTTTCTGCCAATTCCAGTAAAAATATCCACCACACACCAACAGTTTAACTATAAAATCCCTCCATCGGCAATATACAAACAAATGAAATTTAAAGAAACGCAACATATGAAATGAATGCACTAGATTGTTCATGTTTCCATATAAAGAAAAAAATACATGATAGATAGAATAAATAGATGAAAATAATAAATGCAAAAATATCTATTACTACCTCTACCTGCCTCTCCTCTATCAAATAAATGATCACACTTCTACGCTAGGTTGTGACTCTGGTTGCTACTGATGATGCTCCATAAATGGGTTTACATGTGTAATCTGGATGCTATCCTATTCACTACTCGTAGGCTATGCTGATAAAATGGGTATGGATGCACCAGAATGAGGCCCTTCCCCATATCATTGGGCGATGCTGGCTACCTCTTTTATAGAGCTGGAGGAGTGTGAACCGTTGCAAAAGAACTTCCAAGCATAAGATTGTCTAAGGGATCAACATATGATGACAATGAAGGACAAGCCTCTCCTAGCTAAACATAGGTGGGGTGATGGCTCCTGTCTAATGCCTCTAGCTACATCTCAGCTTTACCTCTGCCTTTGCCCATCCCTTTACCTTAGTTTCTGAGACCTAGGTCTATCTACTTGTATCGGCCGGGGCAGTAAGGCATCATTATCACTATAATCATGATTGGAATGGGTGGGTACTTGTGGTGGTGCCTCTTAAAAGTTGATGACTATGAACTCATCTACTACCTAAATAACATTTTATATACTATTAGCTAATGGCATATTCGACACTTAATAAATGAAATTAGCTAGTAATGGACAACAAACAACAAGATCAGGATGTAATGCAGAAAATAGTAGAATAATAACTACATAATCACACATCGAATTTATTATATATAATATCATAGTACCCATATAACCAATCCACCACTTGGTAACCCTTAACACCATGGAGACTAGTCTGGTGAAGCCATAGAAGATCTACAATGCTATCTAGCATGCTCTACTGCCCAGTTTCATTTCATAAGCTCCCATAGGTTTATCTCATGGAGGATTCTCATATCAAACGTGAGGACAAGGACTCCTTAGAACCCTTTAAACTATCAGAGCACCGAGTCTAGATAATAGTGCTCCACAACATGGAAGCATATGAGAGGCATATAGGCAAGCCATATATCACTGTGTGCTTAACGATATGCTAAGGGATAATCCATAATATCTACATACAACCCTCAAATGACCTGTTCATGGAAGACGTTAGCAAAAGTTATACAAAATAGTACATGTAGAAATAACAGATGATAAATATAATTGAGAAAATCATACCTATCTAGGGAAATGGCAATCAAAGGCTCCTTTATACTAGAATAGGAGGTGTTTGGATTGTTGCTTCACGTTAAAATCTACTCCTTACCTACATATAAGAGGGAGGTCCTCGGTAGTAGATTTGATCGGACAACATATAGGGATAATGTGTGAGAAGTGCTTCCATGCCCAAACCTGTAGCACAACTAGGGGCTCTGCTATATCGATGGTGACGATATGAGATGTTGCATATATTTGCTTATAGAGCCAGGCTAGACAAGGTGCTCCTCATCCATGTTATTTAGCAATATGATAGTTTTCTGTCAAAGGGAGGTACATGACATCAACTAAATTATGCGACTTGTCTCCAACCAAGACCCTCCCAAGGAGGTGCTGGATGGTTACCTCATCAGCATCCTCCTATAATGCACCAAAGTGTATATCTAGTCGTAACATCTTCAGGTGCCTAAAAGCTTATGAGGAGTAGGTAAACTAACAACAAGCGATGGCACACGTCTGGCTAATCTACATGTGTGCTCCTACTCATAACATAACCATTAATGGGGAAGTCATTAAGGATTGAAATGTCTTATAATGTGATGGTCCACTCCCTAGTCAATAAGTAAAATGTGTGCATCTCTAGATACCACCGCTCCACTAAGGGTGTCATTAGGTGCCTATCTAGTTGTATAAAGGGAATTTGTGCGGCACCTAGAAAGTTAGCCTTTAATAGGTAAGGAATATATTATCCTTTCAACTCTATCGAACTCCTCGTGCCACTTTAGGTTAGTCTCTTGCCAATGATAATGTAATATGACGTGCTCCCGCATTCAACATACATGTGGTTAGAATGATAAATAAACTATGAAAAGTAAATAATGAAACTCTTACTTGGCTGTCAAGGCTAACTGTGATCTTTGAATTGGTTATCCAGTCCAGATAGAGCTATCCAATGGTCCTGAATCCATTTGAAAACAAGCACAGAAGACATGGTGTTAGTGAAAGTCATAATGCACTCAATAATAGCTAACAATGATTATTTTATATCAAAAAATTACAAACAAGTATGACTCTATCAAGACAAGTCACACAAGCATAATTACATCGCTTCGACCTGATTAGTTCCTAACTACCTCCTATTTGAATAACTTTTGGTATTGTGCCCTTGCTGGCCACACGACTGACAAGAATATCTTTACAGACCCTTTCTATATCCATATCATTCTAGAACTATTTTTTCCTTAGTTTGCCCCTTTTCCTTATATCATGTGTGATAGGATACCATGTTGGAAGGTCAAGACAAGTCTAGTTCACCTTTTCTGTTGCTGGTATGAATGAGCGACCATAAACCTTTAGCTAATTTTACCACTTGTATTAGTGTCCCACCTGTTCTATATAATTCATATTCATAATTCCCATCATTGCAATTGCATATGAGCAAGGGATATTATAAGTCTACCACTTCTGACATGTGCACCTGTTTAACCTTAACTCTACCTTATGTATATGATCTCCCTTTTGACCACACATTGTAAGCCATAGTATGGTTAGAACCTCGAATACCCATTATAGGTAGTTCAATAAGGTAACACAATGGGAACTTGCTATGTTATTTCACCTTTTAAACCTCTCTCCAACATAATCTGTTAAAACTTTACCAAGTGCCATGGCTTAAGATGCCTCTTGCCTTTGCTAATTGAGCACAAAATTGCAATTTTAGAAAGTTTGATGGCTCAATAATTAATAAGTGTTGCTTGTGCTTGTGTCATTAAATCTGATATGAGGAGCGACAACCTTATTCGAAGCTAGGCGCGGCAATTAGGCGCTTATGCCACCTCCACCATGATGTGGTGACATATATAAGTGGATCAACGGATAGTTGATAGGGCAAATATTATTGGAATAATGTCTACTTAAGCTCGAAGTAAAGTAACATGATTTAGTTCACATTTATGGGAACAATTGAAATAGATGATGTTATAAACATGGATGAGTAGAGATGTATAACGGTTGTGAACCCTACATAAAGCTTATGTTATAATGTTATGTAGGAGATATAGATATTCGAGCTATCTATATCAACCCCTTAAGCAGTTGTTGTTACTCATGATCCTCGAGTTCCCTAAGGCTTGTATCGGAGTGAGAGTACTCTAGTGTTGCTTGTTTCACTTTAAAGTTAAAGATATAAATTGTTAATTCATGCATTGCATTAGTTTAAGTTTGTATGTCATCTCGTGTGTGCTTATTTCATTCTTTTCTTCTTTGTAGGTGTTGATTGACTAATGATGATGTTGATGATGATATTGAATCGGGTGAATGGGAGGATTCGAGAAGTGCTGTTAAAGAGTGATTCGAGCTAGGACCATTGGATTTTATTTTGTCTTATTTGTATGAGAGTTAGATTTATGTCTTTTGAATTTTAACTTTTCTTTAAGGGCTTGATAGAGTTATATGTTTTGTAGTAAGTTTCTAAGCTTTGTTTTACCATCAAGAAAGATATATGAGATATCTAATTGTATGGTTTTTTTTTTTTTTTGTGAAATTTTATCTACTTATATAAGTAGAAGAGAGAAATGTTTTGATAAGTGTTTTTTATCGCTGCTAAATCCAGTTGTTTTGAGAATCTTCTTAAATGATTTTGGATTTTAAAATTGATTGGCAATGTTTGACATAAACAACTTCTTTTTGGACAACCTTATGTATGCTAAAAGTATTATATGTAGTTGGGGACCAGGCATGTTTGATTTTAGAATTAGGCATGTTAAGTCATTATATAAAACTTACTGTTGATTTAAAATTTGAATTACATATCTAAATTAACATATATCATTAATAACAACATTATAAATAAATGTAATAGAAAAAAATATAGATTATGAAAAGTAAAGGCTTTATATATTTTTAATAGTAGATAAATACAAATATGCTATAATATCTTAAGTTGTTGCATTGTTGCTATTAAGTTGTGATAATTATGTATGCATTCAATGGATATATATTGATTATGTGTGAGCTCAAGTAAAAGTCTTTATTTTTCCCAATTGAAGCCATCCTATTTGGAAGACAAATATTAATGCAATTAAGCTACAAAGTGAGTTTAAACATAAAAAAAGATCATTACACTTGTAAACCTTTTACATTTCATACCTTAATCTACTAGAATTTAGTTTCTTAATTTAAAATGACCAACTTAGTACAAAATAAGGCAAAACCTAAGGTTTTAAAAAACGATATAATGTATTAACCTTTAAGTGTTCATGCAATAAGCGATAAAAAATTTGATTGGGTAATTTAAAGAATACATACCAAATAAATTTAAAGGTGTGACACAAAAATGTGTCCACTATCCTTTTGTATCTTTCAATATTTTGACTTCTCATTTAATGATTTATGTATTCATCACTATACATGAGACTTAAGTTAAAAATTTCCATACAATCAGTTAATTATTAATTAAACCATCTTTAAGTATTAATTATTTAGGATGCTTAACATAGCAAGTAACATGCAAGTTATTACATATCTAATAAGCCTGTAGTTTAGGATAAATCAGAAGGTAGTCCAAAGTAAGTCAAAAGGTAGGCCAAAAGCAATTGTAGCTTTTGAATGAAATTTTTTCTTGTAAAAATTAATTATTTAATCTAATTATTAAGTCATATTCAATTATTTTATTAAGACAATGTCACATGTTCAATATGACCTTAATTAATTTTTGAATTGAATCATTTGGAGGTAATGGGCTTATGAAATTAATTATAAATCCATTTTTAGTTTTAAAAGCCTACTGCAAGTCCAAATATTTATTTAGGCCTATATTTATTTATTTAAGCTCAGTTTTACTAATCTAGTCCAAAACTATGTACATTCAATTATATTAATATATATCGAGTACCTATATTAATTCATTTCAACTATTTGTTAAGATTTCAAGCCCAAAAAAAAAAAAAAAAACCTACTTGTTAAGCTATACTTCAATGTAGTTTATTCCACCATAGTCGTCAATATCCAAACTTAAATCTAATAGAACTTTCTGTTTTAGATCCATTTTTCACAAATTTATAGTCTTTTTCATGTGGGATTTTACATACTTTCCAATGGTTATGACAGTTTAGGCATGTGATGCTTGAATTGGTACAGCTTATTTAAACTATATGGCCCCTAATTTCTAATATTTAACCCATTTAGCTAATTAAACTAATTATAAATTAACAAAAAACGAAATATGCTAAATTATAATATTATAGCAACATTTTTTTTAGATTTTGTCAAATTTATTTTATTTGCTAAATATCAAATTATTTTCACAAAATACCCATACTAATCGTTACAATATTGTTGGTACAAGTACACACACACACACACACACATAGATATACTCAATCATCAAAATTTAAATCATATACACATAAATGCATCATATCCATCTCAACACACATATCTGCATATATAATAGTTTAAACAAATTTAACAATATGTATATGCTACCTATTATAATTTTGAGATGCATGTATATACACATTCATTTTTAATTTCCAACATAGCTTGTGTAAATCCCCAAATTTTACGTAAACGTAATTTATAATAATTATTAAAATTGATGGCTAAATCTAAAGAAAATAATAGAACATGTTTGAAAAACCACCCCAAATTTTTCTTTTTCCTAAACTTAAATGTTAATTATTAAGTAAGTGTAGATGTATTGATGATGATGATGATGATAGTAGAATCATATTGTAATAATTAATATTATCTTGATATACAAAGGTATATAATAAATAAGATGATTTTGTCTCATAACACTATTATAGTTGAATAATACGCCATATTCAAACGTTTTATGCTCCTATGATAAAATATTTATGCTGGATTAATAATATAAGATCATAATTATTAAATTTCTACTATTATGTCATTATAACTATAAATTATCATAATTACATTACTGTAAACCCCTAAATTTTTTTATCACCAATCTACAAAGTTGACTTAAGTTGCTGCTTTTAAACTGTAGTCATTGAACTTCGATTCCATGAATTATATTGATAATCAAATTGAACATTTAAAAATAGGTTTTGTACCACAAATAACCTTAGACCAAGTAGTTGGGATCATTAACTCTTTAAGTCAACAACTATGAATTGAGTAATTGAAAACTTGAATAAAACTTAAAGCCTTCAACTAATGTTTAATTGATTAATTTAACCTATTTCTTCCTTTCTCTCCTCAAGCTCATTTCCTAAATGTTTTACATGAGAGTGGCATATCAAGTCTTCCACTTCGAAGGAAACTCATGTAGTGTAACAACTTAATCACTTCTCACTATCCCATTCTAACAAGTAATAAATCTTCACAAGAACCAACAAGTGAAGTTAGCTAGAATGGGCACTTTAGAACCTACAACAACACCTATAGGAACATTCACACTTCATAGTTGCTTCAATTTCACCCTAGAAACCCCCTTAAAGTCATCATTTTCTTTTTAAGGAACCCCAACCGAGCACATAGGAGCGCCTAAGCTAGCCACATTAGAGCACTAGCAGAGCCAGTACAAGAGCATTATGGGTGCCTAGAACAGAGGCAACACCTAAGCCCTAGGAGCCTATTTTGACTCTGTGATAGCCAGCAAATGCAATAAGAGTATGCTATAGATTCAACAGCTTTCACTATCAAGCCTTCCTCATCGCTTGTTGTTGTTTGTTGTCAATCAGCATTGGTGATAGCAAGTCTTTGTACTCCTTAAGCCTAGCCAACACGCTAGTAACTCTAGAACATCTATGGAGGTTATTCAATAGAAGCAGCTAATCATCCTTGCTTGGACTTCAACGGTTATTTTGAGATACAAGAAATGACAAGTGGCTATAAGAGTCATTCTAGGGACGAAATATCTCCCTGACCTTCCAATAAGACACAAATTTAGCCAAACAATACCCTATGTAGACAACTGTCTATCCTCGCTAATGACAGCAGGGTGCATGCTTCTTGATTGCAACAACCAAGTTGGGTTGAGAGTGGAGCTGAACTTCATGACACATAATGCACACATACACAATCCAAACACACATTCCGCTCCTTTAATTCTCGTGAAATACGACTGCAACTGCTACATTTGTCTTTTTTTTTATTATTATTACACCGACCGAATCAACAATGGAGCATGACACAAGCAGCTTTGTTTTCCTTATAGTCCAACTGTTGTTAGATGCTGCTATTTTCTTCTAAGATTTTCTTTTTCTTTAGCACCGATAAAGACAACACAATAGCTATGTATGACAGTAACCAATTGCTCCTCCATCGCCAGCTCCTACAATTTTGTTAAGGAAAAATGGTTCTTTCATGTTCTGTTGCAGCTGCCACATTAGTTTAAAATGAGAGAAAGAAAAGTGTATACATGTGTCAATTAAGGGAGATAGCCATAAAAATAATCAGTATCAAATGCCCTCTAATAATCAAATCAAATCTCCAAGTACTTGTTTTAGTTTCCAACAGACTTTAATAACAAAAATAATTAAATAAATAAACACATGATAGTTATTCTTTTATAAAAATGACAATAATGAAATCTATGTTTTTCCCATATAAACAAACAACATATGTTTTTATGCTTCATAGGTTAGGGACATGGAAAGGGAACTCACATTCTTACCAAAACAAGTCAAGTTGCCCCTTGAAATTGCTTCAGACTTAAATATCTGTTTGTTAATGTAGAATTAGTCCTTTTCCTTCTCTATTCAAGTGCAAAAATAAATTGATTTCAATGTACTGACACAATAGATTTAATCACAAGGCATCCAACACAACATATACCCTCCTTAGTATTGCACGACAAACAAGGTCCGTTATGCCTAATGACAAACTGCTACTGCCGATTCCTTCTGAAATTTCCAAAAATGCAATTGCCTGTCACCCATCAAAGCACAACTGCCACCTCTTGCATAATTTTTTGAACATCAGAACAGCTGCCTCCTTGTCGCCATGACAGCAAGATAGTGGGTACATCCAAGCTAAACAAAACCATTCCCAGTTCTTTAGTCTGCACTATGAAAAAGTCAAGCAGAAACAAAACAATGACACTTGCAAATGTGTGTGTGTGTGTCAATTAAGCAAACTTTATTCCCCTACATTCATTTTCATCGCCATCTTCCTCCTTCTCTTTAGGCTGATATGATCTATCATCCTTCCCAACCATCTGCTGTCATTCCATGGTGAAATCAAAACAAAGCGCGAATGTTGACTTCTGATACGCATGTACCTTTCAAAGCCTTAATTTCTTTATTTCCTTTACCCCTGTGCATGGACCTTAAGGTTGCCATGATTGCTAAATAATTTTAACAATTGAAGAAGCACACAACCAGAGAAAGAGTAAAGTTGTGAGCAATTCAACCTTAGAATGCCATAGCCATCATCTACCTTTTTACCCATATCTCTTTCTCAAGACAAGGAGAAACAAGAGAAGCCAAGCGTTCTTTCTTTTATTACAGTACTCGAGTAATTAATGCTTAGATATAAATCTCTTGATAATCAACATGAGATACCTATGCTTGCAAGTATTTGGATATGGAGGTTGGAAACTCAGGAGATGTTAATTGAAGAGTATTTTACCTCTTCTTAAACATGCTAAGGCCCCTATGATCATAAAGGGGAATGTAGTAGAAAAGACAACCATCTACTCAAAGTTTACCGTAAGTAGATCAGCCATGTATACTAACTTGGAATCAACTTCTTCTCTTACTCAACCTTTGCCCTCTCAACAATCCCCATTTCCAAGTCACATCATAGCATAAACCATACACACTATTATCTACTCCTCCACCATCTAAAGGAAAAACAAAACTAAGAGGAGAAGAAAAAGGAAAGCTCGAATTGTAGTTCAAAGACCCTTAGATAAGTCTTAATTCCTTAAAATTCAATAAGAAAGCCAATCTACATGCTCTTATTAGAATGATATCTCAAGGACTTATAATCTGGAGTATACGGTTTGGTGTGTGACCTCTTAATTAGGAAAAAAATCAATAATATTATTAGAAAGAGCTCGAAAAACTGAGTGAAATCGACTACTCATTTACTAAAAATGGACTAGAGATGGAAAAATTCTACGCGATTAAAGTTTGGACCTTAGAGATTAAGAAAACTTGAAACTTCTATAGCATGGTTACTTAAAGGACTTATAAAGCTAGTGCCTAGTGTAATCTTTGGATTTCCTATTGAATTCAGGTGAATATGACCTCAATAGTGAACTATCTAAGGACTATTACAACAGTTAAGGAGTTATGACATCAAATCAATTCAAGGAAATAGCTCGTAGTGCATGTGAGTAAATTGGGAACAGGATAATGTGGTTGATTTAGATGATGATAATGAAACAGACAACAAAAGAGATAGGAATGATGCTCAATTGCTAAGACATATCAACCTATCGTAATTGTGGATTCTGATGAGGAAGGTCAAGAAGAGAAAAGGTAAAAGCCCTTTAATTTGTTTCAAGATAATGTCTTGTCCATTGAAGCTAGAAAGCTGTTACTAACAAATATAGAGCATAAAGATGACAAGTTAACTCAATCAAGAGATTGCCAGAGTGATGATGAAGGGTTGTTGATAAAATTATGGAGACTATAGTTGAGTTCCAATATAGCAAAGGGACACAACTTTACTGTAGATCTACTAGAGGACTATTACCAGTAAATGCCATGAATAGGTGAGTATATATCCTATGATCTCTATATCTGCTTGTGCTTATAATGTAGTGCATTTATAATTATATTAATAACCTAAGATGCATGTGGGGTAGGGTTATGCTTGTGTCTACTTCGTGTTTGGATTGAAATGCTAAGATACCATAACTTAACTAAATAAGTTAAACGCGTGATTAAGTAGTATAGTAACATTGTCAGTGTCTGTGAAATTGTATGGTCGCAAAGCATAAATAAACTTAAACCATATTTAGCTGAAATGATAAATGAATCATGCATAGCATAAATGCAGTATTGTCAGAGGCCTGTCACCACCCTATAATGATCTAGATGGGCTGTAACTAGGGATGCAAGCGGGGTGGGTCATTATAGGGTACCCAACCGCCCAACCCGTTAAAAAACCCTATAGGGTCAAACCAATAGGATTTTGGGACAGGTTTTGGGATTAAAAAAAAAAACCCGATAAGTTATAGGGTCGAGTTTTGGGTTTATTATGTAACCCATTAGGAAAACCTAACCCGGTATAAATTCAAAATATTAAAAAATTAAAAATATTAAGTTATTAAAGCAAGGATCCCATTTATATTATATGTATGTGAAAGTAAGTGGAAATGAAGTGTTTGCATCATTTTATATGATATTATTGTCTAAAATTCATTTTTTCAATATAAGTGTTTGTATCATTAATAACTTAAAACAAAATTCTTTCTTTTGTTTTTTTTTTTTTAAGAAAAAATTAAAAATCTTAGAGTCGGGTCGAGTTGGGTCGGGTTATTGGTTCTTTAAATCCTAGCGGGTCGGGTTTTGGGATTGGCAAAAAAAAAAAAAAACCCGATAGGGTTTTTCTCAGGTTTTAGGACACTCGTTAAGGACTCGGGTCAGGTTTGGGTTTCATCCCTAGCTGTGACCATGGGGAACCAAACAGACCATGGGCTGTTCCTAGCAGTTGAAGAACTAAAATGTACTTAGGGGTATAGCTTACTGTCCAAGGGCCATGCTAATGTCATT
Source organism: Combretum micranthum (assembly GCA_024138025.1). Classification (NCBI taxonomy): domain Eukaryota; kingdom Viridiplantae; phylum Streptophyta; class Magnoliopsida; order Myrtales; family Combretaceae; genus Combretum; species Combretum micranthum. The sequence continues at coordinate 83,437 of JAMXBD010001017.1, forward strand.
ACTTATGTGGAGACCTACTTCAGATCATGTGTTATATATATATATATATATATATACGCACATACATATTTTTTTGAACTCTATGATATATGTATAGATAAATGAATCTTTTGAAAGTTCAAATCCTGAAGCCGGGGTTTCATGGGAATTGATGGTAGGGGAACCTCCCTAACCCCTATCACGGGGGCATAATCCATTCTATATGTAGTTACTAGTAGATGATAAAGTCATATTTTACTAAATTTTCCTTAAACAAATCATGATAAATTTGTTATAGATTTTATAGAAATCAAGTGGAAATAGTATTTAAGTACGTTTATTATGTTAATTCAGGTCATTTAGGACTTATGAATCAAATACATGCAAATTGGAGAAGTTTTGATCAATTTTGGGTAAAAACAGAAGTACACCGACCATTAAGGAAGCTACGCTGCCAGCTTAGAAGAAATCTTTACTAGCGCTGCAAATTTTTATACATACGCCAGTAAAATCCTTAGCTATGTTGCTGGCTTTGAGCTGGTGTTGTGCATGTACAGTATGCAAATTTTTAAAGCCGGATCGAATGCTACCTGTATTGAAGAAGAAATTAAGTAAGCTTTTGCAATTTTAAAGATACGCCGGCACAGGGAGAAATCAAGGCCGCCGGTATTGAAGATGGCCTATATTTATTGCTGCTCCCAAAAATTAATTTTCACATTAAAGGCCAGTCAAATTTAATTGAAGGCCACCGGCCTTTAATGTTGGTGTAACTCCCTTGTAACCTTTCATATATATTCATCATGTTGTCATTTGTTGGGGGATGAAGAAAAAACCCTAGGCACGAAATTGAGAATTCTTTCCATTGCTCTTTGAATTAGATTAGGACATAGACACTAGTTAAGTTTTGTTGTTAATTTGAATAAGGATTCCACACCGGGATTCAAGTAGAAAATGTCATTTGGATTTGGGTTTTAAGAACAGACTTTGACAAGGTAATTTTGTTCTTTTTCTTATGTTCATATCTTGGATGATGTTTAATACTTATGTCTTGTGGTCTAAATTGGTTTTGAATTGTAGATCTGATTGATATGATTGATGATCCCTGTTGTTGATTGATCAATTGTATGTATTCGATTTGTTGATGTTATTTCACATATCAAGGATTTTGGATTAGATATGGAATTCATGATAGATTAGGATTGTAATTGGAAAATTCTTTTCTAATCAATTTTGTGAAAATCTTATTTGGATTACAAATTACATAGAGATATGATTTTAAATTCACTTAGGGTTTGGTAATTGAATAGATTAGTCGATCAATACTTTCATAGGAATAGGAAACATTAATTGGTTAATTTAAGGTAATAGCTTGCTTTGGGAAAAGAGTTGTTATCTAGTGCTTGATTATTTAGAAACTAAACCCATTGACAATTTTGGGTTTGACATGTTTTAATTGATAGCATACATTCATTTGATTGTTCAGATCTATTGGCTCTAAACTTAATCAATTACAGGTGTTGGAAATCCAAGATTTTTCTATAATTTAGTTTTATTAAAGAAAATACAAAAAGAGGAACACATTTTGATTTGCCTAGCTATGAATTGAACTGATATTGACTGACCACGGAATTAGATGTTGTTGACATTGTTAGGAAGTGCCACAATGCCTGAAACATGTCCTGTTGCTACATGTTTTGAGTAACTACTTGCAAATCATGATGAGCCTATGGTCTTTTGCCTAATGGGGGATGACATACTTGGTAGTTTTCCTGAACACTGGGTCTAAAAAAATTTAACATTATTGTAATGGATTACTTTTCCAAGTAGGTTGAACCTTAGATAGTCTCCAACATAACTGAAATAAGCATAGAATCATTCGTGATCAATTACAATTACAATCCATCTTCCTCTCATGGACATGGGCTTATATGATGTCAAAGTCCCCTATCATGATACCTTCATGGTAAAATCCCAAGTGGCAGGTTTTGATGTAATAAATGTTTTATGGGGACTTGTTTAGGTTGCCCCTTATAGGCACCTGAGCATAAAATACACCCCTAGGTAAAGCACTAATGGGTTGCTACCCACAGACTCCTAAACGATAACCAATGAGTAATTTACCTTAGTAAAATCCTCTCGAGTGTAAGCTAAATCTAGGGAACTTGTCTATGCTGCCCTTATATGCACTTGAGCATAACATGCATCCCTAGGTAAAGCATACATTAGTGTGAGCCGAATTCATGGGACTTTACGGGTACCCCCTATAGGCACCTAATGATAAAATACAACCTTAGGTGAAGCACTCATGAGTATGAGCCCAATTTGGGGGATTCAATCGAGCTGTAAACACCGAGCTGATTATCTTAATGAACTGCTCTTGATTGCGAACCAAATCCATGGAAGTTTTCTAAGCTGTCCTACTTAGGTACTCGGGCATAAAATACACTCTTAGGTGATGCTCTCACAAATGTAAGCCAAATCCAGAGGACTCGACCAGGCTACTTTGTATAGGCACTTGAGTAATAAACACCAAACAATTTACCATAGTGAGCAGCTCTCAAGTGTAAGTCAAATCCATGGGACTTAAGCTAGTATGCATCCAATAAGCAGCTAAGCACAAAATCCATTCTTAGTGAAGCACTCATGTGTGTGAGCCAAATCTATGAGGATGTGAGCTAAGTCCATGGGACTTAAGTCGATCTACCCCTCATAGGTGTTTGAGCACAAAACCCTCCCAAGTTTAGCACTCACGAGTGTGAGCCAAATCCATGGAACTTAAATCGGGCCACCCCATAAGCACCTAAACACAAAAAACATCCTAAGTGAAAGTGCTTGCAAGTGTGAGTCAAATCTGTTGGAGTTAAATTAGATCACCCCCATGGGTGCTTGAACACAAAACACATCCCAAGTGAAGTACTCAAGGTTATAAGACGTATCCACAAGACCTAACTAACTGAGCTGACTCCCACTAGCACTTAAATGGCGATCATTAAATAACTAACCCTAGCGAAGCACTCATAAGTGTAAGCTGAATCCAGGGAAGTGGAATAAAAACATCCAGAACCCTCAACAAAATGCTTACAAGTATGAACCAAGTCCAAAGGACCTTATTAGGCTGCCAACATAGGCTCTTTAGAATCTACTAAAAGGAAAGCTAGGTCTTGGAGCTACTTTAAGACCAACGAGTCTATCCTTAATTGACTTCTTGTACTTATAAATGCAACTTAGCCACCTCAAGGTGACTAGCTTGTGAAACTGAATGCAATCAACAAAGAAAATGAAGGAAAACAAAAATTAAAGTGAAGGAAAGAGCAAGTCATAGAGTGTAAAGAAAAACATGAATATTATTATTACTATACAAGACATTTACAATAGTTTTGATCAACATCTTGGCTAAAGTTACAAGATCAATTCCACAAGCTAATGCTTATAAGTATATTTACTTGGTCTTGGTAAATTAGATAGCCATGTTTCACGTGGTCTAGATGAATCAAACAACCATGCTTCATAAGTTTCTACATATCAAGTAGCTACACTTCAAATGGTCTTAACAAACAAGTTGGCTACCTGAAGTTGAGTGGAACAAACACAAGGTAGCAATAGGAGCATAACATAAGGCTGATCTTTGTTTTCTTTTGAACATTTTTTTCTCTCTCTAGAAAACCCTTGACTATCACCAAGTTGCCATAAAGGAATGACCAACAAACCTTTCTCTCGAATCGCTAGTGTATTTCATGCACCAACAAGGTGTGTTTATATTAGGAAATCATTGAGAGACTAAACTTGGGGACCCATTGGACATATCTTCCTTCCCCTACAAGTGGTTTATGCGAAATCCACCATAATTGTAAAGGATATGATGTGGAGAAAATCTCTATAGTCCACGTATATGCTTCTTATTAAAGCCGAAGAACCATTAATGCTTTCCCTTTCACGCGCCTCATATAACTTGAGATAAAGAGGCTTCAAACCCCTATTGTACACCATAGCACAAGACTTGTAGTCTTGTAGCATGGAGTGAATCGACCATATTTTGGACACAAGTCCACTAGGAAAGTTTTGAATTATCCAAGGGGAGAATTCTTGACACCTCAAAGGGTTTGATCCTTCTAACCAAAGACAACCATATAGGTTATGGTTTAAAATAAATTACTTTAACAATGTGTGGAAAAATGAAGAAGACTTGGATCGATGAGCAAGTTGTTGGCAAAAAAAAAACCCATTTATAGATTGAAATATGATAAGATTGAGGTCTATTCAAATTCTACCAAATCTTTGGAAGATCATTCTTTGCAAATCCTTTGCCATTAGAAGTTATGTTAAACATATTCGAAGGCTAAGAGCTATATCCTATGTTGGAAAGTAGATATACTTCTTGACACAAATCCATGACCCATTATGATTATAAGGCACACATCTCAGGGATACGAGATATGTGGGGAAAAAATCACTGGATATAAAACTGTAGTTTAGTCATTAACTTAATCATGCTAAGTCAGGCCAAATTCATCGTAGTAACCATGATCTAACACTTGATCAAACAATTTAACAATCAAGCAACAACACTTGGTAAGACGAGAGGCTTAGTCACATCAAACAACAAATAAATTGACCAAATCCATAACAACATGCCAAATAATACGTATAGAACTTGAAGAAGCAATAATGATAAGCTAAAAGGAGAAACAAGAATTTAACAATTTCATTAACTTCACAAATTCTATAGAGCAATAGACAAATTATGTAGTTAGCATACCAACTAAGAAGTACAAAAAGGAGTCGGCATGAAAGCCAGTAAACCACAACCTTATGAACTAAAAACTATATGAAATGAACAAAAAAGAAGAAAAATTGCAAATATCTCCCACAACATTCATCAATTGATCCCAGCATGATGGGTTAACTCCTCAATGAGACCATGAGCTTCCTCCAGCTACATCTCAATTAGCTTGGAAGAAACAGGAGAAGGATTACTCGACATGCCATCAAAAGGCCTATATATGTTCACCACAACCCTACCACCTAACATGACATTATTACCTCTACTTGCCCTTTGGTGCTCAAGGCATAATCTTTAAATCAATATTAGCACCTTCACCCACACTACTACAAAAAGAACTTAAGGCTTGAGGAAAAAGGAACCCACTCACTAAGAGTACTCTTACTCCTACCTTCATAAGTGGGTAAGCTTATTGGCTTATGTTACCCTATTCAGCCTCTTCTCCACTCTAGCCCTCCTTACTAGCTTCCTCTTCTCCTTCATCCTTAAGGTAATAATCCCAAGCGCTCTAATGGATTTTCCCACAAGAGCACTTGCTGTGGAAATGCTAGATAATGGCCCCTATGGCACCTTACATTATAGCAATCTCTCTCTTCTCCCAATCATCACTACTAAAATACTAACACTATATTATAGCAATCTCTCTCTTCTCCTAATCATCACTACTAAAATATTACTCTAGCACTTTTGGCTCTACTACCTAAAGGATGGTTTCTCTTGACTTTACCATCAGGATTTTCTCTTTCAACTCGCCATTCTCATTGACTAGCCTTCCCACCTATAGTTTTTCATCTCTTAGATTGGCTTATAGGTTATGGACATGACAAATAAGCTATATCTCCCTATTACAGTCAAGCTTAGCCGTCTTCCTCAACTTAACCTTGCCATTCCTAAGAAGACCCTCTAGTTTATGAGCTTTTAGGATATTTCCTTTTTTTAGCCACCAAAGAAAGTGTTTGTCTTCATTGACTTAATGCCTCTTAGCCACCAAAATATCCTCCAAGACTTCAATGTTCTCCTCCAATGCACTAACATGGTCCTTTACCTTCTATCTCTCCCTTCTAAGACAAACAATGGTAGCCTCATTAACCTTCATCTTACACTGCAATATAGTATGATCAACATGGAGGTTAGCCTAATTTTCCTTACACTTGTTGTAAATATGATGAAGCAAACAATTAAGGCTAAAAGATTAACCTACCTCAATAGGCATCCTTATATGATCGAAGGTCTTAACCTTCTCTTCTACTAGCTCTCTTTGCAACTTCCTTCCATGGTCCTAAACTTAGTTGAGTTGAGGAAGACAATAGCCCAACAATGATAGGTCCCTTACTCTATGGTCCTTCCCTAAAAAACAATTGTTGTTACTATCGATACATAGTAGAATAATCAACATCAAGTAAAAAAAAAAAAAAAAAAACTTACAGATAAGATGAAACTGAATGGGTACTTTACTCCAGATAGTTGCTTCTCCACATGTCCCATCTCACCATATGGCTTATTGACTAGAATAATGGTTGGAATAACTACCATCCTTACTTTTTAGTCTTGGCCCACTAAACTCTAAGCCAATAGGGTCATGAGCTTGCTCACTTGATCTAAGATGAATGCTCCCCCCATTAAGCATCCCTTTCATTGTTACCACCTATAGCAAAAAAAAAAAAAAGGGAAAAAGGAAATCGATTACAATGACATCTAGACCAAAGTAGAGCTTTCCTTGAGCGTACTCCAAGCAATCAAACCCTCTAAGCATAGATCTTCATCCACGTGACCCTACATTGGAAATCACTTGGGTCCAACAACAATAGCTAATAGGAACCTTTGGCACCAATTTCCCTTTCCTTGAAGTAAGCTCAAGGAATGAAATACTCTAAATAGAAATTAAGAACTTTCACCACATTGAGAGGATCGAAATCAAGTTTGACCCACTACTCCAGAACCTTAATATCTTCGTGGTTTTCTCATCATTTGGACCCAAGTTTATCTAGTAAAGGGATTTAAGTAAATTCACCTAGTGCATGTGAAATTCTAGTTCTCAATCAAGCTCAATAATAATATACCACTCCTTTAAATTTTTCATGGATGAATCTAAACCAATGAGTAAAGTCATCTTCTTCTTCTATTGAAGGTTAACCCACCAGCCCTCATCATGCCTTATAGCAAAAAAATGTTGCACTCATTAAGGAGTAGAACTTTGGTACAGACTCATGCATAAGGCCTCAAAGGTGAACAATAGTCTCTAAAAATTAAGCATAAGTTGACTTAGATTCCAATTGAAGTGCACCAAGCAGTCTTCTTGAAAGTCAGATTAAGGGAACATTATTGACCATTAACATTTATGAATCCAAGTTTGTGCATAATTCTTAGGCTAAAATTTAGTCTCTAAATATAGTAATTACATCTATACATAATTGTGTGTATTTATTAGAATTCATGCATTATATTTTTCCAAAATTAGGTTTGTATAGTAGCTATATACATGCCTATCATTTCGTAAAGGAATATAACCAAAAATATTTTGACAGAAATTTAACATAAAGAATATACTCTAGATCTATTGTATGAAGCTAGAATGATAATATGCAGTCCGATTAGTACTCCTATTGAAGAGAATTTGAAGCTAGGTATACGTTCAAATCAGATTCCTACCAACAAAGAACGTTATCAGAGACTTGTTAGGAGATTGATGTATCTAGCACACACTCAACCTAATTTAGCCTATGCATTAAGTGTTGTGAGTCAGTTAATGCATTCTCCTAGTGAAGAACATATGAATGTTGTAATGCATATCCTATGTTACTTGAAATCCTCACCAAGCAAAGGAATTATGCTTGTTAAAGGAGAAAACTTAGATGTTGAGGGATAAATTAATGCTGATTTGGCTGGACCAATTGATGATAGACGTTCTATGTTTGGATATTTTACCTTTATTGGAGAAACTTTAGTAACATGGAGGAGCAAGAAACAAGAGGTAGTTGCTAGATCAAGTGTTGATGCTAAATTTCGAGGAATGGCTAAGGTCATATGTGAATTATTATGGATAAAGAATTTGTTGCATGAATTATATGTTAATCAAAATAATCCTATGAAGTTGTATTGTGATAACAAGGAAGCTTATGATATTGGTCATAATCTAGTACAACATGATAGGACAAAACATGTTGAAGTTGATAGACATTTTATCAAAGAGAAGTTAGAATAAAAAATCATTGACGTTCCACATGTTCATTCTCAACATCAGCTCACTGACGTACTTACTAAGGCAGTGTCTAGTCAAGCACTTCATAATTGTCTCAAGAAGTTAGGAATGGATGATGTTTATACACCAACTTGAGGGGAAGTGTTGACCATTAGCATTTATGAGTCTAAGTTTGTGCATAATTCTTAGGCTAAAATTTAGTCTCTAAATATTGTACTTACAGCTATATATAATTGTGTATATTTTTTAGAATTCATGTATTATATTTTTCCAAAGTTAGGTTTGTACAGTAGCTATATATATGCCCATCATTCTTTAAAGGGATATAACCAAAAATATTTTGATATAAATATGACTAACATAAACCGAACTCTAAACATTCCATATATACAAAAAAAATCTTTTCCCATAATTCAATGCAATACAATCATCTTTGTGTAAGACCGTTTTAAACTACTCATTTGAAGTCCTATCAAAATGCCATTGCTTGATACCTAGCAAGTATTCCACTCGAACCATGTCCTTCATGTGGTTAAGGCCTAAACCATTATCATCAGGAAAGGAACCTTAAAAACATCCCTTAGATCTTCCCCTTCAGTCCTAGTAATAGGATATATATCCCTTAGTTATAAGGATTTAAAGCAATCCTTTGTAGTGATTCCATATCATTTGACCCTAAATAGGGCTTTATCCTAAGCAGTTAGGGCTAAAGTTATTGTCGATTTGGGTGGATTGGGAGTTTGCCCTAGAGGTGCTACTACCGATAGGATCAATAAGATTTAAGAAAAACTACCACAACTCTCACCTGTTATTTTCTAAAATGGAAAATAAAAAGGACTTGAGGCACATAAATATTCTCTAAGTTGCAAAATGACACACTTGAAAATGGTGATCATAAAAAGTCAATTATAGCTAAAGAGGCGAGTTTAAAGATTGTGAAAATCTCTCAAGCAACATGACAATTATAGTGTAATTATATCATCATCAATCCCCATCTATCAGATGCATGCTTACTTTAATCCAATGACTAGAAAAATGATGATACATAATGTCACTTTTTGTTAGAAGTATGAATGTGACGATAAACATCCAACAACCTTATGACACATGGCCACAAACAATCATTTTCACTAGAAGTCAAAATATTGTGGCTTTCTTGGCACGTTTTGATGCAACGGATGCCATTCTAGTTAATATAAGAGGTAAGGCTTGGTATTCCTTAGGGCCATGCACATTTACATTGCCCCTGGTTTACAGACATAGTATTCAACTCAGAACAACCCACCAGAATGACGCAGCCAAGTAAATTACAAAATTCAAACAAAACTATTCCCTAAGCAAGCCTACAATTAACAACATCATGCTTAGTCACTTCAAATATATAATAATGGGAAACAACCCTAATTGAGGACTATAGACAAATCCCAACTTCTTAGGTTTAGTTTATCCCATCACTTATCTAAGCCGGCCTATGAGGCTCAGGCCCAGCCCACTTCAGCTCACTTTAGAACTTTATGGGATGCCTGACTTCTTTAGTTTGGGGAATCCACCTACCAAATGCTATAGTCAGGTAAGTCCGAACCTAAGAGCACTTGGCACATTTTCCTCAAAAACTACTAGTTCTACTAAGTGGGATACTATTAAACATATATTAGTGGATTTAAATCATGTCTTTGATAATCACCATCAACCACCCACTACCCAATTATCTCACATAACTGCAAGGGATTAACTTAATATAAATATTCCCTCTTGCACTAGGTAAAAGGTAATATCACTTTGGTACCCTCACATTTATCTTGATTGTTTCGTCTCTGGGATGTGAATTGACTTAAGCATTAGTGTGGTCGTGCTAGATAGCCCTTCGTACACCACTGGTCGTATTTTGTTTTGCAGGCTCAATATACAAGTTCAAGCCTAAACACTTCAACCATCTCTATCGGATTTTAACTAAAAAATAATTATGGTAGTACAATTGTGTGAAATTTATATTATTTCATTTCATTGATATATATTTATATATATATATATGTATATGGAATGACTATTTGTCTTCGATTCAAGATATTATATATATCTATGTATATATATAATTTTACTTTAATTTTAAGCAAATAAGAGAAAATAAGTAGTGGTAGTAAGATAAAATTTTAATTTAAAACCACAATGTTGTAGTTTTCTAATAAACAAAAAGCATCTTGCTATATACATAAATAATTTTAATAATGAAAATAATAAACATATACATCCATAAAAAAATTACAAAATTATACTGATTAATTAATGTTTAACATCGTGTAAATTTTTATTATCAACATGTATAATATTATAAAAAAATAATATCATTTTTAAAAACATGACAATTAATATTTTAATAATGTATTTTAATCTATTGTTATAAATGTTAGTCCCAAAAGTAAGTAACTAGAGGGAGGGGCGAAGTTGAATTGGTTACTGAAAAAATTCACTTTCAAAACTTTGGTTTAGATTTTGTATTGAAACTTTAGCTTCTAAAAATTAATTTACCAAATATAGTCTTTATTGGATTCTTAAAGTAACTTTCTTTTAATTCTACAAGCTAGGTTTTGAAAGCAATGTAAAAGCCCTCTTGATTACAAGTCATAGTCTAAGAAACTAATTATAAACTTCAAATTATGACTTTATCAAACAATAACGAATTTTTTTAAGTATAAAATAAATTATAGAAATTAGATAGAGATAGACTTAAAGATACGTGCACAACACAAATGTATAATGATTCTTCATCAATCTACTTTTTTACCTTTACGCTGGGATACTATTCATCTACCCTTGTTGTTCCACTTCTCTAATAAAAAACTTGAATAATGTATAACGAGTCTTCTCAAGCAATGAAACCAATCGCACAGTCACTCTAATCTAACCTAAGATAATCACATCTCTATGATAGCCTTTATCACATTTTCACTAACTTAACTATATATAGATATTTTCAACATAAACAACAGTAGCAAGGATTTACAACGTGTAAAATATTCTAAGTTTCAAAGTAAATTGGATTGCAGACCAACTTCTAAAAGTAAGTATCGAAGTAGGTTTTGAGCAGAGATTCTGATGGAGCTTTTCACGAATTAGCTCGAATGTAGCAATATAACACACTTTCAATATTGAAAGTTTTTTGAGTTTTTTATAGGTAGTATTCACTCTTTTGTTCTTTCATATTTTTTTACTTTTTTTTAAGCTTTGAATTGATCTCCAATTTATAGTTTGTCAAGTCAACATCCATGTTTGCTTCATAAGGAAAGACTATATTCTAATTAGCCATTGGTGTGATCCTTGAGTTAATCCACTACAATTCAATTTCAAAAAGCTTCCTTTAGAGTGTAGAATTATCTATTAGAATATTTTGGAGAAGCTTCTTCAAATCTTAGCTTGATAGGAAAAATAATTCGGTTGATCTCTTGGTAATTTGAGAAGATCATCTTATATAAAAGATTCTCTTGATTTGACTCCTTTTAGCTTGTATCTCCTTGATAAATCATATCAATATTCATCGAATATCTTTAAGATTATTTCTTGAACTTCCATATGATCATTTACGCCTAAAACATCTTAAATATGAATTAATTTCAAATATTATAAAAATAATTTCCTCATGGATTAAATCCAACTTTGATGGGACGATCAAATATATTTGATTTGTGGAGCTAGGTCTTTAATCCTACAAATTGAGATAAACATGTTATAGTCTATCCATTCTTTCGGGTTCCAACTTTAGGTTCTGATTCCAAGATCTGATCACAGGTTATGATTCTTCCATTCTGATAATTGATCATTCATCTATACTCAAGAATATAGTTATTAAGTTTTGTTATCCTACACACTTAGCAAACTTGTTTGAAACATTTGAATCATTTTGTTATCATCAAAACTTTAATTGAGAGATTAATAATAAATATTCTGACTTCTATATTTAATTATGATTCATATGGAGAAATGTTGATATAGGCCCAAATTTATGCAGATATTGCAAAAAGGAGTCTACATTTTTCAATCATTTGTTTAAGGGTTTATATTTATGAGGTAATCTCAATTAAGGGTTTCCAATTATCTATCATTAATGGGATATGACATGGCATGGACAAAGGCTTAAATACATGCAGGCTCTTAAAGATATGATAAAAATATTTAGATCCTTTTGCACACACTTAATTAATGAACAATAAGCATTATGTCAATGAGCTAGTCAAGCATGACTCAAAAAATATAAATGACATTAATGTTTAAAATAAATAAAGACCTAAAAAAAAAAGGGTAAATGTCAAATCTGGTAGCAGAATTTTACATAAAAATTTAATTTAGTATTTGAAGTGGTCAGTTTAATATATAATTAAACTCTTTGTGCCTATTTTTATTACTTCTCTAATAACGTTTACTTTGTTTACTGATATAAAATAGACAATATATCATTAAATTTTTACTACTTCTCCTAACACCATCTAACACCGGTAGATTGCTTTTTTCAATAGAGCAATTGATTATAGTAGGATAGTAAAAATAGCCATGAAAAGTTTAATTAGATATTAAATTAGCATTTTTAAAATTTATGTATCAAACTGAATTTTAATATAAAATTTAGATATCAAGTTTGACATTTTTCTGAAAATATAATTTAGGGGATTGGATTGGTTTTATGAAAACTCAAAACCTTATCGAATATTTACAATTGATATCTATAAATATGTGCAACACAGCAAAATATATATAGATGTATGTGTGTATGCATGTAAAAGTAGAAGATGGTAGAACTATAATGGAGTTCGAATTCTCCCATCTTTTTTATCACAAAAAAACGGATGCCCTTCACTGCCTGAAAAATATGTAGTTTAAAACTTCTTTTGATCCTTACAAATATTGGCTTACTTTCTACGCCACAAAAAAAGGAAGAAAGAAAGCGGGAGGAAAGAAAAACTCCAGAGTAAAGAACGAAATTTAATAGAATGAGATTTAAGTTATACACCGGCCAAAAAAAGAGATTTAAGTTATACAATGTTTCCCTAGCTAGAATGATCAATTGTAAAACGGGTTGGTTGGCCTTGGTACACCAGGATAAATATTTGCCGTCCTGAGAATAGTGTTTTTATTTTGTTTCAACAAATAAATATTTTTCATGTATTAAATAATTTTAAAAAAATAAAAATATTCTTATAATAAAAGAAACAGTTATGATCACTTTGTAAATACATGAGAACTATTTATTCGTAAGGATAGAATAGAAACAACATTCCCTAAACAACAAATTTCCATCCAGCACACTGCATGCTGACTTCAAAAGTCTACACACTTAAAATAGTAATAGTTATTCAATTAGGGATAATGGTAGGTTATTAATTCTATTTATAGAAATATAATTTATTTTATCTATTTTTCATTGCAGAACTTCTATCTCTAAAATCTAGTTTTCTTATAGTACATTTTTGCTGATTCTATGAGTAGATAGGGAAGACAAGAAGATATATCAAACCTACAAAACTTCTATGTCCCAAATAAAACCATTCAGTTAGTTATCTAATCATTAAAAATAAATACTATAATTAATATATTAGTTATTTCATAGTGCGATCAACGTTGGATATGAATTTGAGCTGTTAAATAACTAATGAAACCGTTAATAACTTTGTATCTTAGTGACATCTCTTCTAATCTTTCAGGTAAGAGGTGTCAAGACTCAAATCTTAAAAAAAAAAAAAAAAAATTGATAGAACGAGTCCCATTAAAGGACGGTTTCCATGCAACATATATCAATTCTCAAAAATACAATGGAATCATTTCCTTTCTCGGATTTTCGATGCTGTAACTTATTTAAATCGTAGAATAAGAGGACTTGTATACACTCTTTGTCATTACAATTCACGTACCAGAAAATGATGGACAGGTATTACTACTTGAAGAGGCACCCCAAAGTGGGTACGAAGTCAATGGAGACTATTCATGGGGACAAAATATTTGAAGAAAGTAGTGGTGATACCATGCAACAAGCAGCTAATATCCAAGTGGAAGGGACGGAGACAGAGTCGCCACAACCAAAGAAGCCAGGCCAATCTAACGGAACCGATGATGGTAACACCGTGCCAACATCTCTTCATAATATGTTGCAAATTGTGGCTAGTGTAATAGCAACAGTGACATTCCAAGGGATCTCATCACCTCCAGATTCAATATTTAAAGGTGATATGGATTTAGCAAAGAATTGTACATTGACTAGTGTACTATCACATAAAAATTCAAATTCCTGCCCGAAAGCCATGCAATTTTTCTTCATATCCATGATTTTTAACACCGCTGGCTTCTTTTCTTCCATTGCGCTCCTCACACGCTTCAGAGATTCAATACGTGCTGCAACTCTATTAGCTGCTTCATATTATTGCATGATGTTTACCTACATATTTCAATCAGTCGCCATCTATCCAGGAAGCACCCTATTGGTAATGTCTATCTATGGGAATGTAATAATGGCTGTTTTCTCCTTTGAGGAAAGAAACTCAGCAAGAGGACGAAAGAAGAAATCTCCTCGGTTTTGCGGAAAAGAAGGATGGATACTAGGGAGAAGATAGAAAAGTTGTTCCAGAGCAATTGTTTTAGAGGATGTTTTTCTAAAAGTGCGAGGAAGACACTGCAGCCATCAACTTTAGATACCTCAAATGTGGAGGCATGAAGATGGAATTGTGGCTGCTTTGACTATTTATGCTTAATGCCTGTGCACAAGTTGTTGTATTGTATTTAGTGGTGTGTTGTTTTCTGATAATTTTATTTCGTACTTCTTTTGTTGTTTTTACCTGAAGATCGATAAATCTATTTCAATGACGTGTGAATTATGTTACATGGTCGGTCTATTAGACATTAATTGTGGCCACATCCATTTTAGCACATCAAACAGGACCGTGGATCCTAAAGACCTCTGGTTTTGAAGCTAGGAAGAAAAGATCCCAACAGTTCAGCATACCCTATTCTTCCTCTTTTTATTATCATATGTCTATCACCAAAACTGTGATTCATATATGTAGACCTAATGGATTAGATTTCCATATATGTAGAGCTGAAATAGGTATCTTTGTTAGATATAGCAGTGTTTCCAAGTGATACAGAAGTCTAAATCCCGCCACCGAAAAAGTTTATGTAAAGTGTGAAGTTTGATGGGGAATGCTGCCTAGATTTGGCAAAAAATGGCTATAAACTCCTCAAATCAAAGTTTAAACTTTGAAATTGCTCCCCAAGAAGAAGATGTGACTTCTGGCGTGGAAAATTTAGATGAGAAAGACGTTATAAGTTTAATGCTGCTGTTCTTGAACTTATAAATGTAACTTAAGCGTTGCAATCGGCATAATGGAAAGTAGCCAAGGAGAAGGAAATCAACATGATTGTTAAAAGTAATACGTGGTTACTTGTTGATTGACCTGAAAATTAGCAAGTAATAGCAACCAAGTGGGTATTCAAATTGAAACTCAACTCTGGTGGCTTCGTCAACATAAAGCAAAATTAGCTACACAATTTTTTTTTTTGGCCACTTACATAAATTGTAAAGCAAAATTATTTATGATAACAAATCTTGTTGTTGCAATGATTAAATATCCAATTTTTCATGGATAATTTAAGCACATTAAGACTAAATATCATGCCATTAGAGAAGCTGAAAAAGAAAAGGACATTTTCTTGCTGCATTTCTCTACAGAGGAACAATTAGCATATATCTTTACTATAGGTCTATAGAAGAACAAATTTGAAGAATTGAGAAGCAAACTTGGGTTGTTCATGACTCTTGCATCAAGAAGTCATGAAGGTTACTAAAGCAGTTGCACAAAGATAATTCAAATGCACTAGATTTTGTTTCTAAAATTTTTTTCTGATGAAAGAATTTGCAATTAAAATGTTGTCATTGTTGGGTTGATGAACAAATGAATTAATGGTCTAGCTTCAATTATGCAATAGTCAAGGAAACAAACCTCCTTAGAAAGACACAAAGTAGTTAAAAAGACCAATAAAATGCTACAACGACATGTAAAACAGATGTGTCTATAAGTTATAATGAATCTAAAACCTACCAAATATTGAAAAAGCTATCCTTTTAAGCCCATAAATGAAGGAAATTGCCCTAAAATAAATGTGACTCATCATCAAAGATAATGACTTTTTTCCATTGGCATGTTTCCTTCAAGATAAGGTGATGCAATTATGAAACTGCCACCGGCAAATCTTTACCTTGCTTCCTTAGGTACAAGCGTGCAATTCTTCCACTTCATTGGGACTAGTACATTTGAAAAGAAAATAAGACACCTCTTTAGTAACCTGAATGTGACCTGCATAGGATGAAAAATTATAAGGATTGAAATCTTATTTATTCTTAAAGGGTATGGAAAAATATCCGTTAGACTTTTGCATGCCTAATTAACGAGCTTGTCTTCCTCGACATGCTAGGTCTTTGTCTGATAACAAGTTATATCTGAGTGTGAAGGTAACAATCTTTCTGGCGAAAATGGAATGAAGCTAGCATGCAGTTGAAGGGAGAAATAAATAAAATAATAAAATAAATAAATAAGCTCCACTGTTATGTAATCTTCCATCATGATGTCCAAATTATCATTGTGAAAAATGAGAAAATTGTATGTTTATGTAGAAAAATAATTATACAAATAAAAATAATATAAAATAATTAATAAGATATTCACTAAAAATCACACGTATAAGATAGGACTTGCTCGTTGGAAAACTTATCTTCACTGAAGCTGCTGCTCCATTGAATTCATATCTTAAATACATCTTATTCCCGACCTAGATGATTGGGGAGGTCAAAATGTACTCCCATGATCGTACTCTTCGATGTTTCTCATGTGTTTTGTCCCTTGAGAGCTTGCTTTGGCATAAATTGCATAAAGCAAATGTGATTTACTAGAAAACTTACGCACTGTACTTATGTTTGAAAATCACACTGGTTGCATGCGATTTCTTTGTTAAAAAAAAACTAAATTGTATTTCTTATATGCAATTTTATATTGGTTATTTAGTAATTACAATAACGTATTTATATTTAAATGTTTTAAAAAAAATGAAATTAGATATGTGTTTCACCCTTGTGGAAATATCCAGAGACCACAAGCAAGTATGCGAGATTAGGTTATGGAAGCTAGCATGAACATATATAGTCAAGAACTATAATTTTATAAGAACTTATGCGGGGGGAATTAGTTTAAGCAAAATGGTCTTGCAAATATCAACTGATGTATTTTGGACTGGTAATTAAATTGCGAATAATTTTCTTAATACTTGTTCAATTTATAAATAAATTCAAGTAAATTAACACTTTAATAGTAACTAGCCGCCACAAAAGCACATAAAATTATCTATACAATAAATTGCATTGAAATCACTATGCGGTGCCTTTAATAATATATATGCAATTAAGATATGCTATTATGCTCACAAATGGTGATTTTATACATACATGGACCCTTAAATTTGACTGTATTTCCTATCAAAATTTTAGATTTGTCAGTAAAATATACATTTACGCAATCATGAAGCAAATAAAAATAATACTAGTATCTATTTCAAATCAGTAAGCAAATAATTTAATTGCTATTAAAAACCAAAACTATACCAAAATTATTTTATTGCTAATAAAAACCATATACTATACCAAAATTTAACAAAGCAAAGCACGAATTTCGCAACAACAATTTGCTTGGAAAAGCAAAGCCTGAGTTTCTCCCTTCGTGAGAAAGAATAATATGAAAAACAAAGAAAAGAATAAGATGTTTCTTTGTCTTCAACTTTTTGCTGTATCAAAAGCAAAAATAAAGAAAAGAATTAGATACATGGAGTCCCCCTCTGTCATGTTTCTTTCTTCCTGAGAAAAAAAGGGAAAAGCAAAGTCGAGTTCCAATGAATGAATTGGAATAAAAAAACCCAAACACAGGAAAATAAGATCTTTACGTGGGTTCCCGTTCCCTTATTTCCAGATTACTGCACCTAATTTTTTGGTATCTATAAATAATCTAAGTAATATTGAAATAGGACTTCAAAGCAAAGGATACGAAGATCACATAGGTAAAAACTTGTTTATAGATATTAACTGTATTTATAAGACAACAAATAATAGAATTGTCCTGCTTTTTTTATTCTATTTATTATGTCATTATTTCAGTCATATAAAAAACAATTAAATCAATCCTTTTAATAAACTTTTCGTGTTTGCATTTCTTATTAAGCGATGATGATGAAATTTATGTTATGTGACCAAAATATATAATAACTTAAGTATTGCAAAATAAATATATATAATCAGATTATGTAGCTAAAAAAATGTAAAAACTTATGTTATATTTTAAAATTAAAGTAAATAATATACAAATAAAAAACACGGAAACTCAAGAACGTCTTATAATGTCACCATATTCCTTGTAATCTTAACTATATTGATTGCACATGACAATATCTGAAGTAGTGAAAATGAAGCCATATATATTTATACCATTATAACTTTG
Source organism: Combretum micranthum (assembly GCA_024138025.1). Classification (NCBI taxonomy): domain Eukaryota; kingdom Viridiplantae; phylum Streptophyta; class Magnoliopsida; order Myrtales; family Combretaceae; genus Combretum; species Combretum micranthum. The sequence continues at coordinate 101,912 of JAMXBD010001017.1, forward strand.
TCATAACTTTTTTCCACTTAATATTACAAAAATAATATATATATATATATAAATAATTTTCTTACCTTAACAATAAAGTATAGCAATTGTAATGCCCAAAACTCTGTTTACCGAGGTATTATCTGCTTTGGCCACACACCACACGATTTTGTTCTTTTGGTGCAAATACTTCTTAGAAGGTCACCCATCATGAGATTGCTTACATAGCATGCTTAACTTTGGAGTTTCGACGAACTTTAAGCCACTATACGAAAAGGTATCTCTGTGATTAGAGTTTCACGATCTATATTTTAGGGGTATCACATACATACTACCTTGCTGATCGAACTGATAGCCTCGTTAGTTAAGTTACACAGGTCCAAAACCACATCAGGCAGTGAGGACACACTCCTCCACTTTTGGCTGGTGAACTGCTCTGATACCACCTATAATGCCTAGAACTCCGCCCACCGAGGTATTGTCCGCTTTGATCATAAGTCACACGATTTTATTTTTTTGATGCCAATACTTCCTAGGAGGTCACCCATCATGGGATTACTCTACACAGAGCACACTTAACTTTCTAGTTTCGACAAACTCCAAGCCACTACACCTAAAGGCACCTCTGTGATTAGAGTTTCACAATCTATATTTGAGGGGTATCACAGCAATTAATTACATATTGGATCTTAGTTTATCAATAAACTTTTTTTGTTGTAAATTTTCTTATTATATAACATTACTTAGTTGGTACTTGGTAGTATCTAAATAAAAGAGATTAGGAAAAAAAATCAACATTAATTTTAAATAATTTTCATTAGGGTAGCTAATAAATAAAGAACAAATATATTAATTATATCATCAAGTTGGAAAATTCATCTCTAAGTTTCGAGAATTATTTTTCCAAACAATGATAATTAAATAAAGGAACGTCTAACCAATCAAATAGATGGATAATGTGATTGCCATTTACAGAAGATGCATGATTTGGGATTTGATTTGGAGATGATGAACATAAGGAAAAATGGAAATAAATAATATATAATAATATTAAGGAGAAAAAAAAATTATTTCACACACACGCATATATGTGGGGAAGCTATTGTGATACGGTATTATTAGATTTGTCTCTAGCATGTGTCTTGATGAGGTTGAAAATTAAAATCATACAAAACAAACTTAATCAAGAAGATGTTGTTATTGTGTATGTACTAATTATATATTATGATGTAAAGGATAAATAATGGATTTTTTATATGTGGTACTATATAATTAAATTGAGAGACAAATATAATATAGAGGAAGGACTCCCAGTTGGGTAGTTTTGTAGGAAAAGGCCTTGAATTTCCTGACCACAACTTTAGTGGGGTGCCTCTTTAAGTTATCTATTTTCAAAGTCTTTATCCATGCCATATCAAATCCCATTAACCGCATATAAAATGACTTTAAAATAGAGGTAACTTGTAAATATAAGCCTTGAAATGCGTAATGGAAAAATCGAGACCCATCGAATAGTCCCCTCTTCTGAAATTTTTCCTATATAAAACCATGGAAGTAGATTTCTACATCCCACATGCCCATTAAATAATTACATTAACTTATCCATTATTGATACACACGTAATCTAATGGATTTAAGGTTATTAAAAGCTGCGCAGCTTGGAGATGTTGCATCACTGCATGCGCTACTAAATGATGACCCACTTCTTTTGGAAAGAATAGCTTTGGCACCCACCAAGGAAACTCCTCTCCATATAGCTGCACTTGCTGGAAAACCAGATTTCATCCATGAGATAATACTCCGAAAGCCTTCTTTTGCATGGGAACTGAATCAAGAAGGCTTCAATCCCTTGCATATCGCATCGGCAGTTGGGAATAAAGAGGTTGTTTGCGAGCTTCTCAAATTAGGCTCTCACCTTTGTCTGCTCAAGGACAAGCAGGGGCTGATACCTCTCCACCATGCGGCCATGAAAGGAAGATTGCCCGTCATTGAAGAGTTGCTTCAGTGCTGTCCTGAATCTCTTAAGGAACGGACGGTTCAAGGCCAGACCGTATTTCATTTGGCTGTCAAGAACTATGAGTTTGAAACACTCAAAACCTTGGTTAAGACGCTTGATGATGACAGCGTGGAGGACTTCGTAAATGCTAAGGATAATGATGGAAACACAATCTTGCAAATGGCTGTCGCTTCGAAGCAAATACAGGTATAAATGTAAAAATCTTCTTCTTCTTTTGAATGCTTTCTTTTATTCCCCATTAAAACCATCGCCTTCTATGACCTTCATTTGCTTGGATTATCTATGATACCATCTATTCTCTATAGTATTGAATAACCAATTTAACAAATTATGTACTTTCCTATTTTTATTATATCAGTAAGTTGACAATGAAACAAGTTCCCCTTAACTAATAAAAAGCCATCTATATTTTATAAAATGTCTTTCTTATCAATGAGTCAAAATAAGATGAAATTTAATGATTTTTGATGTGATAATGACTATCTAAACTTTAGATATTAAACTATTTCTATACCTAAAATTTGAAATTACAAAATTTCATACCTATTAAATTTTTACTTGCTGAATTTCATATTTATATTGAAATTGATAAATATCATACCCAATCAATTTTTTATTTGTCAAATTATGACCTCAAATCACTCGGAGAAAGTTTATGTGAGAAATCCTTGTTGAAGAAATTTTATTAGTTCAAATAGTTAGAAGTGAGGTTGTAAATCTGAAGTAAAAGTTCATTCGACATGGAATATAGTAACTTCAAACGTTAGAAATGCAAAAAGAGTAGTCAAAATTCACGTCATGCATGGTTACCACATTATCCCAAAAATATCAGTGGAATATGCTTCTATTTAAAGTTGAAATTAACTAAAGAACTATTAAATAGAATCCACTAATTGAATAGGTTTCATGAAAACTCAAAATCTTTTTGTAATTTGAATAAATATTTATAAATATGTGCAACATAAATATATACTTCCCAGTATACACGTATTAATGGATGCGGCATCCACAATAAAAATGATTAAATTAATTAATATCATATATATGAGATTATTTATAAAAAAAATTACAATTTGACTTATTGAGAAAGATTAAATATATACATTCACAAACCATTACTACTCTTTTTGAATAAATAAATAAGTATATATAGAGAGAGTATAAAGTACAGACAAAAAGGGATATAAAATTTATGAACGATACTTTCCTTTGTCTCACATACACATTAATAGACATTATTAAGGGTGAGTGGACACAAATTAGGGTGGAAATAAGGTCCCCTCAATGCCATAGCTTGACCTTATGATAAGTACAACTTTCCATACTTTGTAATTGCAACTTGACCTTATGGTAGTCTGGAACAATCTTAGGACATATGTACACCCTGTATACACTATACGGTATATGGTAACTTATGGAGTCGGTAAAATTTAGTTTTATAATATTAAAAACATATCAAATGAGAAAGTTTTATACAAAATTTAATAAGCGTTTTTAAGTGCACATTTTTATTTCAGAATAGGTAATTTTTCACATTTGAGCTTCACCCTTGCTTCCACATGAATATTGTTAAACCGATGACACAACAAATAGTTAAATATTACTAGTCCTTCAATGTAGTATTATTTTTGTTTTGGGCAATAGATATGTTATTTATTTATTCATTTTTTTTTTCATAACTAATAATTTAGAAATAGAAACATAAACATAATTCAGTTCTCTATTATTAATTAGAGGCGTAGTGTATTGGTGTTAGTATTGACATGTTATAAATTGATTTTCTTTATTACTATTAAATATGACATTTTATAGGCTTAATTTCCATCTCTGTCATGCGTTTTCCCCGTCTAGCCCGCAATCCATGGACAGGGAAACGGGTGGGAACGGAAAAATTATATATGCATCCGTTTAATACGACACAAGAACATAGAATATTAAACCTATATGACTTTGAATTACAATGGAATAATTTCCTTTTCCCTAATTCCTAACATTCGTTAATTGTTATTTACTTTATCAATAACTTTGTTATTTAGTGCTATTAACATTTGCTTTGCGTGGACCATGTTTGGATCCCTCATTATAATAGTAAAAGACTTTCTATAGTAGAATAAACGAAGTTATACACAAGCTAGACATTATGAAAAATTTTTTAGTCCTATCATTTTTTTAAGGGATAATATCAAAAATAATACTTGAACTTTTGTAAAAAGTTTAATTAGGTACCTAAAGTATGATTTTGAATAATTTAGTTCCCGAAACAAATTTTTTCATATATTTCTACCTAAAGTTTTATTTTGAACTATTTGGTACTTGAAACAAATTTTTGTGTACATTTTTTCAACCTAAAGCAAGTTCAATTAGGTAGGAAAAATATATGCAAAAACTTGCTTCATGTACGAAATCTTTTAAAACCAAATTTCAGGTGCTTGATTGAACTTTTTGCAAAATTTTAGGTATCAGATTGTTCAAAACCAAACTTTAAATACCTAGTTAATCTTTTTGCAAAAAATTCATGTACCATTTTTAACACTAACCCTTTTTTTAACAGGATAACTCGTCAGTTATTTAATGGCTTATATTTATATACTATTGTAATCACACTACTAAAATAACATACCAATAGCTATATTATTTACTTTAATGTTTAGATGGTTGATTTGGAGTTTTTTGGGATTGTTTGATTTTTATTTGTATTTTATTTGTATCTATAACTTATATATATCATATATGTATTACATTTTTATAGCATATCTGTTTGGTCTGTGTATGTATTTCTTAACAAAAATCTCTTCGAAAACAATAAAATATAATGCTAAAATAATCAGAATAGGATAACACAAACATTAAAATGATGGACAGGTATTACAGTACTTGGAGAGGCACACCAAGATAGGTATGAACTCATTAGATACTGCTTCCTATGACCATCTTGGAGAAGGTAGTGACGACGATGCCATTCCACAAGCAACTGGTACCCAGTCGGAAACAGTGCTGCCACAACTCATCAATGACCGCTTACCACCATCAGTGCAAAATATGCTGCTAATTGTGGGTAGTGTGATAGCAACAGTGACATTCCAAGGGATCTCACCTCCAGAGACAATATTCAAAGGTGATATGGATCTAGCGAAGAATTGTACATTAACTAGCGTAATCCTACCTAACAAATCCTGCCCGAAAGCCATGCGATATTTCTTCCTATCCATGGCTTTTAACACCGCTGGTTTCTTTGCTGCCATTTTGCTCCTCTTGTTCTTCTATAAATTAACTAGTGCCACCATTCTAGTTTCTATAGCTGTCGATTGCATAATGTATGCCTATATATTGCAATCGGTGGCTATGTATTCGAAAAACAACCTGCTTGTAATGTACATCTACGGCATTGTAATATTCCTAGGATTGGCTGTTTACTCCTATATCGAATTGAAAACTATAGTTCCAATAATAATAGAGAAGATATTTCATGGCAAGATGAAGACAAGTGCTCCATGAAGAAAAAGAAGAAGAAAAGTGTGATGAAGAAGCGACGACAGACATCATTAACAGATACATCAGATGTTGAAGCATGAAAGATGGAAGTGTGGCTGCTTCGACTTTTAGGGATGATAATTTTGTTTCAAAAATCTTTGTTGTTTTTTCTGCGGAACACAATAAATCCATCTCAATGAGTTGTGAATTGTGATAGATGATGGGCTGTTGGACCATCTTTATGTGACCTAAAGAGACTTTAAAATATTAAATATTAGAGATGTTCCAATAAGGTGAGATTCGTCTCCTTTGTCTTATAAATATACAAACGATGCTAAAAATGCGAGTCTTGCTCTTACCTCGCTATCTTAGAATAATGCTTCTTTTATAACTAATATTAATGGGATAAAGATAGATCTAATGTATGTACTTTCAATTTTTTGATAATTTAGTGTTTTATTTTTTTAATTGTGGTAAATTAGAGACAGTACTTTCAAATATGTGTGATTCAGTATCTCTTATAAAAATTAATTGACAAACATTCATTTTTATGACAATATAATAGCAAGTACTTGGCCAAAAATTACTAAAATCTGAAATTGTGGTAATAAATTATCAAAACACTGCTAAAAATTGAAAGCACATGCAATTGGTCTGTAATTTTTCTGTTATCAAAATAAACATTGGTCAAATTCTATTTAACATAGACATTGAATTACACATATTTGAAAGTATATGCATTAATTTACCAAATCTAAAGATGAGATGCTAAATTATCAAAAAATTAAATGTATGACCTATCATTATCTCCACCATTAACAATCAAAAGAAAATAAAATCATCAAGTCTAACTCGTTAGCACATAAATCAAGATTGTGGATCCTAAAGATGACTTTTGGCTGCAAAGCTAGGAAGAATAAGATCTCAATTTTACAACATACACTAAATACTTAAAATATAGATCAGCATTAAAAGCTCTTCCTCATTTCACTTTGGAATAATATTACATTTAGTATCTAAACTTTATCCAATCATTTAATTAACTACTTATACTTCTGAATTGTCAATTTTGCTTTCCAATTAGAATTATTCAAGTCCTTTACCCTATCTATGATAACTCCGTATTAGGTTACATATCCTATTTGCTTTCTTGACTAATTATATAAATCATGTATTCCAGGTAAATATTTGAATGAAGATATTTTACTTAAAATATATAATTTTTGACACAATTATAGATTGACTTGTTTTTTCTCTATCTTGTGAGAAGTCTTCACTAATTACATGTGTTCTGTGTTAAAAATTTTCATTGAAATAATCATTTAGGACATAATAATACCATTAAGTTTGAAATGCTCAATCAAATTCTAAAATTAATAATTTCAAACTTCAAATACTTTGAAGAATTGGCTAAAATTAATGTACCAAATGCAACATCATCCTTTTCACTTTTCTCTTTTCATCTCCATGTGATTAGTCTTTTACTCCTTCCAAGAGGGTTTATTTATTTATTTTTGTTTCAGCAATGATGACTTCAAAACTGTTCTCCAGCATCCAAAAGCTGTTAATGAACGTTGGAAACCTGCAAATTCATAAAACAAATTCCCTCTTTTTCACGCACATTGATCGGGATCAAGTTTATACAATTTCAAAATCACTCGCAAAAGCAGGTCTCTTACGTGAGGTCTCTTTTCACCATAAATTGTGCCATGTCCATTGTGAGGTTTATACCTGCAAAGTTCTTCAAAATCCACTATCCGTTTACTTTGCTTAATAAATAAGACTGTGATGAAATTACTATTAATAAGGAGTGAAATAAAGTTGTAATACAATTTTTATTTGTAATTTTTTTTGTCTAAATAATTGAACTACTATTCATAAGTTTGAATAATAAATGACTATTCATTATTTTTTATAGTAGAGATTACTTATAAAAACACTAATTCATTCAACTTTGTAATCTGGATTGTAGAATAAAGATGAGGTAGGCAAACCTACAAACCATGTTCTTTCACTGATGTCCACAAACGAAACTTGGATGAGCCCTCCTAATTCGAAGAAAGTTCACTTCCCTCTCAACAACTCATAACGTATAAGGAATGGGGATTTTTTCAACATATAACAAGATTCAAGCGAGCACATGCCCTATGAGGTTTTATTTCAAGTGCAAGTCCAGGCTCATAAATTAAATACAAGTTACAACTTCATCAGACCAATTAGACGTGAGGGGCAATGTTGGAAATGAAAAAATGAAAGTGAGAAGAAAAAAGTCCCATATGAGCTAGATGTTAGACAGCCAAACACACACAAGTCTAGCCTAATGATCATTTCTACCTCTATTGGATTCAAACTAGTGGTATGCTATAATAGAGTTCAGCCAAGACAATAAAATATAAAATTCGAGCTTCAACTTGACTTGAAATTTTAAGATTTTATAGTTTAAACTCCACTTAAATTCTATTCAACTTAAAATTTAAGCTCAAACAATAAGCTTAGCTTAAAACACTAATAAATATTTAGGCTTGATCTCTATTCAGTTATTTTTAGGGTAAATTTCACTAGCCGTACATGAATGTTTTAAATATAATGGAATTATACATAAACAAAATTTTTACCTATAAAAATATTTAAACTTTTAAAATCTTGTACCTACAATACTTTTGGCTAGAATCTAGAAAAAAATCCAGTGATATGATGCGTGGTAGATAATCTCTATTAAAAAATAATTTTCTATTTCTTAATTGACTTTTTTTTTTTCACTTTCCTCTCTCTCTTTTGTCGCTACACTCCTCCTCCTCATCTTCTTCTTATTCTTCTTCTTCTACTACTAAAAAAGAAATCAAATGACTTAATGCTTTCCAAAATAAAGGAACTAACCATTAAAATTCTATTTTCTAATAAAAATTTAATATTTCAAAATTCTCAAACGTAAAAGCCAAACCCATCTCAAGGAACGTATCATTGTCTTTATAATTGTCTTTATAAAGATGAAATCTTTAATAGCCCAAATAAAATTAAAAATATCCAAAAATTCTAAAAAACACGTTTTTCATTATAACCTTCAAAACATCTGAGACAAATTCTCATCCTATGAAAGGGAGTAAAGATGGAAAAAAACAAATAGGAAAGAAATCTTAAATTTTCCCAAAAAAGATGAAAATTTCAACAACTTAAATGAAAATTAAAGGCACCTAATAATAAAACAACACTTCAAAACTTGTTTCCATCATGTACTTTAAACTCACCAAGTAGGTTTCATGGAACCCATTATTTTACTTCTTACATCAAGCTTTTGGAAAATGATTCACGTGCTATCTTAACAAGTAAAGACCCGACATGCAATTTTTCCAAAAGCTAGACATGCCAAGTCCCCAATCATGCATAATACATAAAGATATTATACGTAAGGTTGTCTAAAAAAAAGAAGTTTATGCTCATTACTTGATCAACTTGTGAAAATACAAAGTTTACAAAAACTACTCATTTAAGAGTAGTTAGCTTTACATAAATACATAAGATAATACCATCATTTTGGTACTTCAAAAGTTAAAAAACCAAACTTGCAGCATACATGATAGAAAACTTAGGTATTGGGTATTACAAAACGTAAGCTTCTAAATAAGCCCTTAGTCTACACTATTACATTTCAAAAACATGCTCTTGTTTGAGTCGTTTTCCAAGAAAAATAACATGGAGTAGTTTAGGAGTCCTAGTCATCCCATTCCTACATGGATGCTTCCCAATCAGTACCATATCCTAAGTCATCATAGTACTCATCATCATTGACACCTTTAGAAGAAAAAGTGAGCTAGGGGCCTAACACACAACAACACAAATAGATACGAGGTGACATACATTCCTAAGCTAATATAAATGCAAGAAGTAATAAAATTATTTATCTTTATTTACGTAAGACAAATCAACATTGGAGTATTCAAACTTTGATTATAATCCTTAAGAAACCTGGGGGTTCTAAGTAACAGCAGCTGCTTAGGGGGTTGATATAAGCAACCTGAATAATTATATCTCCTACATAACTTTACAAAGATAATAATCCCATCTAGGATTCATAGTCATTATTTACTTTACTTGAATTAATCCATAATATAACATAGTTCAACTTGTCCCATAAACGTGAACTAAAACATATTATTTCCTCTTAAGAATAAGCAAATGTTACAATGATACCAGTTCTCCTATTAATTACCTATTGAGCTACTTATAAATTGTCATTGCATCATGAGGAAGGTGGCCTAAGCACCTAAACTATCATGCTTGACTCCAAGCAAGGTAGTCGCTCCCTAAACTAGATTAAACGACACATGCATGATCACACTACAACATTTTAGGTTTTTTACAACAGTATCAAACTGTTACTATTGACTTTTAACCCGTTGCCTTTAGTTTAAGGCAACGGTTTTATATCCGATGCATTTAGCCACTGTTGCCTGTTCATTAGGCAACGGTTATGGCATCTATTTGCAATGCTAAATAAAACCATTGTCATTTCACTCTTAAGCAATAGTTTTAAAGTTAAAAAAGGTAGCAATTCTAATACTTAAAAGCAACGGTTTATGTGAAAATACTACAACAATTTTTTTAGTCTTGCAACAGTTTATCTAATATTTTAACCAACGGATACAAAAGCTAGTGCAACAGTTTATGTCATTTAAAAGCAATAGTTTTTGCAATTAAGGCAACACTTTGCTATCAACCAAAAGTAACAATTTTAAAAAATAAAGGCAATGGTTTATGAAAAAAATTGTAGAATATAATAATTATTAGAAACAATTATAATTTTAGAATTTGGTGATTGGAAACCTATAGTCATTATAAAAAAAAAATTATGTTCTAAATTAAATTCTTAATAAAATAGCACTCACATATTATAACTTTGCATTTTTTTCATCTATAAGAAATCTCATAAGTAACAAAGTTCTTAATGAACTTAACAAAGTTGTTTCTCTATATTCAACATCTTAAAAAATAGTAATAGTCTTTAATACACTTCAATTACTAGTTACCTCAAAATAACCATCAAACAACAAAATAAATAAGAAGAAATTCAATGATATTTCTAATATGCTATCTTGTGAAACTTTTGATGAATCCCCTTTAGACACTATTGCGTGCAACATCATCATTCTACAAAAGAACAAATGAAAACGATAAAATTAGTTACAAGTTCATCATATTTGTTAATAAAAACTTTACAAATATGTAATCATAAAAAACACTAACAAAACATCAATAATTATTCTTAAACAATCAACCATAAATAATTAATGTGTATAGTCAATTTTCATCATTTTTATTCAATGATAGTTATAACTTAAATAATTATTGATAGTAAAGGTTAACACCAACTTGCATTAAGGCAAGCTCCCTTTAAGCTTTCATTAGTCAGACATACCTTCCTAATATAAGCATATGTTCCATATATTGTGTATTTTTAATAATTCTAGGTTGAAGGACTATGCATTCCATGTGTATTGCACAAAGCTTGTTGATTTAGTGCACGATAAGCATCACCAAGAGTCCTCGCTGTTGGAACCAACTTACCTAGAATGTTAGGATCAATGTTTAAACTAGGATTGACCATTTGCAGCTACGACATGAGCATTGACATAATTTCCTTTTTCATTTCTATTCTTTGTTGCTCCGTTCTTCGTTCCAATTCTGCCTTCATATCTCTTTGTATTTCTTCATTCAATCCTACTTTGATAGAATCTATAAATTCTTGGGATGCTTTTATAGATGACTTGTTAGCTACTCCTTTTTTCTTTTAAATTAGATGGAGTGATGCCCCTCCCATAAAGTCTAACACATCCATTATGCTCTTTTCCCATAACTTCAGAAAAGACATCAATTGTTTTACTACTTCCTTCAACTTCAGATGGTTGAGATTGTAGTGTCTACATTGGAGTCTATTACCATAAAGTGTATATTGCAATTTAGATGTATGTTTTAATATGTATCAACAAGAATGATCCCATGGAGAAAGAAAAAGAAGTCAAGAATACTCACAATTTTGTTTTGTATATCATCATCAGTTTATTTGTACATATGTTCTGGATTTCTTTTTCTAGTAGCAATATACAACTCCAAACGAATCGGTGCTCTTTTACCTCTTTTGCATTTTGCTAAATGAAATGATAATGAATATTGTCACTTAACTTGTGACAATTAATTTGAAAATACCATTACGTAACAATAAACGAATACTATATAGCATTCTTACGAATTCATTACGAACTTTAGCTATTGTTTTTTGTCCTAGAGTATGATTGTTCGTTTGTTTTCCTTTGTTTATCTTGTTTACAATAGACATTTTCTGCATATTCAAGAAATTATAATTAGTTTTTCAATTTTACATGTAAAATTAATAATATAAATAATAATTATAGGAACAATCTATTATTCCTTTACATTATTAGAATTCCAATAATTCAAATGACATTTGAATTATTCCGTAGGCACATTTTTTGGTCTATTGAACAATCTTTCTCTATTATTCATATACTTTATGTAATGCGATTACTTTAATCTACTTTTGTAAATCCTCCAATCATCACCAATTGTCTTAAGGACCCATTTTTTACTTTGTGGAGGAATTGCATATTTTTTTTATGACAGTAATGCAATTAGTTTCCTTGAATATATAACAAATTAAACTAATAATAAAAAGGTTTAAAACAATATCTAGCTTATTTACACATATTCCCATAAATGATCCTTAGTGGTCATTCTATGCCAACTCGCAACATTCAATGGTGCAAGAGTTGCACTTCGAGCCAAAGTCCCTAAAAAATTACTAAACTCATTCAAAGTATTGTCATCCAGACCAACAGGCTGATCATACTCATTCAAAATTATTGGTTTACAATCTTCTTTAGATCGAGCATGCACCTCCTTCATTACTGTTAGTCATTGGGTTTTTCTCTTTTCTAAATTATTTTTACAAAAAAAACAGCAATATAAAAAGTTAAAATAAAAAAAGAATAATGTATTCAATTTAATAAGACAACATTTTGTTATTTAAGTGATGCTAAGAAATATAAATCTCGGGTCTCTATCAGATACTATCCCTGCTAGAACTCCATGTAGCCTCACAATTTCTCTTATATACAGCATTACCAACTTGTCCATTGAATAGGTTATATTAATTGGAATGAAGTGTGCCAACTTAATAAGCTGATCCACTACGACCCATATGGCATCATATCTAACTGATGTTCAGGGTAGACCACACACAAAATCCATCATAATCTAATCCCATTTCCATTCCGATATGGCTAATGGTTTCAGCAATGCTTTTGGTCTTTGGTATTCTACCTTCACTTGCTGGTATATCGAGCATTTCATCACAAAATCTGCCACCTCTTTTCATACCATTCCACCAATAGTATCTTTTTAGATCTTGATACATTTTTGTTCTACCGGGGTGCATTCTATACCTAGAATTGTGAGCTTCATCCATGATTTCCTTTCTCATTTCTTTATCATCCAGGATGCATAACCTTCCCTTCATCCTTACTATATCTTCATCATCAACTTCAAAATCGGTATACCTTCCCTCCTAAACTTCTTGTTTTATCCTTTGGATTACATCATCATATCATTAGTCTTCCTTGATCCTCTCTATCAAAGTCGGTGAAATAGCCATAATTTTAACATATATATTAATGCATGCTAAATTTGATAATTATATGTGTGTATGTGTTTGAGTGGATTAGTGTGTTTGTAATGTCGGGTGTGTTATAACATATGTGATTAGATAATATGTTATGGTAAATATATCTAGGTTGATAGTTTATTCATGTTAGAAATTATCATGTTAGTGTTAATTGTTATTGTAATGAATTATATGTGTTAGATTTAAACTTGTTTTAGGCCTAATTTAGATCTCACACTTAGCAGATTTTTTTTTTAAAGCCTCTTAAGCCCAAATTAAGTCCAACTCCAAGCCCAAATAAGGCCCAAGCCTTCTCCAAATCTGCCTCCTTAAAAGTCAACAATATTAAGATAAACACAAAAGTTAAATTGTATCATTCGACTCTCCAAAACAGAGCAAGGAAAAAAGAAAATTCGTAACTCAAGAAGGCCAAAAATTTTCAAGACCCAAAACAAGTTTTCTTGGACTCAACACCCCAAAAATCCTTCCCCAAGCCTTATAGATACATTGAGGTGAGTTTATTTGATGTTTGAGATGCTTTATTTTCCTCTTAATTCATGAAATATGCATATGTGGTGTAATATAAGTAGTTGGTATGCTAAATTCTTGTTGGAATGTTTTAGAGTTGTTAGGAAAGCTTTAGAATGCTTGAGTTGTTGTAGATAGGTTGTAGAAGGCCCTCATGTGGTTTATAATTGAAGTATTGAAGTATGATAAGTATTAGAATTGTTTGAAGTGTACTAGGGTTGGTGAAAGTGGATGAAGAAGTGTTTGATTTATGTAGAGTAGTGTTTGGACTTGTTTGAAGTTGAGGAGTGGAAATCACTCTTGTTTTATGTTGTTAAATGTATAAGAAGTGTTGTATGAAGTTTGTATAAGGTTTAGGACATATTAGGAGTTGAGAAAAGTAAGTTAAAAGTGTTAAAGTTTGAAAAAAATTTCGTAAACTGTCAAACCCTGGTGCAAACGGCCCCATTTGGAGCAAACGGCCAAGCAAACGGCCCCGTTTTGCAAGGGTGTTGCGCTCGCGGATCAAAATTTCATTTTTCCCTGAGAGCAAACGGCCTCCCAAACGGCCCCGTTTGCAAGGGTATTGCGGTCTCGGATCAAAATTTCATTTTCCCTGAGTGCAAACGGTCTCCCAAACGGCCCCGTTTGCTAGGGCGTTTCGCGCTCGGATATTTTTCCCTGTTGCGACGCTGTTTGTAAATTAGTCATAACTTTTTCATCCGACCTCCGATTGAGGTGATTCAAATTGCGTTGGAAAGATTAAAAAGAGATCTATAACTTTCATGTTTTAATTTTCCACAAATGTTAAGAGTAACAATGCTTAAATTTTAGTTCTTTTCAACTGATGCACTTTTCAAACAAAGTCTAAAACTTATAATTGGTTGTTAAAAGTTCTCCCAAGCTTAATGAATGATCGTTTAAGTATTTGTTAAGTATTGTATGATAATATATGATATCTAAATGCTATGTGATGATGTTGTAATGATTTATTTGAATTTCTTTGGATGATTATACTTGGGATTTGATGAATATCTATACTAGAACTAAGTGTGAGTTTGTAATTATTTCTTTTACAGTGAGTGATCCCCTTTCGGTTATTCCCATTGATTCTCGAGCTAGTACAGGTACGCAGTAACGTGTTTGTTCTTTGCTTAGGATAGGCATATCTTTAATAAATTTTAATATAGAAAAACTTAAATCCTTGTTTGAATTGGATGTCTCTTAAGCTATTTAAATCCGTATCTGGCCTAGATGGCAGATCGGTATCCGGTTCGGGGAGTAGCACCTTGCTCAGATTGGGGGCATGGTAGATTAGGCGCTTAGGCCACCCCTGTCTTTTGATAAGACTTTCCTAAGTGGTACGGCGGGTAACTGATGGGGAAAATGGTATCGGTGTAACGTTTGCTTAAGCTTAGAATGAAATAATATGATTTAGTTCAAATGTTTATGGGAACAGTTGGACTAAGTGATGTTATGAACTAAGATAAGTAAAGTTGTGTAACGGCTGTTAACCCTAGATGAAGTTATTTTCTCTTTTATGGATATATCATTTAGGAGATATAAGTATCCGAGCTGCTTATATCAACCCCCTGAGCGTCGTGATCGTTACTCAGGATCCCCAAATATCCTTATTGTTCGGAGTTTGAATACTCCAGTGATATTTGACTAATTAAAGACTATCTAATAAATGAATGGTTGTCACATTGCATTATAGTTAAGATCGTGTGAGCCATTACGCATTTGTTTTTGTTACTGTGTACTGGGCCTCTGGCTCATATTTTATCTTTTTCAGGTATGGATGATGAATTCTATACGAGTATGGGATTTGGATCGGATTTTGAGGAGTTCTTAGATGATTGGGAGGAGTAGAGACGACTTTGACGTTGAAGGAACCCTTATGTAATAAATAGTTACATGTACATATATGCTTTAAAAACTTATGTATTAGTTAATAGGGTTTTGTGTTATCTTTTGATGTGTTTTGTAAATGGCTTGTTTACGAGCCTTGTTTGTAATGTATGTGTGTATGTATGTATATATATATGGTTGTATTATATACTATTAGTAATAAAGTTTATTCTTATAAAACATTGAGGCAAATAACTATCCAAATTGATCCTGGATTACAACCTTACATATAATACTGCAGATTATATGTGGTTGGGGAACTGGGTTTGCCTATTTTAAATACAAGGGTAAATCGGGGCCTTAAAGTCGGCTTCATAACCAAGTTCGAACTCCTTTATCAATTCCTTCTTATAGGTGCAACGTAGCAACTTCTCCATGGTTCTTTCGACTTAATGCATCAGCTACGGCCTTTACTCTCCTCGGGGAATAATTAATGCCAAGATCATAATATTTCATTAGCTCCAACCATCTCCTCCATCGCATGTTCAACTCCTTCTATGAGAACATGTACTTAAGGCTCTTGTGGTCTGTGTAGATCTCACATCTTTGTCCATAGAGATAGTGACTCCACAACTTGAGTACAAACACTATAGCAGCTAGTTTGAGATCATGGGTTTGATAATTCTGCTCGTGTAGTTGCAACTGGCACAAAGCATAAGCAACTACCTTCCTATCTAGCATCAAGACACATCCAAGACCATTTCTTGAAGTATCACTAAATATTGTGTAAGGCTTTTTAGGGTTTAGTATTACCAAGATTGGTGTGGAAACTAGCCATTGCTTGAGCTTCTGGAAACTTTGATCTCTTTTATCCTTCTATATGAACTTTTCATTCTTTTGGGTTAGTTTAGTCAATGGTTTGGCTATTTTGGATAAGTCTTTCACAAACTTCCGATAATAACCAACTAGATCCAAGAAACTCCTTACTTCTATTACGATTCTTGGCGGCTTCCAAACCACTACCGCTTAGATCTTTTTGAAATCCACAGATATTCCTTCCTTTGATAACTCATGACCTAAGAAAGAAATTCGATCCACTTATGTTCTCTTAATATCTGCAATGCCATTCGCAGGTGCTCCTTATGCTGCTCTTGTGTCTTTGAGTAGACAAGGATATCATCGATGAACACTATAACACTTGTCTAGCAAAGGCTTGTATATCCGGTTCATTAAATCTGTAACAATAGCTGGTGCATTTGCCAATCCAAAGGGTATCACCAGAAACTTGTAATGTCCATACCTGGTTCGAAATGCCATCTTTGATACATCTTCGGGTTTAATCCTTAGCTGGTAGTGTCCTGAATGTAGGTTAATGCATGAGAACACATTCGCTCCTTGTAATTGATCAAAGAGATCATCAATTCATGGCAACGGCTTGATGGTGACTTTATTAAGCTCTTGATAATTGATGCATAGCCTCATAGATCCATCCTTCTTCACAAACAACACCTGAGCTTCCCAAAGTGAGACACTTAGTCTAATAAATCCTTGGTCCAGCAACTCTTGTAGCTACTTCTTAAGTTCTTTGAGCTTAACAAGTGTCATATGGTACGATGCCTTTGATATTGGTTCCATGTTTGCCATCAATTTGATCTCAAAATCAATTTCTCTCTTTGGGGGCAACCCAAGCAACTCCTCCGGAAAGACATCCAGGAATTCATTGACAATGGTAATGTTCTCCAAAAAGGCTCTTCCTTTTCCACTTCTATGTTATCACCATAACTATCAACTCCATCTTTAACTTCTTCTATCAACTAAAACAAGTATAACTCCTTTCCTCTTGAGATCATAGACTCTCCAATAAAATGTTGCTCTTTCTCATCCTTGTTCCAAAAATGCTATTTTCTTATTCCTATAATCGATCTTAGCCTTGGTAAGAGACAACCAACTCATATCTAGGATCACTTCATACTTATTCATTTCCATCACCAAGAAATCACAGGTGGAAAGATGTTCTTGTATCATCAATGAACAATTCCTTAACATCTCATTTGTCATAACCACACTTTCCATGGGGGTTTTTATCTTAAAACAAGAGGTGGTTGCTGTTATAGGTAATCCAGTTTCCTTAGCCAAGCTAGGCATGATAAAGAAATGAGTCGCTCCATAATCAAAAAAGGCATAAACATTTTGAGCATAAAATGATATATGTTTTATTTTATTTTATTTTTCTTCTTAACGATGTTTACCATTTTTCTTTTAAGATCATATCCCAGGAAAATGTAACCAGCTTGCAATCCTTTTTCTAGATAGTTGGTATGTCTATAATTGTTTAAGCTTGAAACATTTGATGGTTCCTTTTCATTATTGTTGCATACATAGATAGATTAATGAGTTGAGTTTTTTGTTATTTCTTTTTTTTTTTTTGTATTTATTGATAAAATACATTCTTTAAGATGATTATTTTTATTGGGCACGTATAATTGTTTAAAGTTGAATCTTTAGCATTTTCTATTAATTAGAGTACTTGGAGTATTGAAGATGGGTTATTACTTTACATGTTCATTGTTTCAATCATGTTTCAATGGTTATTATTGTATATTATTTTCCAACAAGATGAGTATTATTAGAACATTACATATGTCAAGTTTGCAATATCAATTTTAATCTATAATTTCTTTTCAATCTAAAGTCAAAATTGTGCCTTTTCATTCCTAATTTTTTTCTCCCTTTCTTTTTTTAAAACTTTTAGATATTCTAATTATTGGTTTTAAATTTGAAAACTGTCTAATCATATTCCATCTTTTACTTGTTTTTTACATTCCAAGTGTGCTATTATCAAACTAATTAAACGAATATCTAATCGTATAAAAACGACCAGTTAATCATAAATGAAAAAAATGGAGGATTGCACCCAAAATAAATTAGATGAGATGCAATTGCCTATAAGCTTAACAATATAATAACTAGGTAATATGTGTTATCATAACCATCAACTTTTTTAAACACATTTACAATTTATTAACTTTTCTCATTTACCTTGCAGGCACATGTTGACATCCTCCATGAAATAGAACGTGTTCGACTAGCGTAGTATTCGAGAAATGTTTTATTTTTATTTTCCAATTTTAAATTGTAAATATAGTTTTGTGATTGGTTATATAAATTTTTTTAAATCTTATATGTAACTTTCATATGTGGCAGTTTCCTTTGCTCACTTCTCGTGTCATAAATTTTACTATAATTTCTTTTTAGCTTTTACACACGCATCGCGGGTACGTCGTCTACTAATATATATATATAGAGAGAGAGAGAGAGATAAAGCTTTAGAATCTTGGATTATTAGCCTATATAAAGCTATCTTGTTTTCATTAAATAGGATTAGAGTCTATCTTCTTTAATTTTTTTTAAATTTTTCGCATTATTTTTCAACATTTTTATCCTTAGCGAGATTGTTATCGCACATCTTATCTATAAGACTTCTGTAAATTGATTTTAACACTCTTCCCCACACTTTAACACTAAGTAATTATAGAATATAAAGATTGACAACTGTTGACTTGCCCCAGTAGTAACCATCCTAAAAACATATGCATAACAAGTGGGGGCTGAAAGTTTAGAGTCACTAAAAAATTTAAAATCCTATTCATGATTTTTCATTCGTATTTTTCCTAGTCATTGTCCACTAACATCAATGGTTGACTGTTATTATGGTCTCCTGCTATCATCAGTTGATGCTATGCGTTTCACAAACTTCCAATACCTTTGTATTGTTATAACATTGATATGTTTGATTCACTGGAATGGAATAAGATTGAAAAAAAAAAATAACAGCCCTTTATTTTATAGTTAGGGATATTTTCAGAACAAAAAATATTCTTTTATCAGAAATAGTCGTTCCTCCAGTAAAAGAAAAAATTTGGAGATTCCTTATCTATTCCGCATTGCACGGAATTAACATTCTTTTGATAAAATTTTTTACAAACCAAATAAAGGAATAGATATTTTACAATAATAATGTTGTAATACTAATTTTATTCCATTGAACCAAACATGTTATGACAATTAATATATAATTGTAAAGATTTGATTATCTTCATAACTTAAACACATTCAAAAAACATAAAACGTTGCCACGAGGCAATCATAGTCAAAATCTTACCGGAGGGATGCTCTAACTCAAAAGTGAAACCCCGAGAGCCTCTAACTTGGGTAATCATACAAGGATCTTCTTCATTTGATGTACCAAAAACTAAAGTTTTGTTTTCTTTCTTTTCTTTTTTTATTTTTATTTCTATTTTCATAAATATATAATTAAATCATTGTACAAACAGATGAATAATTGGTTTCTTGAATGAATTAATTAACTAACAGTCATATAAGCTTCATTTTTGTCACTGAGCTAGAACACAGAACGACAAAGTCTTATTAGAGTATTAATCCACATCTGAGTTTTTTGACATGGATTTTCAGGTGTAAGATAAGACATCACATTGTGAGTTTTTTTTAGGAATGTAAAGAATTCCTTCAACTTTTTGGGAGTTATCTTCGAACAATCCAAAAAAGTGGGTTCTTTAAAAATATTTTACTATTATGTAAAAGTAAGGGTATTGTGTGTAAAGTAAATGAAGCACAAAAGTATAAAAAAATGATGAAAATCATGTGAAGAATTTTATAGATTAGGTAGCGAGGTCTTTCTAGAGAAGAGTTTCTTAAAATATTGGTATGTTACTTTTAAACACCTTATGAAGGAATTATAGGACGTGGATGCACATAGTATTTTAGTATGGAGGAAACAGGTCGTGTTGAGTCCATTTTCTATAGATCGTTTGTCAACAAATGGTCGTTCTCAGCTAATATACTAATACTACTATAATTTTTCATGGTTCTAGTATTGGCGGACCGTATTATTTTGCTAGATCTTTTCTCTGTTGTAGATTTCCTGTGAAGTTGCAAGGAAAAAGAAAGGTTACTAAGAAATTATTACAGTAGCTTTCAATTTCAGATGCGTGGAAATGAGGCCCAAATTGGGGCATATATGAACGCAAAGACCAGGCATTAGGCGTGTGTGAAATTGCTCAAGGATTCATGCCGGACATCCCGGTGACTATAAAGGTAAAGGCCACAATAATTTAATGTAAAAGTGTAAGTTTATAAATGTGGTTGTGGCTATTTATATTTATTATATGATATTCTCTTTAACTTGTGAGTAGAGATTTTAAGTGGAACATATAAATGAATAACTTAATTTAATGAGATTGTAACAAATTGCTTATCATTCAAACTTATGATTCTTACTTTGATACCTTAGATGTGGACTCTTATTTTTATTATATAATAGGTTGAAGATACGTTGCCATAATACTCGCCCTTCTCCTCTTAGTTGTTTTTTCCTTTCTTCTTTCTTTCCTTTTTTTTTTTTTTTTTTTTTTTTTGATATATCCTCAAATTTGTTATAATAAAAGATTAATAAATCTTATATTTTCCATCATCATAAATCTAACATTACTAATTCAATAAAGTAGATCTACTTGAGCCACGAATCTCGAGAGAGCTTAATTTTGGAATAGTTGTATCCCTTTCACGATGATCAAGTGACTCTTGAAATTGAGGAAATATGCTTAATTCTATATTACATTGTATCTAGGGGTGCAAATAAGTTAGGCCGAGCAACTGCTCAACTTCGGCTCGTTTGAATTCTTAATAGGCTCGAGCTATACCAAGCTCTTAATGAGCCTAGAATGAGTAGGCTCAGACCCTAGGCACGTTAGGAATTTTAGAGCTTGAGCTCCACTTGTTAGGCCTATTTAGCTAAATGAGTCGAGGTCAAGCTCGGGTTAGTTTAGCTAAACAAGACTAAGCTAGGCTCGTTTAGCATATATAATTATATTTTAAATTATATTTATAACATTATATTAATATAAATAATTATATATAATGTTATATTAATATATTAATAATATCATATTAATAACATTATATTAATATATTATACATATATATATAGATATATCACTACAAGAAATTCTTGTTGTTACAAGGAGCCAATAGTGACGAATAAGTTTTTTGTGACTAGTCTTTTAATATTTTATATAATACAACAATGTATCCTTGCAAAAAAGCATTTTAATTTAAATATATAAAAAACAAGGAATTACTCCTTGCAAGAGATTATAATATAATTTTAGATGTTTTATTTCAATAAAATTTATTACGCATCAGCAGTTAAATCCACTCCCCCTTTTATCTCTCCAACTAATCCCTCTCTTCTCCCGCGACTCTTCGTTTTCTTCTCATATTCTCTAAACCCCTCTGTCCTAAATTTCATTTTTCCCTCCCTCCTTCATTTTATATTTGCCTCCTTTTTTTAGTTTCTTCCCCCGCCATTCTCTTCCTGCTCTAGCCATTTGTAATGTATCTTTTCTCAAGTTCTCATTTTTTTTAATTTTAATTTTTTTTAACATTGATCAATATTTTCTTTCCAGGTATGAAAGCATTGGGGATTTTGTGTATAAGCACTGTTAAGGTATGCCTTTTTCATTGATTCATATTCTTTAATTAGCATCTGTATAGTATGTGTCTATATATATATATACAAATACGATATCACTTCAAGATTTCAATAGTCTAATATGTTTTTTCCCCCTTAGTTTGTTTTGTAAATCATTAGACGATAGCATTTGACAGTAGTTTTGTTAAATCTTATGATAATATAAAACATTGTATTAACAATCCTATGTTTGTTATTCGTTAGGAATTAATTTTAAGGCTGGATCGCACTGGGCCTTCATTAGCAAGGCTATTATAAGTGTTCTTCTAAGTTTTCATAAATATAAAAATTTTTGGGTCTTTATTATTTATTTAATTATAAATATCTTTTTGTGTCTTTCTCATATGAGAACTAATGGAAATGTAGTAGAAAATATGTGGTTTAATGACCACCTAATTCTTGCTAGGCACGAATTGACAAATAGAGAAAAAAAATCCTTTGTCGAGTGGATTACGGAGTGATACACTGTGTGGGATAGAAGGGATACCTATTTGAATGTCGAAGCAGAATCTTACTCAACCAGGAAGATTTTAACAGAAATAGTGAGTTGTTGAAGCTAGTAATACATTTGTTAGTTCGACATTTTCTTTATGATGGGAAGAAGATTGTGTGTAAAGGAAGAGATAAGAATAATATTTTTAAGATGCAAGTTATGACCTCCTGTACAAATGGTGAGACTATTCATCTAAGATATGGGTAATGCACTATTGCATACAAGAATCGTATCATTATCAACACTGTGTAAGGGTTCAACTTAGTATGTACATTTACCCACGTTTTTTAATAAACAGTGTAACACTAGAGTCTAGGGGAAGCAAAAGATTAAAGAATATCCTCGTAGAACCTGTTGATCCTATGATTGCGGGGAATTATAGATATACCTCTAGCCAAGAATATAAGTACTATTGGATAGAGACTCAATAAAATTGGAAGATTTTAGTAATTCTCGTTAGGAGACATATAAGATGATATATGATAAAAATCAGATCAAGTGAGGATATAAAAGAAAAAAGAAAAAGATTTAAAAAAGATTGAAGTTTTGGCTATGGATCTCGGGGATGTTTCTTTATGAGTTTGGTAATCTCTCCTCACTTTCAGGACTAGTGGCATACTCCAATAACATTACATGATCGCTGCCTCATTCTTTTGGGAATTTGAAGAACCTCAAGACTTTCCTAGTAGGGCAGAATTTTATATTGAGCCCTTTGCCTGCTGAGATGGTTGGATGTTCCAGCTTGCAGTACCTTGGTCTAGCATAGAATCAGATATCAGGTGAAGTATCAAAAGAGATAGGAATGCTTTAGAATTTGACAGATTTGGTCCTTCGGCAGAGCTAACTCTCAGGTTTTCTTCCAAAGGAGCTTAGAAACTGTGCAAAATTGAACATTATAGCTCTCTATAAGAATAATCTAGTTGGTTCCATTCCTAAAGCGCTAGGTAACATGATGTCCTTGAAGCAATTATATATCTACAGAAATGGATTAAATGACACTTTATGGCTCTATACCTAAATTTTAGGGTCGAACAATCCAGAGTTGAATTTTCAATTTTATCTTCATTGATCATATTTCTCTTTATCTTGAGCATAATGAAAAAACATAGAAAGCAATCTCTAGTCTTTGCAGAAATCTAATTTATTATGAATTATATTAATTAATTACATGTGTGATATGATTATAATAAATTTTAGCTTCGGTAGACGATATAAGATTATTATAACAATGTGTATAGTATAGTGGAAATCCTCAAGATCTAAAGCTACTAGGTGCATAACTAAATATTTTATGCGAATCGGACAATCAATAGGCCAAATATTTTTTTTTCCCCAGAATATATATATGCCAGTAATTAGGAGATGACAACTGTGCCCTTCTTAATTAAAGATTATCATCTTTCTATAAATATTAATCAACTCCAGTGAAAAAAAAAAAAGTTACACTAAAGTATCAATATTTTGAATAGTTATAAAAATATATTTTGCAAAATATATTAAATGAGATATCATCTTTTTCAAACTTAATTTGATGTCTCAACTTTTGGATTATTTTTCAATTAAATCACTTTAATTTTTCATTAATGATTGATTATTGATGCTTGTTTGACTCATTTTTTAAAATATTAATATCATTTTTAATGACTCAAAATGTTAATATGTTAAATAAATTTAGTTCTAAACTTAATACTTCTTTTTAACTACTAACATTCCTACCTTAAATAAACTTACCCTAAATATTGACACTCTTTCGCTGTAATTTATCCAGAAGAAAACTAGTTAACAATCCTTTCGTCTTGGCCTACCTTGTTGTGTTGTTAACAGTTGATCTCTATAGTTTTAGTCTTGATAGGCGATGCATTTTAATTTAAATATACTTTCGCCTAGACTAAGCTTCATCTGTTTCTTCCAAATTAACAATCCCATATTAACTTGATCTTCCAAATTAAATGACCCAACTTTTTGGATTAATTAATTTTAGCTATGTTTCAACATTTTAAATTTAAAAATGAATATAAATGTATATATGAGTTTTTCTTTTGTAGTTTTATGAGTATAATTATTCAACAAGTGATATGATGACACAACATTTGTTTACCTTAAACATAATAATGAAAATTAGGTATTGGAGCTTGGAATTGTGGTGGATTTGACTGTGATTGGACCGTTTTGGGTGCATCAGGTAATGTCTAAATATAGGGTCTCATAGCTACCATTTGCATCATGTTTTTTTCTAAGTCATTCATATTACTTACTAAATGAAATTGCAATTGATGTTTATTCTTATTTATGAATCGTTTAGTGGCAATGTACTTACTTTTATTGGCTCCTCATATTCTTTACAGGAACTAGCTTTCTTGGGCAATTTGACTAGCTAACTTTAATCAGGTATTTATTTTTTCATTATTGGAAAATGATGAAATGATGATTTTTTTTAAAAATTCAATGAAACTAAAAGCATCGAAAATTTAAATTAGTCTCTCTTTCACATTATATGTTAGCAACAAAACAATTGAATTAGTAGCAAGACCATTAGGTAAAAACTAGACTAGATTACTATGTGTGATCTAGTGTATATATAATTGGTATTTCTCTCCATTTATTCACTGTGCATTTGCAAATTTACAAATTTGGTAGCATGGGCTATATATTTGGTATTTATGGTTGCTTGAAAACTAAGCATAGTTAATAGTGGGGATAGACCCTTATCTCGAATTCTATATTAGAAACAATATTCTATGAATAAATTTAAATTAGTCTCTCTCTCACATTATATGTTTTTGTGTGATGCATTGAAAAATAAGACAATCAACTTTACATAGCATAAATTCATCAATATATCATATGAATGTTGGAAAGCTCAAAAGAGATATAAATTTTCATATAAATTAATTGTCATATTTATGATCCATCCTTTTTCTTTCCTTTCTTTTGGTATTATCTAAAAGTAGATAAGATAAGGTTCTTACCATACATACATTTAAGGAGTTGGAAAAACAATGAAATAATGTAGTTTAACTTTTAGGATGTCAGAGAGAACATGGCACCATACCTATAACTGATCAAGTAGAACATATGTTGAGGGGGTTAGGGATTTCCTTCAAGTGGCAGTGAAATTTGCTCGAGAATCTGATGGTCATATTCAGTGTCCTTGTCGTGATTGCTTTGAATGTGCAGTGGCACCCAATTGAGGTTATTCAACATCATTTATTTCGAAGGGGTATGGCATGGGGTTATGATAGGTGGATCTATCATGGTGAACTCCCAACATCCATGGATGAGTCAAATGTAGTTGAAGTCTTAAATGTGGATAACGATGCACAAATGAATGAACAAACATTTGAGGACAATACTGACTACCAAATGTTAGAAGACATGGCTCGGGTTGAAGATGGCCATGATGATGATGAATCAGAGAGTGAAGAGGTTAGTGGTGAAGTTGATTTTAATGATTGGAGTAGTTTGTTTGAAGATGCAAAGCGTGAAGTATATCCCGGATGTTTAAAGTTTTCTCTTCTTTCTGCGGTTATTCAGATGATGAATCTAAAGGTAGATGGCCAACAATCTATCAAGAGTTTTAATGCCTGGTTATCTTTTGTGAAAAGCATATTGCCTCAGGGCGAGAGATTGCCATCCTCTTATTATAAGGCACGACAAATGTTGCGTGCACTTGGAATGGATGCAAACTTGATTGATGCATGTGGAATGATTGTATATTATTTAGGAAGGAGTTTAAGAATCTTGATTATTGCCCAAAGTGTAATGAGTGTAGGTGGAAACCTGGGAATAACAGACAAAAAAAGAAGGTTGCAATGAAGGTCTTGAGACATTTTCCTTTGATTCCACGCCTTCAACGCATGTTTTTGTGTAAAAAAACAGCTTCAGATATGAGATGGCATAGTGAAGGGCATGTCACAGAGGATAACATTTTAAGACACCCCTCTGACTCTCAAGCATGGAAAACCTTAGACAATAAGTTTGATGAATTTGGAAAGGAGATTCGAAATGTGCGTTTAGGTATTGCTACCGATGGTTTCAATCCCTTTGGCAATTTGAGTACTACGTATAGTATATGGCCAGTATTTTTGTTTATCTATAATACTCCTCCTTGGAAATGCATGAAAGAGCCATATTTACTGATGTCCTTACTTATTCCGGGGCCAAGATCACCAGGCAAGGATATAGATGTCTTCATGCAGCCTTTAATCGATGAGTTGAAGGAGTTGTGGTCAAATGGGGTTCGAACATTCGATATTGTTGCAGAACGATCTTTTCGACTAAGAGCAGCAGTATTATGGACAATTCATGATTTTCCAGCATATGGTGATGTATCGGGATGGAGTACTAAAGGGTACAAAGCTTGTCCCATTTGTAATGTGGATGTGACTAGTGGATACTCTCAGAGTAAATTTCATTACATGGGGCATAGACGATTTCTCCCTTTGTCTCATCGTTTACGTCGTGAATCCATGAAATTTAATGGATTAGTAGAGACAAGACCTGCACCGAGGAATTTTTCAAACAATGATATTTTGCAGCAATTATCAAATTATGAAAACGTTGTACTCGGAAAGTCCATCAGGATGAGAAGACGGAAAAATGATGACGGTACCAATTGGTGCAAGAAAAGCATTCTTTGGGAATTGCCATATTGGAAGGAATTAGAAGTTAAACATAACCTAGACGTGATGCACATAGAAAAAAATGTATGTGATAGCTTGGTTGGCACACTACTAAATATCAAGGGTAAGTCTAAAGATACTGAGAAGAGTAGAAAGACATTGCAAGAAATGGGGATTCGACCCGAGTTGCATCTTACTACTCAAGGGGGTCGAACCATTAAACCACCCGCACAGTTTACATTGCCCTTACATCATATAAGGGAGGTGTGTCGCCTAATAAAAGAAGTAAAACTTCCAGATGGGTATGCTTCTAATATTGCATCATGTCTAGGTCAATCAGAGGCAACACTCAAAGGTTTGAAGAGCCATGATTGCCATGTTTTACTTCAACGTATTCTTCCAGTTGTTTTGCGTGGGTTTATTCGGGATGAAATTTATGATGTAGTCTGCGAAATATCACGATTCTTTAAAGAGCTTTGTGCCAAAGAGTTGCGGATTGACATATTGAAATCAATGGAGAGAAGCATAATTATAACATTATGTAAACTTGAAATGATATTTCCACCAGGCTTTTTTGACATCATGGTACATCTAATGGTGCATTTGCCTAAAGAAGCCTATATTTGTGGTCCAGTGCAGTATAGGTGGATGTACCCAGTAGAGAGGTACTTGGGTGTTCTCAAAGGGCAAGTTGGGAATAAAGCTAGACCGGAAGGTTCCATAACAGAAGCTTATGTTGTACGAGAAAGTATCCTATTTTGCTCTATGTATTTTGATAACATGGAATCCAAACTTAATAAGCCTCATAGGCAATGGGATGACCCTGACGTGTCTTTAAAATTTAGCATGCGAGTTTTTACACAGCCCGTGCGACCAATCGGTGCATTTACTTATGCCGATTTGGATGAAGAAATGAATAAGATGCACTGGACTGTATTAAATAATTGTGAAGAGGTTCAACCATACATAAGGTATACTATTCTTTTCTTGTGTGCATCACTATTAATGTTATGCTTAATACTAATGTAAGACTTTAATAAGTAGGGAATTTGAGCAAGAAATGCTATCGCGTGGTGTTAGAGATGTAAGCCAGATTCTTCCATCACAATTTAGTGGGTGGTTTAGAAACAAGGTAAGAGTATTACTCACCTAACATGTAAAACATTTTTAACAAAATAACATATCATTCAATTAACTTAATGCATTGGCATGCAGATAATGCAGTTGAAAGCATTTAGTGGGACAGAAATATCTGATGATCTCCAAGCACTATCTTGGGGTCCATATAGTCATATTCAAGTTTTTCGTGCTTGTGTGATGAATAGGATTAGGTTTATTACAGAAATTAGAGAAGCTGGCTTGAAAACACAAAATAGTGGAGTTTCGTTATAGGGGAGCGCAACGAAAGCTCGATCATCTACTATGGAATATTGAATAATATCATGCAATTAAATTATTTTGGTGGTCGACAAGTATTCCTCTTCAAATGCAAATGGTTTGACACACATCGTCAACAACCAGAGAGCATAAATGAGGATATGATAAGCATAAATACTAGTCGCACGTGGTATGACAATGACCCATATGTGCTTGCTGATATGTGCCGGCAAGTAATTTACTTGAAAGACCCAAAGAAGCGTAACGGCGATTGGAAGGTGGTTCAAAAGGTCAACCATCGCCACTTGTTTGATCGAGCATTATTTCAAATGAATGATGATTTTGAAGATGATGTAATAGATCAACCACAACCAGAGGAAGCACTTCAACAAGATATAAGTGTACCTTGGACAATTCCAATCAACCGTATATTTATTGATTTAGGCACTCTTGCTCGATTACCTGCTGCAGGTGAAAACACAACCATAGTAGACCATAGTGAGAATAGTACAGATGGGGAAGGAGATGATTAACACATATTTGGTATTCCTTTTTCTTGTGATTTTTTTTTGTTTTTATGCTTTTTATTGTTTGCTTATGATATTTATTTATTTCTTTATTTTTTTATATAGGATGGACAGACCACCTGGATTTATGAACTTGTTGAATAGAGGGCGCTATGATCAGCATCAGGACTGGGGTCTTGATGGTGATGACCATGCATATGATGTTGAGAACAATGATACATCCAACAATCTGGATGATGATGCTCTTTCCCATGACAACATGACCCGCCTAGAGGGCAAAGGAAGGTTCGTGGTCCATATAAAGGTACGTTTTGTCATGACTACTATCGCAGGAATGGTCACTGGCCTCGATGCATGAAGATTGATGATAAAGGCAATGGAGTTATTGCGGGATTTGTCAACATCTTGTCTATGGAAATAAGATTGCAAATACGACAAGATGTGCCATTAGCAATTCATGATGATAAAGGGCTAGCATGGTTAGCATTATCGGAAAATATAAGAAAGATGACTATAATGAAGGTCATGGTAGGTAACATAATAATATTTTTATGTAGCTCCGTTAGGAGGATTGGACACTTGCACTAACATTGCTTGATGTTTAATATAATATAACCTTATATTTTGTTTTATAATAGGAAAAATTTGAAGCACAAGATTGGCTTGGAAGCCAACTTTGGTGGGATTGTCTAAATCAGGTGGCAGGAAGAGTTTACTCTTTAGTTCGATGTAACTATAAGACGTATTATAAAGCTATGGGAGGAGGTCAGGTGGCTCGAGAAAATGTGCCAGCTTGTATACGACATCGACCAGCAGATTGGATAGCCTTATGTGATTTCTTTGATAATGATGTTGTGCATAAGGTATTCCTAGTATCTTATTTACATTAGTTATGTGGCATGTAACACTAATGTATTTTTTTTTTTGCATTTTATTTTTCTAGACTCGTTCGGAGATTAATAAAAAAAATAGGGATAAATTACCTTATCCACATACAGGAGGGAGTATGTCTTTCGTACGCCATCAAGAGAAACGTGTATGTATAAATTTTTCTTATGTTTGTGATAGCAAGAGAATTCATTTTAAATTTCCTACACTTATTTTGTACTACCAATGTGCAATTTGTAGAAATTGGGAGAAATCAAGTTGTTTGAAGAACTTCATCGGTATAGGGGTGACTCCACTGATTGGGTCAATGATACAGCAAAGGAAAACATGTAAGTTTAGAAGTTTCAAGGAATATTACTTATAGACTTATCATATCTAAATGAATGCATTAATTTATATTGAACTTAGTTACTAGGCATTTATATATTTTGTAAATTTTATTCATCTTTTGGCTGGACTATTATGATATAACTAATACTAGCTAGCTATGTTAGATTTGTAGGTTGTGCATCATTGCTGCTGGAGTATGTTATGGATTGTAGTTTCGATCAACTTAATATATAAATGATTAAATACTATAAACAAAAAATGGTAGTGAATATTTGTTATTACAAAGGCATAACTTAAGTTGGCCTTGTGATTCGCACCTATTTATTTCAATTGGATTCTCCCTATTTATTCATATTGTGTGCACTTAGAAAACTATAAATCATAAGATTTAGAATTTATAGAGAAAGTTAAGAAATTAATGTAATATTCGTGAAACATAGTACAATCAATGATATTGTTAGACATATATGCTCAGTGTTTGATAGATATATGTATATATTATTAAATAAACATATGATATATGTGTATGTATAATTATAATGAATATATAGTAAATTCTTAGTAAAATGATAGGAAAACATTAATTAATTGTTAATGCAGCATCTTGGTCTTGCTGTCGATGCTTTGTATGAATGATTTTTTTCTGATGAGGATGAATTTGATAGAGCAATGTATCGTGTAAATTGAAAGTTACACATGTAATAGAAATATCTATCGAAGAGCTACACCTAAGAGAGAAAACATGAGAATATTATAGAGAGGTAATGGGTTCACCTAGGCATATGTGTTCAAATTGTGAGATGTGATGATGTGGATGTGTATAATCTAGGTTTGTGTCTTATTGACACGGTTGTGCAGTCGGCTGGATATGAACTGTGGGAATCTCCCGACAGGAATTACGGTTTATGACTTAGATTAAATGGATGGATAAGTGCCTGGGGGCAGTAGCCACTATCAACCAAATATCTCCATTTGTTACTACTTGTCGAATGCAATTAAGATTTGATTTGACTTGACTTAGCTTTTATTCAAAATCTATAATAAGGATGATATTATCATATTTTCTTTTTCTGTTTTTTGTAAAACTTTTATTATTACAATTTATAATATTTGATATTAATATGACTTTTTCTTTTCAATGAGACCATATAAAACCATTATAACATATCACGAAGAACCAATTCTCGTGTATTGCTCAAAATTTAAATTGTGATGGGCAATGAGTACTTATCCTATTTTTTGCTATTTTTGTGATGGGTAATGACCAATGGGTACCCAAGCGAAATGTGATGGGATTAAAGATTCATGAACCCTTTTGTACAAGTTATGATAATCACCAATAGATAGAGGGTAAATACATTTTTAATGATATGAATAGATTTGCACTCACACTACTAGTAATTTGTTCATGGTATGTTTGTCTTTACGGGCTAGAATGGTACAAAAAAAGGCTGATTCTATGCAGCAATCACAAGAATCAAGTGAGGAGCCAATGTCTGAATTGCAAATTCTAACTGATGTCCTTAGATACAAGTCTGGATATACACGTGGGATGGGTTATAGTGGGCCTAAACCTCAATCAAGGCGTGTTGGACGCAGTGCAAAGGAATGCCCTCCTAATAATTCACAAGCAGAAATAAATGATTTGAAGGTGGAGAACCAAGATCTACGACGAACAATTATGGAATTAAGTCAAAAGGTTGATAAGCTTATCAACAATCAATGTTCAAGCAATCCTTATGGGTTTATGCCACCATATGGTTTTTTGAGCCATGGATCTTATCCTTGGGGGCAGATGGGTGGTTCATCTATGCCATCCATGCATTCAGAGTTTGTAAGAGGACAACCACAACCTTCAATAGGTCAATTTCATCCAATGTTTCCACCACCACAAATGCAAGGGGGATCACCCAATAGACAAGGTGTGATGCAACCACCAAATCAAATTGAACTTGAGCAAGAAGAGGGGGTACAAAGGCCTCATGCTGAACATTCGTTTAGGCGTTATTCAAGATAGGTTTCTTTATTTTGCATATGGTGTTTATGAACTATTGGAACTCTCTTAGACATTTTTAACTTGTTTCTTTATTTTGGATATGATGTGTATGAACTGTTGGAACCCTCTTTAAACTTTTTTAGGTTGTTCCTTTATTTTTCATATGGTGTTTATAAACTATTTGAATTCGCTTAGACTTTTTAAATTTCATATCAGTTTTTTATGCACTTGTGGAACTAAGGCAATGCAATCACTTCACTATTTTATATATCATTATTATTTTATGATCTTTGTGGTTTCATTGAAATTTATATCTATTATCTTTTTTGTATTTAAATGATATGCAAAATATAATATGAAAATTAAAATATAGTTTTAGATTTTAAAATATTCAATATTCCAAATGCATAATGATTATAAAATTAGGTAAAATAATTTCTAATTACATATTTAAAAAAAAAAACGTTAGACATGTTGCAAGGAGATACCTTTTGTAAAAAGTGACTTCTTGCAAGGAATATACTTTATGACATGTGTTAGGGTGTTTTTGCATGAAATATCTCTTTGCAAGAACTAATTTTTTGCAAGGAGAAGCTTGTTAGAAGAACTAGGTTCCTATAATTTCTCCACTCTACATGCATGTTTTTACAAGAAGTACCTCCTTGCAAGAAGTTATGTTTTTGCAAGAAGCATCTCGCTAAGTCTTATTTTTTGCAACGAATGGCTCTTTGCATTAATATGAAATAACGAGGTTGTCCCAACAAACATTAGTGACGAAATAATACTTTGCAAAAACCTTTTTGTAAGAAGTTTTTAAGTTTTTGCAACCAAATCTTTTCCTTGTAATAGAATTAATTCCTTGTATTTTAAACATGTCTTTATCAGGTCTGTTCATGAGCCCGACTCGTGAGCCCTTAACGACTTGTTCATGAGTTGGCTTGCAAGTCTAAAAACAAATTCAGACCTAGCTCGTTTAACTATACGAATCGAGCCAAGCTGAATCTAAACAAGCCGAACATAAATAGGTTGCAAGTGGAGAAAATAAATCTACCTTGAATCCTTAATATAAGGGAACGTATCTTCAACCGATAATGATGTACAAAGAAAGGAGTTGTCCCACCATTTCTTAGCTTTTGATTAATAAAAGCATGCAGCCAAAAGAAGAAAATAATAATCAAATAAAAGAATTATTATATAGTATAACCTTTTTTACCACATTTTGCATGCGTTTTTTGATAGTATAAAAGAGTCATTTTAATTAGGAGCTTTAAAAACCTTTGTGTTTTGTCTAGCAATCAGAATTTTCGCACCGCATCTTAAATAATTCAAGATTTTAAAGTCTTCTCTCATCTTTTAAAGTGCTTTTTGCCTAATAATTCACTCATTTACATATCAAGCACTAGTTATTCTTTGACAAGATTCGCCGACAGTCAAATTAACCAAATTATGAATGCTTGTTAGTATGGAGAATATTGTTAGATTTAAAGATCGTGTTTGTTTAGAAATTTGTTGAAGTTAAAAATGGTTCATAAGAGATGATATCTTATTTTATGATCTCTAGGTACTATTTAATAGCTTAAATATAACTTATTTATATTTTTATTGATTTATTTTAATGTCTATCACAATTCAAATAGGGAGAAACAACTTTTTGGAGTCCTTCATAAAATACCTCATATTTTATATAAAAACCTTACTATAATGGTGAATTTTAATATAGAGAATTGTGACAAGACCTTCATTGCACACACACTAAATAATCCTTAGTAGATAGAGGAAATCAATTTGATTCAATGGTTACATTTTCATGTGATTGGGGCAGCATTTACCCCATCTAAGATAAATTTGTTATTACTTATAAAAAATTCCATAATAGAGAGTGCACTTAATCACTTAATTCATTCAATTTTTATGATATGTTTTGCTTTTTGACATATAGATTTAAGATTTATTTTATCATTTTATAGAATATTTTAATAATTAAAATTTTTACAATCTTGCATGTGGAGGTTTCTTTTTGGCCCTTCTAAGTCTATCCCTATAAATATACATATATATGCAGCCAGAATTTATGTACTTTTTTATGTTTTATATCCATGTCATTGTGAAGCAACAAGTACCGTAATAGACAAGATTAATCAACGATTAATCTTAGAAGAGAAAAATCTTCACTTAAGGAATTTTAGAATATTACTATGTGATAAAAACCACTCAAGAAGAGGACAATTATATACTATCTTTAAGGAAAAAAAAAAACGTAAGTGCCCAAAATACAAAAATCGAAACTAAAACTCCGAGGCTTGTTTTGGAGCTTTAAACAAAGGTTTTTAGATCTGAAAACTACTTTATTTTCATAAGATTTGTAGTTTTCTAAAAGAGTTTTGCGTACTTACACAATAATAAGAAAAAAGAGTTGTATGCTAAAAATTATGGCTTCTGAAAAATGAGCTATGCATTTATTTCTTATTAGGCTTTTTGGATTTGTTTAATATATCCAAGAACCAGACCACAATTTGCTCTACATCACATTGTGTTTTTTCTGCTATATAAATGAAAATCATTTTAATTAGTAGTTTATTATGCTTATCGTGTTTGCATTATTTAAAGGTTTTTTCCTCTTACGTTGGTTAAAGATTGTATGATAAAGCTGATGTTAGGTGACCGAAAGGTACCCAAGATATTAAGGAAAACAGTAAGGTACTTCCTTAAACTTTTATTTAATGTAGAGACTTGCACTTTAAATTTTAGAAGTGTACTTTTAGCTCCCTAAACTTTCAACAATGGATAACAATTATCATTTTTCATTAAAAGAAAAGTGCAAAGTTTGTGGATTAAGTTTGCATACAGGTTAAAGTTTGAAAGATAAATAAATGTATTCGTGAAAGTTTTTTTTGGTGTAATTTACAATTTTTCTTTCTTTTTTTTCAACCGAAAATGTTGGTTGTTATGAACTATGCCAATTGTTGATAGTTTAGGGGTTTAAAAGTGTATAGAGATTGAGTTGACAACTAAATAAAAGTTTAAGGAGGCAATTTGCAACTTTCTCAAATATTTGGAAAAAAAAAAAACATAAAACTTCGATTGTGTAAATTTTTTTTTTTTTTTTGTCCTCACTTAGATTGTATAATTAAAAGGGAAAAACATGAATAGATAAAGTGAGGAAAAGACATAAAATTACTAATAAAAAAGATATCCAAGAAAGAAAAGCACCACAAAGCCTTGTTAGTCTTTTGAAATTTTCGTTGACTTCACTATTTCCTTTTTAAGTCTTTGTTTAGTTATATTTACCCAAAAGGTGATGCATAAAAAAAACCAACCATGGAAGCAGAATCCAAACCATTAGCTTTTTCCTATTATCCATCTGCTTATACACATACAATCTTAATGGATTCAAGGTTATTAAAAGCTGCACAGCTTGGAGATGTTGCATCTCTGCATACACTACTTGACGAAGATCCTCTTATTTTGGAGAAATCCGCCATAGCACCCACTACAGAATCACCTCTCCATGTAGCTGTACTTGCTGGAAAGGCGGATTTCGTCCATGAGATAATACTTCAAAAGCCTTCTTTTGCATGGGAACTGAATCATGATGGGCTCAGTCCCTTGCATATCGCATCGGCTGCAGGAAATAAGGATGTTGTCGTGGAGCTTCTGAATTCAGATCCTATCCTTTGTCTGCAGGAGGACAAGCAGGGACTTATTCCTCTTCACTATGCTGCCATGAAAGGAAGAGTGTCCGTCCTTAAAGAGTTGCTGGAAAGCTGCCCAGGCTCTCTGAAAGTAAGAACAAGTCAAGACCAGACAGTACTGCATCTGGCTGTCAAGAACTGCCAGTTTGAAACTTTCAAAACCTTGGTTGAGACACTTGAGGACGATTTCGAGGACTTTATAATTGCCAAGGACAAAGATGGAAACACGATCTCACAAATGGCTGTCTCTTCAAAACAACTGAAGGTACCCCTATACCAAAAGATTGATGGTAGTAATATTAAAAGGCTTCTTCTTTTGAATTCTACTGTTATATCTTTTCTATTTTTTTCTCACATATACACACCGTGACACCGAAAGGTCCAGAGGAAGGGCCCATGTCTACACTGATGCCATAAGCAGAGGGTCTAAAATCTAAATTGAGGGTATCATAATTAAAATACAAACCTTTCAACATATGAGACCCTTTTTTACTAAAAACTGACCAACTGCGGGCCATTCTTTGCAATTTTTCTCTCGTCTAATTATGCGGTATTACATACAAAAAAAATAGTATTATTTCTTCCATCTTTTTTATTTAGCAATTAAATAAATGAAAACATGGAATTAATTAATTAACTTTTGTTCCATATGATTTTAGTACTAATACTCACCAAAGAAAAATCATGTATCATATTTCAATAGCATCCTATGTATATGAGAAACTGGGAAAAATAAACTGAGAAGGATCTAGTTTTTCTTGTGGCGTATTTTAAAATGATAGATTGAGCAAAAGTAAATAAGAGAATGTTTTTTTTTCCTTTAATTAAAATCCCTTTAATGAATAAAAAGCATTTATACTTACAAAATGGTTTTTCAATGAGAAAAAAAAAACTGAAATCATCATTACAATGTACTTTTATTCAAAGTTGAAATTAATTAAATACCTAAGAAATAAAATTTAACAGATTGTTTAGATTATATGAAAACTTAAAATCCTTTTTGTATTTTTAAAAGATATTTATAATATGTGCAACATAAATAAATATAAACTTCTTAGCAAAAAGCATAATATATATATATATATATATATAGGAAAACAAATGCGAAAGAAGGGCCCATATTTGTACAACTTTTGCAAAAAGGGCCTAGATTTTTTTAGCATGTATTTTAGGGCATGTATTCATTATCCATATGCATTCTAGGGTCTCCATCTACACGTTGTTAATAGAATGTGATGTAGCATGGACAAGGGCCCTAAAATGTATGTATATTACAAATATTGGACTTTAAATGCATAATTTAAAAATTTAGGTCCCTTTTTGCAAAATTAAACAAGTACAGGCCATTAAACACATGGTAAAAAATTCAAAACTTTTTTTTTAAAATCATACAAATAAAGAAAAATACATATTTTTATTTTGTTATTACTTAGAAGATTAATTTTTTAAACTTAGTAACAAAGTTTATAGCCCATGATGTGATTTGATATATAAACATACATATGTTTAGGATATTAACTATCCTTATGCATGATAATTAATTAAAATTCATGTTAATTATTTTTTTTTTAGGGGTAATGTCACAAATGTTGTAACTTATTTTAAATGGTTAGACCTTATCGTACAATTCACATACGAGAAAATGATGGACAGGTATTACAGTATTTGGAGATGCTCAACAAGATAGAGATGACATCAATAGAGATTCTTGAAGAAGGTAGCGATGATGCCATGCCACA
The DNA here is from genome assembly GCA_024138025.1 of Combretum micranthum. Taxonomy (NCBI): domain Eukaryota; kingdom Viridiplantae; phylum Streptophyta; class Magnoliopsida; order Myrtales; family Combretaceae; genus Combretum; species Combretum micranthum. The sequence continues at coordinate 139,626 of JAMXBD010001017.1, forward strand.
AACAAAGCGGCCAGAAGAATCCAAGGGAGCCAATGCTGATGGCAAAGTGCCACCATCAGTGGTAAATGTGCTGCTAGTTGTGGCTAGTGTGATAGCAACAGTGGGATTCCAGGGGATCTCACCTCCAGAGACTATATTTAAAGGTGATATGGAACTAGCAATGATTAATTGCACATTCACTAACCTAGTCGGCCGTAATTACAAATCTTGCCCCAAACCCATGCGATGTTTACTCTTCTCCTTGGTTTTCAACACCGTTGGCTTCTTTACTGCTTGTACTCTCCTCATGGTCTTCAGATGGCTAGATGCTGCTATTTTCTTAGTATCCCAAGCTGTCTGTTTCATGATGTTTAGCTACATATTTCAATTAATGGCCATGTATCCAGAAGGCTACACGCTTGTGATTTTTTTCACTAGTCTTTTCGTATTATTAGTTTCATTTATACCACTGTTTGCCCTCATGATACTCAAAACAAGCCTTAGAGGAAGGAGGATGGCAAAGAGATCAGATGACAAGGAGAAGAATGGTGCGATGGAGACGCCACGACCAGTATTAACAGATGCCTCAAATGCAGAAGCATGAAGATGGAAGTGCGGCTGCTTCAACCATTTATACTTGTTTTGTGTGCACATTGTCGTTGTATCGTGTATTGAGTGCTGTGTGTTGTTTTTCTTTTTTCTGCAGGAACATGAAAACTATCTCAACGAGTTGTGAATTGTGATACATGGGATGGGATGTCTCGTCCCTTGCGTATTATCATTTCAAGACTGCTGTCTATTCGGCATTAATCAATTGTGGCCACTATCTTTCACGTGCCATGGAGTTTTATATCTGCTAAACTACTCCCACAACTATTGGGATTTATGTATATCGTGATCTACATGATTAATATTTTTTTATATTTATTTATAATTAATTTAATAATAATATTTCTAGTGCTGCGGAATAGAACTTTCCCAAATCTTTTAATTAAGAAATTCAATATTTTTAGCAATTTTACCAACTTACAGTTATTTTATGAATTAGAAAAAATTTATAAACTTCATAGTATTTTTGCAAGCAACGCTGTTTATAAAATTGTTTAAATGTTGGTAACAAATTGAAGTCGCAATGTTTTATATTGTTTTTATAAACTTAACTAAAATTACGAATTGAGTGGTAATGTACCTATATTAAAGTAAAAACAAAAGAAAATAAGTAAAATTATGAACTTTAAAAGCACTTACAAGTAAATTTTACCATTTAGAAAAAAATAATTGCTTTTACACGGTTTAAGTTACAAACTGTTATATCCTTATACGAAATTTATAAGCATTTTCAAACTTATGGCATTAAAATTTTGAGATTGACGAAATATAAAAGGAGTGAGAAAAGTTTAAGACATTTACCAAGTAGTGAGAAATTATGAATTTTTAGGAGTATTTAGGGACTGAAAAATGTTGAGTAAATTCACAAAAATTGAGCTAATTTTACCAACATTCATGACAATTTACCAACATTGAAGCCTCTTTATAAACAACCAATCTATGAAATTTTCGAACATTTATATTTTATTAAGTGAAAATATGAATTTCCAAATGATTTTACGAAACCACACAAAATTATAATTTCTAAGGAAAGTTACAATTATTGAGGATACTTTTATTTATAATGGAACTTTTTTTCGAAAGTTCAATAAACCGTATTACGGAATTAAAAGTATTTTACAAACTCGATAGCAAAGCTTATTTGATGGTAAAACTGCAATCTTTTTTATTAATAAGAAAAATTAAAAATTACATTAAAAAAAACCCTTATCTGGACCAAACTCACCTTAAGTGACGATTATAAGATCCATCTTACTCTAATAACAATCTGATAAAGGTTTTGGATATTTGACTTCCTACACTGAAAGATAATTAAAAAGATTTTTTTTTTATTTTTTCAGGTTTATTGGATAAAATTAAAATGTGACTATTTTAATATCTAAACTTTGACGAATTAACTACTTGAACATCCAAAAGTTTAATTTATATAATTAAATTTTTCGTATTTTTTTTATTATCCCTCTTAATACCGTTAATAATATTATTCTACGTAACCCAATTGGCTAATTGCCATCTGACACCCGTCCATTCAAAGTAGAGAAAAAAGTCTCTCCGCCCTCTTGGCATTCTCCCTCTCTCCAATTCTCTTTTCTCTCTCTACTCTCTCTCTCTCTCTCTCTCTCTTTTTCTCTCTAAACTCCACGGGAAGCAAAACCAAATCCTTCAACACAATTGTTGAGAGATCAAAATCCAAAAAATATTGAATCTCTATGAAATAATAAGAGTCCTAATTCAACAAACTCAAAAGCTCTCACCTCTTTTCTTCTTCTTGAAATTTTTCTTCTTTTTTTTCTTCTGACCCAAAAGACAACACAACACAACTAACAAAACCCGACATCAAAACAACATAAGAACCGTCCTTTTTTCTCTCTCTAATGTTTATGATATCTTTGTCCATGTTCTCTCTCTAGGAAGAAAGGAGAGAGATCCTTATGATCCAATCCAAATCAGACAAACCCGAAAACATGCATGTTGGTAGGTATGAGATTCACAAAGGAAAACTGGGAAATTATTAAAAAAACAAAAAGAGGAACACAAGTTACACAAGGAAAAAACAGTGAAGTAAAGAAAGGAATTTCGAAGCAATGAAGTTTAAAAACCGGAAGGAATAATACCAAAAAAAAAAATAGGATCAAATGCAGTGTGTTGAGACACCGGGTACGTTACAATTATCAGGAGATGGTTCTTTTTTTTTTTTTTATTTGGCTCAAATAGTGTCTTTAAACTTTAAAAGTATAGTATTTAACCCATAATTATAAATAATTAGCAAATAAGTCCATTTTACACTTAAAAAGTATAAAAATTTTACTACGTCAGTCCACACTTTTGAAGTTTATAGGTCAATCCACACCATCTCTAGAATTTATGAAGTGTTTTTGCCTTTTTTTTTTTTTTTTTAAATAAAAAAGCAAATTGCTTTTTAGAATATATATTTATTGTATCATAGTGATTGGCTAATTCCTGCTAAATTAGTACCCAACAAAAAAAAAAAAAGATGACACAGTTTGAGAGTCAAAAAGATGATTGAAGGTAGTGAGTTGTTGTGGTTGTTGATTTGCATTTTGAGTTTCGGTGTTAGAAGAGCAGTCCTTGAAGATTGGAGGTCATGGTGGGATGGGTGGTTGATGTGTTATTTTGGTGGAGTTGGGTTACTAAGGGAGGTGGTTTGTGTGTTTAGTTGATTTCTGGGGATATGATGGGGTAAGTGTTTGCTAGGGATGAAGATGGTGTGAGAAAAGAGAATTCGAGAGAGAGAAAGCAAAGAGAAGAGAGAGACTTTATTTTCCCCCTCTCAGAGAATAATTGGTTAATTTGTCTACGTAGATAACGTTGTTAACGGTATTAAAAAGGTATTAAAAAAGATAGTGAAAAGGGATATAAAAAAGTTTAATTACTTATGAAATTAAACTTTGAGTATTTAATTGTCCATTTTAGGGGTATTTTCTTAAAAAAAAAAAAAAAAAAAAAACAACAACACAATGGTTTGTGAGTGAATCATAATTCAATAAATTATTATGGTAGTTAATAGTTTTTAAAATATTACTAATATGCTTAAATATTAAAGGTATTTGTATGTTATTAATCAACACATGAGACATGTTAATACTATTATAACTTCTTCTTTTTCGGCTAATAAGCTAGTAATATTTATATATTTACAAATTTTTATGCTAATAAATAACTATTATGAAGATTTAATTATACATATAAATTACATAAAACAAAAGAAGGGGAAATGATTACAATGAATAAAAATGGGGTAAATTTCATCAACGGTACCTGAACTTTTTGGTTTGTAACAATTTGACACCTAAAAGAAATTTTGTACCAAAACAATATCTGAACTTTTTAAAAATTTCATCCACGGTACCTCTAGACAGAAAGCATTCATTTTTCCGTTAAGTTGCTGACATGCATATGAACTTGATTAAAATATTTTTTTTTCATCCTAATTGGCATTTTTTTTTTATTTTATTTTTTTTTTAACTTCTCTCTCTTCTCTCTAAACACAGTACCTCTACACTCATAGCGTAACTCAGCTATCAACACCACCATCACATCGCCAACAGCTACCATCCCAATACCTCATTTCAAAAAACCACCCTCAAACACCACACCATAACCGACTCCATCTCTCTCAACCATTAATCCACAACCCAACCATCCATCGCACTATTACACTACTGCAACAAACCCAGAACCACCTTCAACGTACCCAAAACCACGAAACCAACAAAACCCATAAGAATAAGAATTGGATAAGTGTGAATGCCTATCATGCTTCATCACTGGGGATAAGGATTCCATTTAAATGATGCCTCAAATCTCAAACATAAAAACCTAAAAGATTTAATTAAAACACAATCAAATCTGAGCATTACCTCAATGAAGTCACTAAGGAGGAACACAAGCAATGCATGAATCTATGGTTAGTAAATGACGAAGATGAAGTTGAAGAGAAAGGACTGCTCGATTTGTAGTAAGAGAATGGTGAACTACTAGATTTAAAAAAAAAAAAAAAAATTAACTTGTAGTGAACCCTTTAAGCTATCGAGTGAAAATGCAGTACTGCAAATAGTAATACTTGCATTGTTTCTTAGTATTACATTAATTCTTTTAGGATTTCTTAGTAGTGGATTTTCTGTGAACTTTTTTTTTTTCTTGTTCTTTTAATGAAGAAGAAGAAGCAGTAGCGTCTGGAGAGCAAGCAAAAAGAGAAGAGAGAAGGGGACGGGGAGGGGGGGGTTGGAGAGAGAGCATAAATAAAAAATAAAAGAAATGCCAAATAGGACAAAAAATAATATTTTAATCAAATGCGTATGCCATGTTAGCAACTTGATGAAAAAATGGATGGTTTCCATCTAGAGGTACCATGGATAAAACTTTAAAAAAGCTCAGGTACCATCTTAGTATATATTTTTTTTTAAGTATCAAACTGTTAAAAACTAAAAGTTCAAGTATTATCGATGAAACTAACCACTAAAAATGTGGTGGCCTTTGTTTTGGGTAAGTACAAGGATTTTAGTCAACGGGTGTACCACCAGCTTTATTCTAAATTATTTCTCTAAAGACAAAATGAGATATAATGAGGACATAATTCTTTTATACAAGTTTTTAGGAGTACAAATGAGTCGAGCTACTAGGAAGCCGTCTAAGCTCGACTCAATTAGTTTTAAGTTTGGTTTGACTCGAGCTTGATTAGTAAACTTGTAAAACTTGAACTTAAAATAAAACTTGATTACCTAAACAAGCCGAATTTGAACTTTAATTTAGACTCGTGAGCCTATTCGTGGGTAGGTTTATGAATAGGCTCGTGAATACACTCTTTAGCAGACTTGTAAGTCATAAAGAACAAAACTAAGCTCCAAGAGTATGGGTGCATGCTTGATTACAGCATGCTAAGTATTTATCTCTAAGTATGAATATGGATAAAAAAATTATACAAAAAAAAAAAATAAAGTTTCAAGAGTATGGGTGCATGCTTGATTACAACATGCAAAGTATTTATTCAAATGATCAGTTATCTCTGAGTGTGAAGGTAAGGTAGCAATCTTCCCTGAGAAGATGGATCAAGGCTAGAAAGCACTAAAGTAAAGAAAAGGTCATGAAGTAATTAGAGTCGCCCAAGTCAAATGACTGCTATATAGCCTTCCACCATGGTCTCCCACCACTAAATAAATCCAAATTATAATGAAAACGCTACTGGATCTCTCGTTCGCACCACGCATTGTTCACATCACAAAGAAGTTGCTCATCACCCTCTTTCCACATTCATATCCTTGGTGAGGTACGGACATGATTTGCCCATCATAACTTTACGAGAATACTCAATGGAGCACTAAAAAGAGATTTGGTCCATATGCAAATAATGAGGCGGTAAGAGCATAAGATGGGCTTTGGACCTTTGGCTGCCACCACTCTAGTTATGGAAAAGAACAACCGATGCTTTTGATAAAACTGGTAACCGTGCATTGATCAAATGGATAGCAAGAAGAACGAGATGCACATCCAGCATTGGCATAACTTGGTCGTGACAACGACTCCGTCCAGTCGGACCAAGCGAACCAATCCATCAAATTTAAAGTCGATATTAGCATGGAGTATGAAGTGGAAAAGATGGCCTTGGTTGTGGCTGGTTTGAGCAACGGTGAGATATGAGGCAGGGCTGTTACCTCTAAGAACGATTTGGAAAGATGCTATGCAACTAAGGAAGGATGTTTTGCCCATAAGCCATTCTTTGTGTATATTTTCTGCCCTGCTGCATCGTACTATTTCTTCGTCTTCCAACACCTATGCCTGTTTTCTGCCATATTTCTTACATTCATTTTAGAACCAACCCATGTTCAGGTTCTATTATTGCCAGCATTACTACACAATTCTATAATAGATATTATCACTTTAGCGTTTTTCTGGTATTGCATTTTGGCAGTTGAAGTTTTTAGAAGTTTGATCTCTAAGACCTACAAATTGGCACCAGCAAAAGTTGAAGGATAAGGAACAGTGTGATGAAGATGCAGAAGTCATCATAAACAAATGATTCAAAAGTGGAATCATGACGCTAAAAGGAGGTTGATGCATGTTGTTATGTCATCTTTATTTAAGGGAGTCTTACATGGTCTCCTTATGTTGTATCTCCATCATTTATAATGGTGTGTATACGTGTCTTGGCTTATCCTTCACACAGATGCAATACCTGTAGCTAATATTCAAGAGTGCATCTTCCCAGCCGTGTATCTGAATGTTTTCCGAGGTGATATCTAGATTTAAATCGAGACATGAATATGATTTAACAAAATAAAATCAATGCTTTCAGATCTATTATTTAAAAGATGAACATCATAACACCCATAACAATCAGCTTCCGAAAGCAATACCTAGGAGCAGTGGTCATTGCCAAGAAATGAGATGTAATCTTGACAATAAGTATTGCTGCAAATAAAGATTACTATAAGTTCAAAGCAAATATGAAGGAGACTAATAATGTCTCCTCAATATGCATTGTCTGATGAAGTTAAACACAATATTCAGATAACAGAATCCAGTCATTCCAAGGCTAGACAACCAATTATAAAGAAACATTCATCTTCCTTTTGAGGGAAAAGAAAATGCCTTCAACTTTATTAACATGTCTTGCCTTTTTCTTTGACTTATAGGTAATATATACATATCTTCAATTAACCTGAAAATTGGTACAAAAAGACATTCATTAGTTCACCAGTTGAAATCAACCAAAATCATAAGTCTTCACTTCAATTAAATTCATTGTGCCGAACATAACGAGCAGGTATGAACATGCTCTATCTGAGGTAACTAAAGAATTTGAATTATTTCTTCCTTTGAAAGATTTTGGCTAATACTATAAAACTGGCTCTCGGATGCCAAGATATGATATTTTAAATGGCACATAAAGGCTATAAAACCAAAAATTGCTAACAAAGAGGTTGTGCATCTTCAGTGCATGAGTTACATCCTTTAAGAGGAGAACCTGAAGACAAGGAAGAGCCTACAGGTAATGCAATGCTAAATGAAATGCATCAAGATTCTTCTATGATGTGAAATATGGAGCAGAAGCATGACACATTGACAACTCTAATTTCTCTTATTGCTTAAGACAAAAATCACAACAGGAAAACTAGTAAAGGAGGAACGAGGACAAGGATATTTGAGTGCAATAATAGCATGACTAAATAGCAAAACTTTCTCTATAGCCATGCTAAGTTTCTGTGACTTCTCCTGTTTCAAGTGCATTGTGGAGATGACAATCTTCAGAAAAGAAATTAAGCAGAGACAGCAATAATTCTGCAAGAGAAAAGGCTATAATGCCAAGACCAAGAGGATTTTAATTGACAGTTCAGTTGCCAACATGATAATTTAGTTAACTGAAGAAAGGGATGGGATATTTTGTTGCCATCAAAGGGATTTGTCTCATTACAAAACCATGCTCCACATCCTCTTTCCATCAGTATGTACTTGGCAAGGTCCAGTATAACTATTGATGTGCTTCTTAACAGCGAAAAAAGAAAAAATTTGACATGATAACAAAAGAAATTTCTTAGATAGCGTAACAAGCAAGAAAGATTAGTTTGTTGTAGCTGAAGCATATGTGTAAATACAACTACCAATTTATTGACTTAGTCAGCCTTTCACTCTTGGTGCCAAGTTTGATATTCTAGGTGCTCTTTCTTGTTTTGTAGGGATCATACCCCTTATTTTACACACTTTAATGAAAATCCACAAAATAAATAAATAAAAAAAAGAGCACAAAATGGGTTTGCTCGAGGTTACATTTGAACTAATTAACGTAAATGATTAAGTAGGTTGCAACAATGCGAGAGAGAAGGCAGTATAGTGGGACAACAACATAAGAGAACTTCTAAAATTAGATGTCCATAGTTTCACTAATACAATTCTCTTTCATGAAGCAAGACAGGCAGACTTATTTCCCACATTTGGTTGCCATTTTTGTCAAATCAAATCCTTGTGCAGTCATGTAGAAACTATGTGTTCTGAATAACCCAAGCTTTAAAACAAACAAGAAAATGGGGATCAAAAGGGAAGTCACCATGAGACATCATCAAGAAATGAGAATTATGAGCTCATGAGGATCTCAATCTTGAGAATTTCCCCCACAGACATGGTTAGAGAAATGAGTGATGTAAATTGGAGCTATAACTAAATACAAGTTTTTCTTGAAACGAATAATTCAAGAAGGTGCAGCAGACCAACCTTAATTTCATCCTACTTGAATTTTAGTGCAACAATATATTACCTTAAAGTCAAGCAGAAGCTTCAGAGAAGCATCACCAACAGGCTTAAATTCCTGAACCTCCTTGAAATTCATCCATGGTTTCACCCAAACCTTAGCTTCGTACAATTTCTTAACACCGCCATCAGTTGCTTCGAGAGTGATATAGTACACAGTACCAGCAACTACCTGCTGTTTTGCATTCACCACCTTGACATACTCCAACAGAGCATTCTGCCAAGAGATCAGAATATAAATATGTAATTCACGGAGCAACATATGATGATTTAAAAGACATCCATGTGACTAGCAAATACTATAATGCCCACTTGGAAAATTAGCCTATAAAAAGATAATAAGAAGCTGTTGTAGGAAGGAAGAACTCAATCCCCAAGAGAGGCCTAGCAATTTATGCAATACAAATAACAAGATAAATTGAACGAGATCCTGGTTCTAGTTCCTTTGAGTCCATTTGCTCAACCTAAGAAAATGGTATCCTCACCAATCGCATACTGCCATGTATAAAGAATATTTCATATATGGCAACATGAGATTAGAGGAGACGTGAACGACGGCATCATTTAGGGATACAAAAATTGGCTCTTCTAAGCTGGTTTGAACCAGAGCATGTATCTGATGGCTATACTCTATGGTATATGTTCTTGTGTAGCAATCCAGGTAAGGCCACCTATGATTTCCAGGATATGATCTTATTTTCAAAATTCAATTAGTTGTTCTCAAAAGGAAAAATTTCACAAACAAATTTGAAAATTGATTTGAATCAGGACTCAATCCACGGTAGCAAGGTGATTGCTGTTTGTATAACAACAGTTTTTCGCAGTCTCCTCTAACTCACAAGTCACACCATAATTAATTCTTAAGATGAACATCATAAGCTTAAGTTCAAAACCTTATTGAACAACGAAATCTAGTATTATACAAATCATAATCATCAATTAAAAAGATGCTTCTAAAAGTTTGAGAGAGAGAAAGAGAAAGATAATGGGTTCATCATCCTCACAAAAGAGGCAAAAATTTTCCTCCTTTCCTCAATTAAATTATATATTCTAATCCAACAATCCTCAAAAAAAATTCAAACCAATATAGACATCAAAACCCATAACTTTTACCAAAAATTTCCCGAACAAAAACTGGATCATAGTCATACACAACAGAAAACAACAACAACAATAATAATAAAGTTGTAGTAAGAAAAGGACATTCTTTTTGTTGTACTCTTCAACAGCGAACTTAGCAAGAGAATCAATCTCAAGGCTGTTCTCTTTTGAATCCACTTCACGAACACCACCAGGCATAGCCATTTTGATCAATCTGAATTGGGTTTGGATTCAATTACAAGAATTTACAATAAAAATTCGATCTTCATTATGGAAAAGCCGAGATATTTTTTCGTTTTATATATAGAAGAGAGAGAAAGAGTGTCAAAGAATTTGCCAGAGTGGCGCCCACGGGAAGACGGTTTGTTCGGATAGGATTGATTGAGTTGACTTTCGGTTACGTGGATGGCTTCATTATGTGACCTGGAAAAGTCAAAATCAAGAAACATGGGCGATGTTCCTTCATGATGAAGTTTATTTGTCGACCCATTAATCAACTATTATCTAATGTTAACGTTATTGATGTGGGACTGAAGATTTATAATTAGAAAAGGTGGAGATATAATTTTTTATGTTTCTTGGAAAAAAAAAAATATAAAGTATTAGAGATACAAAAACAAAAACAAATATAAAGTTGAAGAAAAAATTACCAATATGCATTCAAAAATCAATCTTAAAGTCGATAAATACAAAATTTTTACATAGGTCGAGTGTATAAGATGGGATAATAAATTTTTCCACCATTTTCTAAATCATGTTTTAGGATCAAGATGATAGGTTTACGTGTAAGTTATGTTCAACATCTGCTATATTGTCGGGCACTAAGCTACATGCACCACAAGTATTCTCCAAAATTTCCAAACGTCAGGTGCCACAAGCAAAGCATTCTCCATATCAAAGGCATGCACCTATATCGTTTTTCCTAATTGCGATATCGTACAATATATAATTTTCATATCATATATTTAAATCGAAATTTTAATATTATATATTGATAGTTTTATTTAATTCAACCTTTTTAAATAATTATTATCAATAAAAATACTAAATAAGAAACTATTTCCTAAGTATTATATACTAATAAAATTATTAGTTTATGAAATGATTAATAGTTATAATTTATATTATATATGTATTGATATTTATATGCTAATAGTGAATGGATCTTTTCTCTATATTTTATTCTATAGGCATAATTTACTTTGAATTTAAATATTGAACTTTTAAAGATTGTAGATGATAAATAATAGATCGTAATCCAATTGGCTCATCACAAGTCCACGTAGGTCACTGCACTTGTGAAGAGCTTAACCAGGCCTAACTACTCTGCTAAGAGCTCAACCACGGCAAGACATCAACTTCGACCTCAAACTCTCCTAGGGCCTCAATCTCTATGAGAACCAAGGTTGCCCCTATACCTCGCCTCAACTCCTTAAATGGAGGCCCATAGGAACAAGCTATGTGCTTCATGATGAGCTAAGCTCTCCGACATGCTACATGCTACCAACAAACCACTTGTCGCTAATGGGGTCGGTGGTAAATGAGTACAAGTCTAGCAACACTCCATGCCTTGCTAGGACCCTCCCCCACCCCCTTTAGATTTAGGTTATTGCCAACTTTGGATCATCCACGTCAGCAATGAAGATTCCGTAAGCCTCATTTTAGTATGACTCATCTATAAATAGTCATTCCCTCTAGTAGATAAGGCAATCAAGAACATTTTGCAATCACTCACTTTCATAACTACCTTTTGAATACCATAAAAAGGATCCACGACTATCTTAAGCATCAGGATGGTTACACCAAACAATCCCTATGCGCACCATTAACTTGTTTTCATGTTTGTACTACATCTAAATTTCTTGCAGGTCCAAGTCATATTAAGAACCAGCCCGAACCCACCAAATCTAGGTCTAGAAAAATTGGACATGTACCTGCCCCAAATTAACATGAAGTTGGCCCAAACTCGTGGACCCACTTGGTCTAAGGACGGTCAAGACGAGTTTGCAGTATTCGTTTTAGACAAAAAAATTAAGAAAAAAATTCTTAAATTAAAATAAATTTTTAACTTTAAATATAAAATGAGTCTAAAAATAAACCATTATTTAGCCCATATTCATTCAATACTATCATGGATATGCAAATATTTGACATAAGTACATCACAATTGAGTTGAAAAATTAAAAATATAAGGTCAGAGTAATACTTTAAAAGAACAAAATTTACAAAAGAGAAAAAAAGCCACACGTTATTTAGAAGTGAAATTTTCTTTATAGTAGAACTCTATGTAAAATATGAGACATTATTTTGAATTATATTTATCACATATGTTGTTAACAAATGTAGTAAATATTGTGAATAGATAATTAATAATTTCTATCCATATGAAATATAGTTTAAGTATTAAATGTTATTTACTTTTTTAATCTTTTTTATTATTTTGTATTCTATATTTGTTTTCATTTCTTATTTTTATAAAAATACTGCTTTTATTTTTTAAATTGGATCAGTTGGACCTGCTAGGCTCATAGATCCTGCCAACGAACCCGCCTAGGCCTGCAGACCATGGTAAATCTATAAGGTGGATTTAGGGAAAGACCTGGCGTAGTAGGAATTGTTAGGTTTAGCTTAGACCCAACGCGGGGATCTGTCTACCAGCATCAAAGGTTATTGCTATGCCTTGGCTTACTTTAGGTATAAACACAAGCACCTTATTACAGGGGAGTTCAGACAGAATCTAGTTTAAGAAAAGTTTAAGCAAATAACAAATAAATCCTTAAATTATTGGATGAATAAATAAATCCTATATTGGCAACATTCTCGTAATTTTTGATAGACTATACAGATTCAAAAATTATTGTAAAATTTTAAAAATCGTTGTTTTAAGCAGATCTTTTTAATGATAATTTCATAACTTTATCAGCATTTTAGAGTATACATACATATATATATATATTAATTGTTATAAAAAATAATATTATATTTCTTAAAGTAATAGTATTTGATCATCCTATTGTCATACCAATGGTATTATTTAATTTATCATATGCCACTGAAATCCCCATTTTATTGATTCCTATGGTTATCTTAATAGTTGATTAAAACTCTGGCAAAAGAAAAATAGTTAATTAAAACATCAAACTTAATTTCAATTATTTTAGAAAGATACTTGCAATTAATAATAGTGGATGAAGAGCGTCATTTTAGCCGGTCTACAAAGCAACAAAGGTAATGTGATCTTTTTGCCCATCACTTTTTTTTTTTTCTTCATTTCATTACAATGTGTGAGATTCAAACCTACTATGTCTTACTTGAGAGATCATGGAAGATACAATTAGGTCACAATGTTATTGGTGCTCATTACTTTCATTTGAAGATTCTACCTATTGCGTTTGACTCTAAATTTTAGACGACATTTCTTTTCTCAATGAAAAAATGCCGCCAAGGATGGATGGTACCATGAGCTATATACAAACATCATCTTTCAAGTATAATTGAGCAATTCTATTCTCTCATCCTCCTCTTCTTATTATTCTTCTTCCCAAACCACACGTGCACTTTTTATTGATTTATTACTATATAAAAACCGTGTTTGCACTTTAATAGGATAAATATTCTTAAAATTATCCTATCTTAAAAGTTTAAAGTGTTATTTACAATATTTGAAATTTTATAGTATATTGATAATGATCTTATAATTTAGTAGAATTGATATTCTCTTTCAAGTGAGATAAACCAATTATTGTGTGTGGTTGTCTAAAGTCTTTGTGGTTATTATTAGATAATGAGACAACTATTCCCAAGAATATTAGAAGGTATAACTCTCTACTAATGCATGCTACAAATAGTTGTTGATGTGATGGAAACAATAGGCATGTTAGTAATACTATACTATGAAATGCCAACCTATTAAGTTAGATCGAAGAAGTCAACGTTTTATCTACTTAAAAAGTTTCAAGTTCTTCTAAATGATTTAAGAAGAAAAGGCATAAGTCTTTACACGATGGCCCATAATCTAATTTAATCGAACTGAGGTTGGAAAGTCTAATTCTAAAATTACCTATCATCAAGCCAAATCATAGACAATGGGTGGAATCCTAAGGTGATTGTGCAATCATTTTTTTAATTTACCAGATGTAGCACTTCTATCTCTTAATTATTATACCTATTTCATTTATTTATTTATTTGTGTTTCATACGAACCCTTTTATATTATCTATCTAACATAGTTAGTGAGCTTGTCTTAAAACAAAAAAGAAAAAAGAAATTGAAGGATTAATATTGTGTAGATGTATGGATTCAAGAGAGAAGTGGAATAAAGAGGGCGAGTAGGTAGTCTTAATTGTCTCAAACGCACTTATGATTGGTGGAAGAGCTATTAAGCATTGAACCCCACAAGTACATTGATTTCTAGAGACATAATTTTAGCAACACCTCGGTGTCTCTATCAAATTTCTCCTCCTTGAATGAGGAGGGACTTGGGGTATTTATAGAGCTTCCCCATTAACATCATCGCTCTTGGATCACGTTGACAATAGATGGCTAACATGAGTTCTTTTTATAAAACCAAATTGAGAAAGGTTGGAAGACAAACAAGCCGGTCTAATGGGTTCTACTCCAAGCCTACCATGTCACTCTCCCTTGATTCCCAATAAAAAAAAAACCAGCACTAAGCCTGTTACTCAATCCGTGAGGCAGTCCAAATAAATAAACAATAATATTTATCATAAGCCCATTGTACATTTTGCTCCTTAACTAAAATTCTTTGTATAGAGTTCAAGTATTTTGGCACTAGTTGCACTTTGACCACATTGATCAATAATCCGTGCATAAACTATCAAGTAACTTTCTCAGAGTGAAGACTACTTATCGTGGTTGAGCCATTGAGTAAATGTCATCAACCAAACTTAACAACTAACTCCATTGCATGTAGTTGTATTGTAGTGTGCAAAATTGCTGCACCATTCAATCATGTACATCGCATTATTTCTCTCTAAGTGACCTGCCTTTAAGTGATCTTGCCCACATAATCTCCATCCATATCAAAATCCAATGAAGCCCAACATCCATATCGAAATCCACTTATCGATCCAAACATGTATGATATACATGTTTTCAAATCTCCATGCAAAATCAAAATTAATGGTGATTCTCATTTATTCTTTTTTATTATTTTTATAACATTTCGCTGCATCAAGATTTCAATTGATTTCCAACTTCACCATCATATATGTCTTATCATATTCAAGATCACTGCATGGGATGTCAATCTTTATAATATCCCATATTTTCATTTATTTAAACCCTTATCAGTCAAATTTATCTCCTTCTTATATTCATATCATAACAAAATTTCAAATCTTTCCTTTTAAATTATTTTCACTCTCTGAGCCTTTTTCCGTATCAGACAAATATCATCATATATCTAGCTTTGACACTAAATCCAATATGTTCTTGATTTTTTTTCCTTTTTAAGGAGTCTTTAATTCTTTGGCATCACCCAAAGATCAATCGATGCTTTCACAGCTTGTAATCTCAAAGCAAGGATTAACATAACTTGGTGGAGATTTGGCAAACTCAATATTTCAACCGAAATTCAACAAGATCGTACCTTGAGGTAATTCCATCCTTTCAAAGATTTTCCACTAGTCTGTTTTGCACGTGAAGCCCTTTAGTCATATTATTCGCTTATCTTCTTGCTTCCCTAATCCCAAAATTGTACTTGTCATAGCAAATATTCCTCTGCTAATTTATACAATATAACAAAGACTTGTTTAAATCAACTAATTGACAACCCCCCTTAGGAATATATATCTTCCTACGTCGTTAGATTATCCCAAGTATGATCTATCATAATACTATATGTATTATATATGAATATTTTTTGTCTGTTTGTTCTTATTGCGATATTTTCATGCAAAACAACGATCTGTACATATATGAGTTTTCTGATTCAATCATCACCATAAACGTGGATCGGAGCATCAAATTATGGAGACATCATGTACGCAATACCAATCGAATCAGCAATGCATGTTCCTATTTGGTACATAGTACTTCTCTTGTTCTTTATTTTTTTATATCAGGTCAACAACTTTGTAAGCTTTTCACGGATTATATAAATTTTTTCAGGCTGCTTATTTCCATAGCTTTGTCTCTTTGCCAAACAATCACTATACATCTGTATACATGCACACAATGTCTTATATATGTGACTTTGTCATTGCCCTTCAATACCATAATACCCATGCCATGTCCTTTCTCTGATGTGCATGAGTTCCTTTTATCAATCTTGAATTGTTTCCTTCATTTATTGAATCATCTATGCACGGAGTCTTCATTTCATGTATAGTGTTAATAATCTTGAACTCGATGATAATCTTGATGCCCTTTATGCGCTGATGGTTCAAATAATATGCTTATGGTTTGTACCACCTTACTTGAATGTGCCTGCAATATGGAAGCATAAATGTAAAATTGGACAAGCCGAATACAGCTTGTCACTAGACAACAATTACTCGGATGCAAGTAATTGTAGCAATTAAAGTGTATATATTTTCTGCTACTTTAGAATTACATTCCATATGTATTTATAGCTGCAAATAACTAATTCTGCTCGCTGTCATAACTAATTTGTTCTCTACTGATACATGTGCCTTTTAACCAATTAATAAGTTGGTTATAACCGTATTCTATTTTTAGACTAATACTATCTGTGAGGTTAAGTTACTTGAGGCCCATATCTATTTATTTTATTGGCCCATCTATTAGCCCAGTCCTATTTCTCCGCTCAGGCCCTTGCCCCTTTCCTTGGCTCAGACTCCTAACTCGTGCTTCTCACCCTTGGCTCAAGTTCTCCCGACAAGACACTTCCTCCACTCAACTCCACTTCAGCTTTATTTTGTTTCTTTGCTTCTGTCTTCTTCACAACCCCATCTGTCTCCTTCACAAACCCTAATTCCCCTTGCTGATCCGTGCCCGATTCTTCAACATGCATGCACCTTGGTGCAGTGCCTAAAAAGAATTAGATATTAACAGATCAATAATTCTCGTGACGTTTGACAAATTGTATGATTGTAAGAGTCGACACTTTCAATTGTCTTGTACTCCACTCATTTACTTAATGACCATGGCGCTTCGTGATTTTAAGATGAAGCTCTTCATCGTCCATGTTTCCGACCGCATAGATGGCAATCTTAGGACCACATACTGTATTATGACACTCTTAGTTGTCTGTCTCAAATCTCACGTAACAATCTTGAAACCACACATTGCGTCCGTGTTTCATTTCTGACGTGACAACCTTGGCACCGCACCGCTATGAGAGCAGCTCTCCTCAATTGTCTTTATCTCACTCACCCATGCGATGATCTTGGAACCGCACCACGGTAAGAGGGGATTCTTTTTCATCTAAGATGTGTCATTACGTGTCACTCCTCACAGGCCACATGTAACGTGATACTCACGCAGCATGCACATGACTACTCTATTCGAATCCATACATCTATATATTGCAAATAATACATAAACTTTAATAAAATATGTAATTGGATACCTAAATTTTGAAATTAATCAATTTAGTAATAAATTTTGAAATTAATCATTTTAGTACTAAAAAGAAACTTTTTATGCACAATTATAATCTTACTTACGATATAAAAATAAAAAAATATTAAATCGGTTGATTTTAAAGTTTAGTAAATCAATACGGGTAAAATTCGACAATTATTTCTGATATTCATCCAAAATTGAAACATGGTTACAGACGTTATCCCCGCCCCGTCCCTTGTCATCGAAGAATCATAACCATGATTGCTCCTAACGCCTAGAACTACCTTTTGAGTTTTGCTTCCACTTCGAGTCCTGCCATGCCATGCACATGCATGTAAAAACATTAAAAAAAGCAAGCCCTTTCTTCTCCAAACTCTACTCCACAAACATGCCAAAACCCAAGCCAAAACCCACACTAATCTCTCACTACTTCTCTCTCCTCCAATCTTCTTCGAGCTTCACCTACCTCCGCCACCTCCACGCTCACTTTGTCCGCCGCGAACACCTTTATTCCAACATCCTTCTCACTTCCAAACTCATCCTTTCATACTCTCACCTTAACAACCTTAAAACCTACTCTCTCAATGTCTTCAATCACACTCCCCACAAGAACATCTACTCCTGGAACATTATCGTAGGAGAGTTTTCTCGGTCTGATGTCCCAGAAAAATCCCTTCTTTTGTTCCACGAACTGTGGAAAGACTCAACCTTTAGGCCGGATTGTTATACTCTGCTCTTGTTTTGAAGGCTTTTGTGGGCTGTGGGGCGAGACAAGAAGGGATTCTAGTTCATGGGTTGTGCTTAAAATTGGGTCTTGAGAGGAATTTGCATGTGGGGTCGGGTTTGGTTTTTATGTATGTTGGGGTTGGTGAGGTTTCGAGTGCGAGGAAAATGTTTGATGAAATATCTGTGAAAGATTTAGTGATGTGGACCTCCATGTTGTCTGGTTATGCTCAGAGTGGGAAAACGATATCGGGGTTGGATTTGTTTAGGGAAATGGTGGGGAGTGGTTTGGAGCTTGATTGGGTTGTGATGGTGAACTTGTTTTTTTATTTTGGTCAATTGGGGTAGTTGAAGCATGGAAAAACTGTTCATTATTGTTGTGTACATAGATAGCTTAATGAGTTGAGTTTTTTTTTATTTCTTTTTTTGTATTTATTGATAAAATACATTATTTAAGATGATTATTTTATTGGGCACGTATAATTGTTTAAAGTTGAATCTTTAGCATTTTCTATTGATTAGAGTTCTTGGAGTATTGAAGATGGGTTATTACTTTACATATTCATTGTTTCAATCATGTTTCAATGGTTATTATTGTATATTATTTTCCGATAAGATGAGTATTATTAGAACATTGCATATGTCAAGTTTGCCATATCAATTTTAATCTATAATTTCTTTTCAATCTAGATTCAAAATTGTGCCTTTTCATTCCTAATTTTTTTCTTCCTTTCTTTTTTAAAAAAATTTAGATATTTTAATTATTGGTTTTAAAATTGAAAAC
Source organism: Combretum micranthum (assembly GCA_024138025.1). Taxonomy (NCBI): domain Eukaryota; kingdom Viridiplantae; phylum Streptophyta; class Magnoliopsida; order Myrtales; family Combretaceae; genus Combretum; species Combretum micranthum. The sequence continues at coordinate 158,635 of JAMXBD010001017.1, forward strand.
TGTCTAATCATATTCCATCTTTTACTTTTTTTTACATTCCAAGTGTGCTATTATCAAACTAATTAAACGAATAATTAATCATATAAAAACGAACAGTTAATCATAAGTGAAAAAAATGGGGGACTGCATCCAAAATAAATTAGATGAGATGCAATTTCCTATGAGCTTAACAATATAATAACTAGATAATATGTGTTATCATAACCATCAACTTTTTTAAACATATTTACAATTTATTAACTTTTCTAATTTACCTTGTAGGCACATGTTGACATCCTCCATGAAATAGATCGTGCTCGACTAGCTTAGCATTCGAGAAATGTTTTATCTTCATTTTCCAATTTTAAATTGTAAATATAGTTTCGTGATTGGTTATATAAATTTTTTTAAATCTTATATATAACTTTCATATGTGGCAGTTTCCTTTGCTCACTTCTCGTGTCATAAATTTTACTATAATTTCTTTTTAGCTTTTAGACATGCATCGTGGGTACGTCGTCTACTAATTATATATATATATAGAGATATAAAGCTTTAGAATCTTGGATTATTAGCCTATATAAAGCTATCTTGTTTTCATTAAATAGGATTAGAGCCTATCTTCTTTAAATTTTTTTTTAAATTTTTCGCATTATTTTTCAACATTTTTATCCTTAGCGAGATTGTTATCCCACATCTTATCTATAAGACTTCAGTAAACTGATTTTAACACTCTTCCCCACACTTTAACACTAAGCAATTATAGAATATAAAGATTGACAACTGTTGACTTGCGCCAGTAGTAACCATCCTAAAAACATATGCATAACAAGTGGGGGCTGAAAGTTTCCAATCATTCAAAAAATAAAAATCCTATTCATGATTTTTCTTCCGTATTTTTCCTAGTCATTGTCCACTAACATCAATGGTTGGCTGTTATTATGGTCTCCTGCTATCATCAGTTGATGCTATGCGTTACACATACTTCCAATACCTTTGTATTGTTATAATATTGATACGTTTGATTTACTGGAATAGAATAAGATTAGAAAAAAAATAATTTTTTATTTTATAATTAAGGATATTTTTGGAACAAAACATATTCTTTTATCAGAAATGATAGTTAATCCAGTAAAAAGAAAAAATAGAGATTCCTTATCTATTCTGCATTGCACGGATTAAATATTTTTTGATAAAATTTTTTACAAACCAAATAAAAAAATAAATATTCTACAATAATGATGTTGGAATACTAATTTCATTCCATTCACCCAAATATGTTATGACAGTTAATAAATAATTGTAAAGATTTGATTATCTTCATAACTTAAACACATTCAAAAAACATAAAACGTTGCCACGAGGCAATCATAGTCAAAATCTTACCGGAGGGATGCTCTAACTTAAAAGTGAAACCCCGAGAGCCTCTAACTTGGGTAATCATACAAGGATCTTCTTCATTTGATGTACCAAAAACTAAAGTTTTGTTTTCTTTCTTTTCTTTTTTTATTTTTATTTCTATTTTCATAAATATATAATTAAATCATTGTACAAACAGATGAATAATTGGTTTCTTGAATGAATTAATTAACTAACAGTCATATAAGCTTCATTTTTGTCACTGAGAGCTAGAACACAGAACGACAAAGTCTTATTAGAGTATTAATCCACATCTGAGTTTTTTGACATGGATTTTCAGGTGTAAGATAAGACATCACATTGTGAGTTTTTTTTAGGAATGTAGAGAATTCCTTCAACTTTTTGGGAGTTATCTTCGAACAATCCAAAAAAATGGGTTCTTTAAAAATATTTTACTATTATGTAAAAGTAAGGGTATTGTGTGTAAAGTAAATGAAGCACCAAAGTATAAAAAATTGATGAAAGTCATATGAAAAATCTTATGGGTTAGATAGTGAGGTCTTTCTGAAAAAGAGTTTCTTAAAATATTAATATGGTACTTTAAACACCTTATGAAGGAATTATAGGACATGGATGCACATGGTATTTTAATATGGAGGAATCAGGTCGTGTTGAGTCCATTTTCTATAGATCGTTTGTCAACAAATGGTCGCTCTCAGCTAATATACTAATACTGCTATAATTTTTCATGGTTCTAGTATTGGCGGACCGTATTATTTTACTAGATCTTTTCTTTGTTGTAGATTTCCTGTGAAGTTGCAAGGAAAAAGAAAGGTTACTAAGAAATTATTACAGTAGCTTTCAATTTCAGATGCGTGGAAATGAGGCCCAAATTGGGGCATATATGAACGCAAAGACCAGGCATTAGGCGTGTGTGAAATTGCTCAAGGATTCATGCCGGACATCCCGGTGACTATAAAGGTAAAGGCCACAATAATTTAATGTAAAAGTGTAAGTTTATAAATGTGGTTGTGGCTATTTATATTTATTATATGATACTTCCTTTAACTTGTGAGTAGAGATTTTAAGTGGAACATATTAAATGAATAACTTAATTTAATGAGATTGTAACAAATTGCTTATCATTCAAACTTATGATTCTTACTTTGACGCCTTAGATGTGGACTATTATTTTTATTATATAATAGGCTGAAGATACGTTGCCATAATACTCGCCCTTCTCCTCTTAGTTGTTTTTTCTTTCTTTCTTTCTTCTTTCTTTCTTTCTTTCTTTTTTTTTTTTTTTGATATATCCTCAAATATGTTATAATAAAAGATTAATAAATCTTATATTTTCCATCATCATAAATCTAACATTACAAATTCAATAAAGTAAATCTACTTGAGCCACGAATCTCGAGAGAGCTTAATTTTGGAATAGTTGTATCCCTTTCATGATGATCAAGTGACTCTTGAAATTGAGGAAATATGCTTAATTCTATATTACATTGTATCTAGGGGTGCAAATAAGTTAGGCCAAGCAACTGTTTGACTTCGGCTCGTTTGAATTCTTAACGTGCTCGAGCTATACCAGACTCTTAATGAGCCTAGAAAGTAGGCTCAGACCCAAGCACGTTAGGAATTTTGGAGCCTGAGCTCCACTTGTTAGGCCCATTTAGCTAAATGAGTCGAGGTCAAGCTCGGGTTCGTTTAGCTAAACAAGACTAAGCTAGGCTCGTTTAGCATATATAATTATATTTATAACATTATATTAATATATTATACATATATATATAGATATATTTTAAACAAGTCTTTAACAGGTCTGTTCATGAGCCCGACTCGTGAGCCCTTAACGACTTGTTCATGAGTTGGCTTGCAAGTCTAAAAACAAATTCAGACCTGGCTCGTTTAGCTATACGAATCGAGCCAAGCTGAATCTGAAACAAGCCGAACTTGAATAGGTTGCATGTCGAGAAAATAAATCTACCTTGAATCCTTAATGTAAGGCAACGTATCTTCAACGGATAATGACGTACAAAGAAAGGAGTTGTCCCACCATTTCTTAGCTTTTGATTAATAAAAGCATACAGCCAAAAGAAGAAAATAATAATCGAATAAAAGAATTATTATATAGTATAACCTTTTTATACCACATTTTGCATGCGTTTTTTGATAGTATAAAAGAGTCATTTTAATTAGGAGCTTTAAAAACCTTTGTGTTTTGTCTAGCAATCAGAATTTTCGCACCGCATCTTAAATAATTCAAGATTTTAAAGTCTTCTCTCATCTTTTAAAGTGCTTTTGGCCTAATAATTCACTCATTTTACACATCAAGCACTAGTTATTCTTTGACAAGATTCGCCGACAGTCAAATTAACCAAATTATGAATGCTTGTAAGTATGGAGAATATTGTTAGATTTAAAGATCGTGTTTGTTTAGAAATTTGTTGAAGTTAAAATGGTTCATAAGAGATGATATCTTATTTTATGATCTCTAGGTACTATTTAATAGCTTAAATATAACTTATTTATTTTTTATTGATTTATTTTAATGTCTATCACAATTCAAATAGAGAGAAACAACTTTTTGGAGTCCTTCATAAAGTACCTCATATTTTATATAAAAACCTTACTATAATGGTGAATTTTAATATAGAGAATTGTGACAAGAACCTTCATTGCACACATACTAAATAATCCTTAGTAGATAGAGGAAATCAATTTGATTCAATGGTTACATTTTCATGTGACTGGGGCAGCATTTACCCCATCTAAGATTAATTTGTTATTACTTATAAAAAATTCCATAATAGAGAATGCACTTAATCACTTAATTCATTCAATTTTTATGATATGTTTTGCTTTTTGACATATAGATATAAGATTTATTTTATCATTTTATAGAATATTTTAATAATTAAAATTTTTACAATCTTCCATGTCGAGGTTTCTTTTTGGCCCTTCTAAGTCTATCCCTATAAATATACATATATACGTGGCCAGAATTTATGTGCTTTTTTATGTTTTATATCCATGTCTTTGTGACGCAACGAGTACTGTAATAGATAAGATTAATCAACGATTAATCTTAGAAGAGAAAAATCTTCACCTAAAAATTTTAGAATATTATTATGTGATAAAAACCATTCAAGAAGAGGACAATTATACCATCTTTAAAAAAAAAAAAAAAAAAAAAACTAAGTGCCCAAATATAAAAATCGGAACTAAAACTCCGAGGCTTGTTTTGGGGTCCTTAACAAAGGTTTTTAGGCCTAAAACCATTTTATTTTCATAAGATATGTAGATCTCTAAAAGAGCTTTGTGTACTTACACAATAATAAGATAAAAAAGTTGTATGTTAAAAGTTATGGCTTTCAGAAGATGAGCTGTGCATTTATTTCTTATTAGGCTTTTTGGATTTGTTTAATTTATCCAAGAACCAGACCACAATCTGCTCTACATCACATTGTGTTTTTTCTGCTATATATAAATGAAATCAATTTAATTAGTAGTTTATTATACTTATCGTGTTTGCATTATTTAAAGGTTTTTTTCCTCTTACGTTGGTTAAAGTCTGTATGATAAAGCTGATGTTAGGTGACCCAAAGGTACCCAAGATATTAAGGAAAATAGTGATGTACTTCCTTAAACTTTTATTTATGGTAGAGACTTACTCTTTAAAATTTAGAAGTTTGCTTTTAGCTCCCTAAACTTTCAACAATCGATAACAATTATCATTTTCATTAAAAGAAAAGTGCACATTGAAAGTTTGTGGATTAAGTTTGCACATAGGTTAAAGTTTGGAGGATAAATCCATACATTCGTGAAAGTTTTTTTTAGTGCAATTTGCAATTTTTCTTTCTTTTTTTTCAACCGAAAATGTTGGTTATTATTAACTATACCAATTGTTGATAGTTTAGGGGGTTTAAAAGTGCATAAGGATTAAGTTGACACCTAAATAAAAGTTTAAGGAGATAATTTGCAATTTCCTCAAATATTTAAAAAAAAAACATAAAAACTTAGATTGTATAATTAAAAGGCAAAAACATGAATAGATAAAGCGAGGAAAAGATATAAAAACTTAAGTCATACACTTATAAAATTACTAATAAAAAAGATATCCAAGAAAAAAGCACCACAAATCCTTGTTTGTCTTTTGAAATTTTAGTTGACTTTACTATTTCCTTTTAAGTCTTTGTTTAGTTATATTTACCCAAAAGGTGATGCATATAAGAAAACCAACCATGGAAGCAGAATCCAAACCATTAGCTTTTGCTTTTTATCCATTTGCTCATACACACATAGTCTTAATGGATTCAAGGCTATTAAAAGCTGCACAGCTTGGAGATGTTGCATCTCTGCATGCACTACTTGATGAAGATCCTCTTATTTTGGAAAAATCCACTCTAACACCCACTGCAGAAACACCTCTCCATGTAGCTGCACTTGCTGGAAAGCCGGATTTCGTCCATGAGATAATAATTCGAAAGCCTTCTTTCGCATGGGAACTGAATCAAAACGGTTTCAGTCCCTTGCATATCGCAGTAGCTACAGGATATGAACATGTTGTTCTGGAGCTTCTGAAATTAGATCCTAACCTTTGCCTCCATGAGGACAAGCAGGGACTTATTCCTCTTCACTATGCTGCCATGAAAGGAAGAGTGTCCGTCCTTAAAGAGTTGCTGGAAAGCTGCCCAGGATCACTGAAAGTAAGAACAGGTCAAGACCAGACAGTACTTCATCTTGCTGTCAAGAACTGCCAGTTTGAAACGTTCAAAACCTTGGTTGAGACACTCGAGGACGATGACGTCGAGGACTTTGTAATTGCCAAGGACAAAGATGGAAACACGATCTCGCAAATGGCTGTCTCTTCAAAACAACTGAAGGTAACCCTGTACCAAAAGATTGATGCTAGTAATATTAAAAAGCTTCTTCTTTTGAATTCTACTGTTATACCTTTCCTTTTTTTTTTTCCCCCGACGTATACACACCGTGACACCGAAAGGTCCAGAGGAAGGGCCCATGTCCACACTGATGCCATAAGCAGAGGCTCTAAATTGAGGGTATCATAATTAAAATACAAACCTTTCAACATATGAGACCCTTTTTTTAATTAAAAACTGCACAACTGTGGGCCTTTCTTTGCATTTTTCTCTGGTCTAATTATGCGGTTTTACATATAAAAAAAGGTATCATTTCTTCCATCATTTTTATTTAGCAATTAATAAATGAAAACATGGACTTAATTAATTAACTTTTGTTCCATATGATTTTAGTATTAAAACCCACCAAAGAAAAATCATGTATCATATTTCAATAGCATCCTATGTATATGAGAAACTGGGAAAAATGAACTGAGAAGGATCTAGTTTTTATTGTGGCATATTTTAAAATGATGGATTGAGGAAAAGTAAATAAGAGATTGTTTTTTCCTCTTATTAACATCCCATTAATGAATAAAAAGAATTTATACGTACAAAATGGTTTTCAATGAGCAAAAACAAAGAACTGAAAAGCATCATTACAATATACTTTTTTGATTGAAAGTTGAAATTAACTAAATACCTGAGAAATAAAATTTAGGGGCTTGTTTAGATTATATGAAAACTTAAAATCTTTTTGTATTTTTAATAGATATTTATAAACATGTGCAACATAAATAAATATAACTTCTCAGCAATAAATTAATATATATAGGAAAAAATGCGGAAGAATTGCCCATATTTGTAAAACTTTTGCAAAAAAGGCCCACATTTTTTTTTAGCATGCATTTTAGAGCCTTCATCTATATGTTGTTAATAGAATATGATGTAGCATGGACGGGGACCCTAAAATTTATGTATATTACAAATATAGGTCCTTAAATGTATAATTTAAAAATTTAGGTCCCTTTTTTGCAAAACTATACAAGTACTAGCTAGCCCTTAAACACATGGTAAAAAAATCAAAACTTCTTTTTTAAATCACACAAATAGAAAAATACATATTTCTATTTCATTATTACTTAGAAGATTATTTTTTGAAACTTAGTAGTGATGTCATATATTAAGGGGACCTATAATAGAAAAGAAAATTTTTGTTAATAAATCAATATCAATTACTTGTAATGCTATCTATTATTATTAAGATAAGAAACTTGTTTATATATATTTATTTGTAATATTAATTGGAAAAATCAAACAACAAGGGAAATTTATTATATTAAGTAAACACTTACATAAGATTCCATATCACTATGTAATCATAATAATATAATTTTCTTACTTAATATTACAAATATAATTAATATATTATATATATGCAACTTTTTATTTTTAAAATTAATGGATAGTTTGGAAAAAATGGACAACACTTGAAGTTTTTTCATCTTATTTTATTAACAAAAGTTTTTCTTTCTATTATAGGTTCTCTTATTATATTATATCACTTTATCACTAGTACATTAATAGAAGAGATATAATAACTAACAGTAATTTTAGTTATCATATATCCGGAAAGATAACAAATGATGAACGTATATGTATATGGATATATATTAATATTTTAAGTGTCAAAAAATTATTTTCCAAATGATAATAAATAAAAAAACATTGATTTTTCTTTTTATTTGTATTTTTTAAAACAAAAAGTCATCAATTCTTTTACAATGCATTATGGATTTTTTAATCGTGCATTTTATGGCTTGTATTTTTAATTTTATACATCCTAGGGCCTCTGTCTGTACCACATCAAATTTTAATAATAGATAGACAAAGACCCTAAAATTTATGTAAATTACGAAGACAGGCTCTAACACATATGGTAAAAAAATCTAATCCTATTATTTTTTTTTTTTTTTTTTTTTGTAAAAACCACACTAATATGGCCCCTCCTCTAAAATATTTTTTTCCTTTACATATATTTATGTATGTATGTATGTATAAAGAAGGTGGGGCAGAACAGTGACACGAGTGCATAAACTGTAGAAGAGTTTGAATGCATCTTCTCCCTTCCACTTGCCCAGGAGGCCGCAGTTAGATGTTATACAGTACACATAACAATATGTAGTCCAAAAAGTTTTTTCTTTTTCTTTTTCACTTTTTTTAAATACAGAATTTTAGGATATAAGTTTTATGCATACGTTGTGTCTAAAATTCCAGTCAAATTGGGTTCTTGTTTTTATCATTTTCTTCATTTGGGTGATTATCAATCAAAAGGTTAACTTTTTAAAATTTCCTCCATGTATAGATAGGTAATTAAGAAATCTAAATGATAATCCAACAAAGCAGCCGCATCTTCTGTTATATTACTTAATAGTGGTAGTGTTTTTTTGACCAAGCATAGTGGTGGTGTTTGTTGGAATTTTTTTTGCATTAAAAGAAAAAAACAGAAAGAAAAAATATTGTAGAAATTGCTAATAGTTTATTGATTCATAAACTAATATAAACAGCATGTCCTTTAAATAAGTTTATACAAGAGATAAAGTTTATCCCAATATCTTAATATGATAAGATAAAAAAAAATCTGAACATAATTACTAAATGAAAATAAAAATATAGACTACCATCATTTGAAAAATCAAAATAGACTTCCTAAACACAGGGACAAAGATAGACCCACATCTTTTGAATCATTATCCAACAATGTTGGTATTGACATATCATAGATTGATATATATATATATATATATATATACAACACACATATTTTTAACTATTAAATATAATATTTATTCTTAATTTTCCATCTGTATTACGCGTTCTCCACGTGTAATCCTCGACCCATCGGCTGGCAGGAACACGAGTGGAATGAAGATTGTTCGATCAAAACGGGACCATAATACATATATGGATATTGAATGAACCTATTTTGATTCTGAAATACAATGGGGAACGATTTCTTTCTAGGATTCTTAATGTTGTAACCTATTTTAAATGGTAAATGAAAGGAATTGTGTACATTGTTAGACCTTACCGTACAATTCCCATACGAGAAAATGATGGACAGGTATTACAGTACTTGGAGAGGCACTACGAAATAGAGATGACATCAATAGAGATTCCTGAAGAAGGTAGCGATGATGCCATGCCACAAACAAAGCAGTCAGGAGAATCTAAGGGAACCAATGCTCATGGCAAAGTGCCCCCGTCACTATCAGTGTTAAACATCCTCCTAGTTGTCGCTGGTGTAATAGCAACAGTGACATTCCAAGGGATCTCACCTCCAGAGACTATATTTAAAGGTGATATGGAGCTAGCAAAGAATAATTGCACATTGAGTAGCCTAATCGACCCTCATAATAAATCCTGCCCCAAACCCATTGTATATTTCTACGCCTCCTTGGTTTTCAACACCGTTGGGTTCTTTGCTGCTTGTACTCTCCTCTTGGTCTTCAGATGGCTAGATGCTGCTATTTTATATGTATCTATAGCTGTCGTTTTCATGATATTAAGCTACATATGTCAAATAATGGCCATGTATCCAGGAAGCTACGGGCTTGCGATATTTAGCTGTAGTTTCATAATATTCTTATCTTCATTGATACAATACGCTGTTGCCCTCACGATCAAAACAAGATTTATAAAAAGGAGGATGGCAAAGAGATCAGATGACAAGGAGAAGAAAAGTGAGATGGAGACGCCACGGCCAACATTAACAGATACCTCAAATGCAGAACTAGACATCGTCACGGTCCGGTTCGGGTCTGGAACCGGATCCGAACCGCCGGTTTCCGGTTCCAAAAGTGGTGGCACCGGAACCGGACCCGTGGGAGCCGGTCCGGTTCCCGGTTCTTAGGAACCGCCGGTTTTCACGGTTCGGTTCGATTCTAGAGGAACCAGGAATCATGAAAAAAATAAAAAATCATTATAAATAATTTATTTAATTTAACTAAGAGAAAATACAAAATAAATTTTTAACTTGAAATAACATTGAGCCTAACAATAATTGTTCATGATATTAGTTAAAAGAAATTTTATAATTATGTATTTATTTATATACAATCACTTGCACTTTTTAGTTGTTATATTAGCAATGTGATACTATAAAATATTCAAAGATATAAATAATTCTCAATAACAAAAAATGAATCACACATTGTTAAGAAAGAAAGTCTACTTTGATTAGAAGTCTACATAAATTTAACAATATATGATTTCAAATATAATTATTGCTTATGTTGTTAATAATAACACATTAAATATTGTGAATAGGAAATAAATTTTTTATTATTTATGCAAAAATAGTTTTAAATATTTATTTTATAATTATAATTTTCTTTTCTTTTTTTCTTACTTTTTTTTTATAATTTCTATGGTGTAGAACCGCCGGTTCTACCGGTTCTTGAATCGACGGTTCTAAAACCGCCGGGTCATACGGTTTTTAAGGATGGAACCGTAAGGACCCGTCAGAACCGACAGGTCCTTTACCGGTTCAGACCCGTCATTGCCGGGCCGGTTCCCGGTTCAGGAACCGCCGGTGACGGATCAGGTCGGTTCCCGGTTCGAAACCGACCCATGATGATGTCTATGCAGAACCATGAAGATGGAAGTGCGGCTGCTTCAACTATTTATACTTGTTTTGTGTGCACGTTGTCGTTGTATCGTGTATTGAGTGCTGTGTGTTTCTTTTCTTTTTTCTGCAGAACCATGAAAACTATCTCAACGAGTTGTGAATTGTGATACATGGGATGGGATGTCTCGTCCCATCCAGATAATCATTTCAAGACTTCTGTCTATTAGGCATTAATCAATTGTGAAATCTTTTAATTAAGAAATTCAACATTTTTAGTAATTTTACCAACTTAGATTTATTTTATGAATTAGAAAATATTTATGAACTTCATAGTATTTTTGCAAACAACATTATTAATAAAATTGTTTAAATGTTGGTAACAAATTGAAGTCGCAATCTTTTAGAGTGTTTTTATAAACTTAAGTAAAATTACGAATTATGTGCGATAATGTACCTATATTAAAGTAAAAACAAAAGAAAATAAGTAAAATTATGAACTTTAAAAGCATTTACAAGTAAAATTTTACGGTTTAAACAAAAAAATTGCTTTTACACGGTTTAAGTTACAAACTATTATATCCTTATACGAATTTTATAAGCATTTTCAAACTTATGGAATTAAAATTTTGTGTAGATTGACAAAAATATAAAAGGCGAGTGAGAAAAGTTTAAGACAATTACGAACTAGTGAGAAATTAAGAATTTTTAGGAGTTTTTAGGGACTGAAAATGTTGAGTAAATTCCACAAAAATTGAGCTAATTTTACAAACATTCATGACAATTTACCAACATCGAAGCCTCTTTAAACGACCAACCTATGAAATTTTCAAACGTTTATATTTTATTAAGTGAAAATTTGAATTTTCAAATGATATTACGAAACCATACAAAATTATAATTTCTAAGGAGAGTTAAAAATTATTGAGGATACTTTTATTTATAATGGAACTTTTTTTCAAAAGTTCAATAAACCGTATTACGGAATTAAAAGTATTTTACAAACTTGATAGCAAAGCTACATATTTGGTGGTAAAACTGCAATCTTTTTTATTAATAAGAAAATTAAAAATTACATTAAAAAAAAAACCCTTATCTGGACCAAACTCACCTTAAGTGACGATTATAAGATCCATCTTACTCTAATAACAAGCTGATAAAAGTTTTGGATATTTGACTTCCTACACTGAAAGATAATGAAAAAGATTTTTTTTTATTTTTTCAGGTTTTATTAGATAAAATTAAAATGTGACTATTTTAATATCTAAATTTTGACGAATTAACTACTTGAACATCCAAAAAGTTTAATTTATATATAATTAAAATTTTCATATTTTTTTTATTATCCCTCTTAATACCGTTAATAATATTATTCTACGTAACCCAATTGGCTAATTGCCATCTAACACCCGTCCATTCAAAGTAGAGAAAAAAGTGGCTCTCCGCCATCTTGGCCTTCTCCCTCTCTCCAATTCTCTTGTCTCTCTCTACTCTCTCACTCTCTCTCTCTCTCTCTCTCTCTCTCTCTAAACCCCACGGGAAGCAAAACCAAATCCTTCAACACAATTGTTGAGAGATCAAAATCCCAAAAAATATTGAATCTCTATGAAATAAAAAGAGTCCTAATTCAACAAACTCACAAGCTCTCACCTCTTTTCTTCTTCTTGAGCAGCATTCAACCATCTAAGAAAGACGTTCTGTTCGGCTGGAGAAGACGTCTACCTCAACTACAAGGGTTCTGTCCCTCCCTCAATCAAATAAGACTTTTCCGTCCCACAACGAATCTGGGAAATCAAAACAACATAAGAACCGTCCTTTTTCTCTCTCTAGGAAGAAAGGAGAGAGATCCTTGTGATCCAATCCAAATCAGACAAACCCGAAAACATGCATGTGGGTAGGTATGAGATTCACAAATGAAAACTGGGAAATTATTAAAAAAACAAAAAGAGGAACACAAGTTACACAAGGAAAAGAACAGTGAAGTAAAGAAAGGAATTTTGAAGCAATGAAGTTTAAAAACCGGAAGGAATAATACCAAAAAAAAAAAAATGGAGGATCAAATGCAGTGTGTTGAGACACCGGGTACGTTACAATTATCAGGAGACGGTTCCTTTTTTTTTTATTTCGCTCAAATAGTGTCTTTAAACTTTAAAAGTATAGTATTTAACCCGTAATTATAAATAATTAGCAAATAAGTTCATTTTATACTTAAAAAGTATAGAAATTTTACTACGTCAGGTATACTTTTCGTATAGATTTGTATGGACATAGATAGATAAAAAGAAGGAATGTGTTTATAATTATAAGATTAAAAACCATACTTTTGAAGTTTATAGGTCAATCCACACCATCTCTAGAATTTATGAAGTGTTTTTGCCTTTTTTCTTTGTTTTTTTAAATAAAAAAGCAAATTGCTTTTTAGAATATATATTTATTGTATCATAGTGATTGGCTAATTCCTGCTAAATTAGTACCCAATAGAAAAAAGATGACACAGTTTGAGAGTCAAAAAGATGATTGAAGGTAGTGAGTTGTTGTGGTTGTTGATTTGCATTTTGAGTTTCGGTGTTAGAAGAGCAGTCCTTGAAGATTGGAGGTCATGGTGGGATGGGTGGTTGATGTGTTATTTTGGTGGAGTTGGGTTACTAAGGGAGGTGGTTTGTGTGTTTAGTTGATTTCTGGGGATATGATGGGGTAAGTGTTTGCTAGGGATGAAGATGGTGTGAGAAAAGAGAATTGGAGAGAGAGAAAGCAAAGAGAAGAGAGAGACTTTATTTTCCCCCTCTCAGAGAATAATTGGTTAATTTGTCTACGTAGATAACGTTGTTAACGGTATTAAAAAGGTATTAAAAAGATAGTGAAAAGGGATATAAAAAAGTTTAATTACTTATGAAATTAAACTTTGAGTATTTAATTGTCCATTTCAGGGGTATTTTCTTAAAAAAAAAAAAAAAAAGAAACAACAACAAAATGGTTTGTGAGTGAATCATAATTCAATAAATTATTATGGTAGTTAATAGTTTTTAAAATATTACTAATATGCTTAAATATTAAAGGTATTTGTATGTTATTAATCAACACATGAGACATGTTAATACTATTATAACTTCTTCTTTTTCGGCTAATAAGCTAGTAATATTTATATATTTACAAATTTTTATGCTAATAAATAACTATTATGAAGATTTAATTATACATATAAATTACATAACAAAAACAAAGAAGGGGAAATGATTACAATGACTAAAAATGGGGTAAATTTCATCAACGGTACCTGAACTTTTTGGTTTGTAACAATTTGACACCTAAAAGAAATTTTGTACCAAAACAATATATGAACTTTTTAAAAATTTCATCCATGGTACCTCTAGACAGAAAGCATTCATTTTTCTGTTAAGTTGATGACATGCATATGAACTTGATTAAAATATTTTTTTTTCATCCTAATTGGCATTTCTTTTATTTTTTAACTTCTCTCTCTCTCTCTCTCTAAACACAGTACCTCTACACTCATAGCGTAACTCAGCTATCAACACCACCATCACATCGCCAACAGCTACCATCCCAATACCTCATTTCAAAAAACCACCCTCAAACACCACACCATAACCGACTCCATCTCTCTTAACCATTAATCCACAACCCAACCACCCATCTGTACTTTACACTACTGCAACAAACCCAGAACCACCTTCAACGTACCCAAAACCACTAAACCAACAAAACCCATAAGAATAAGAATCGGATAAGTGTGAATGCCTATCATGCTTCATCATTGGGGATAAGGATGTCCATTTAAATGATGCCTCAAATCTCAAACATAAAAACTTAAAAGATTTAATTAAAACACAATCAAATCTAAGCATTACCTCAATGAAGTCACTAAGGAGGAACACAAGCAATGCATGAATCTATGGTTAGTAAATGACGAAGATGAAGAAGTTGAAGAGAAAGGACTGCTTGATTTGTAGTAAGAGAATGGTGAACTACTAGATTTAAAAAAAAAAAAAAAAAGAAATTAACTTGTAGTGAACCCTTTAAGCTATCAAGTGAAAATGCAGTACTGCAAACAGTAATACTTGCATTGTTTCTTAGTATTACATTAATTCTTTTAGGATTTCTTAGTAGTGGACTTTCTGTGTGAACTTTTTTTTTCTTGTTCTTTTTAATGAAGAAGAAGAAGAAGCAGTAGCGTCTGGAGAGCAAGCAAAAGAGAAGAGAGAAGAGGGGGAGGGGGGTTGGGGGTTTGGTTAAGGAAGAGGAGGAGAGTAAAATAAAAAAAAAAAGAAATGCCAAATAGGACAAAAAAATAATATTTTAATCAAATGCATATGCCATGTTAGCAACTTGATGAAAAAATGGATGGTTTCCATCTAGAGGTATCATGGATAAAACTTTTAAAAAGTTCAGGTACCATCTTAGTATATTTTTTTTTTTTTTTAAGTATCAAACTGTTAAAAACTAAAAAGTTCAAGTATTATCGATGAAACTAACCACTAAAAATGTGGTGGCCTTTGTTTTGGGTAAGTACAAGGATTTTAGTCAACGGGTGTACCACCAGCTTTATTCTAAATTATTTCTCTAAAGACAAAATGAGATATAATGAGGACATAATGCTTTTATACAAGTTTTTAGGAGTACAAATGAGTCGAGCTACTGGGAAGCCGTCTAAGCTCGACTCAACTAGTTTTAAGTTTGGTTTGACTCGAGCTCGATTAGTAAACTTGTAAAACTTGAACTTAAAATAAAACTTGATTACCTAAACAAGCCGAATTTGAACTTTAATTTAGACTCGTGAGCCTATTCGTGGGTAGGTTTATGAATAGGCTCGTGAATACACTCTTTAGCAGACTTGTAAGTCATAAAGAACAAAACTAAGCTCCAAGAGTATGGGTGCATGCTTGATTACAGCATGCTAAGTATTTATCTCTAAGTATGAATATGGATAAAAAAATTATACAAAAAAAAAAAAAAAAAAAACTAAGTTTCAAGAGTATGGGTGCATGCTTGATTACAACATGCAAAGTACTTATTCAAATGATCAGTTATCTCTGAGTGTGAAGGTAAGGTAGCAATCTTCCCTGAGAAGATGGATCAAAGCTAGAAAGCACTAAAGTAAAGAAAAGGTCATGAAGTAGTTAGAGTCGCCCAAGTCAAATGACTGCTATATAGCCTTCCACCATGGTCTCCCACCACTAAATAAATCCAAATTATAATGAAAACGCTACTGGATCTCTCGTTCGCACCCCGCATTGTTCACATCACAAAGAAGTTGCTCATCACCCTCTTTCCACATTCATATCCTTTGTGAGGTACGGACATGATTTGCCCATCATAACTTTACAAGAATACTCAATGGAGCACTAAAATGAGATTTGGTCCATATGCAAATAATGAGGCGGTAAGAGCATAAGATGGGCTTTGGACCTTTGGTTGCCACCACTCTAGTTATGGAAAAGAACAACCGATGCTTTTGATAAAACTGGTAACCGTGCATTGATCAAATGGATAGCAAGAAGAACGAGATGCACATCCAGCATTGGGATAACTTGGTCGTGACAAACGACTCCGTCCAGTCGGACCAAGCGGACCAATCCATCAAATTTAAAGTCGATATTAGCATGGAGTATGAAGTGGAAAAGATGGCCTTGGTTGTGGCTGGTTTGAGAGCAACGGTGAGATATGAGGCAGGGCTGTTACCTCTAAGAACGATTTGGAAAGATGCTATGCAACTAAGGAAGGGATGTGTTGCCCATAAGCCATTCTTTGGTGTTATAATTTTCTGCCCTGCTGCATCGTACTATTTCTTCGTCTTCCAACACCTATGCCTGTTTTTCTGCCATATTTCTTACATTCATTTTAGAACCAACCCATGTTCAGGTTCTATTATTGCCAGCATTACTACACAATTCTATAATAGATATTATCACTTTAGCGTTTTTCTGGTATTGCATTTTGGCAGTTGAAGTTTTTAGAAGTTTGATCTCTAAGACCTACAAATTGGCACCAGCAAAAGTTGAAGGATAAGGAACAGTGTGATGAAGATGCAGAAGTCATCATAAACAAATGATTCAAAAGTGGAATCATGACGCTAAAAGGAGGTTGATGCATGTTGTTATGTCATCTTTATTTAAGGGAGTCTTACATGGTCTCCTTATGTTGTATCTCCATCATTTATAATGGTGTGTATACGTGTCTTGGCTTATCCTTCACACAGATGCAATACCTGTAGCTAATATTCAAGAGTGCATCTTCCCAGCCGTGTATCTGAATGTTTTCCGAGGTGATATCTAGATTTAAATCGAGACATGAATATGATTTAACAAAATAAAATCAATGCTTTCAGATCTATTATTTAAAAGATGAACATCATAACACCCATAACAATCAGCTTCCGAAAGCAATACCTAGGAGCAGTGGTCATTGCCAAGAAATGAGATGTAATCTTGACAATAAGTATTGCTGCAAATAAAGATTACTATAAGTTCAAAGCAAATATGGAGGAGACTAATAATGTCTCCTCAATATGCATTGTCTGATGAAATTAAACACAATATTCAGATAACAGAATCCAGTCATTCCAAGGCTAGACAACCAATTATAAAGAAACATTCATCTTCCTTTGAGGGAAAAGAAAATGCCTTCAACTTTATTAACATGTCTTGCCTTTTTCTTTGACTTATAGGTAATATATACATATCTTCAATCAACCTGAAAATTGGTACAAAAAGACATTCATTAGTTCACCAGTTGACATCAACCAAAATCATAAGTCTTCACTTCAATTAAATTCATTGTGCCGAATATAACGAGCAGGTATGAAGATGCTCTATCTGAGGTAACTAAAGAATTTGAATTATTTCTTCCTTTGAAAGATTTTGGCTAATACTATAAAACTGGCTCTCGGATGCCGAGATATGATATTTTAAATGGCACATAAAGGCTATAAAACCAAAAAATGCTAACAAAGAGGTTGTGCATCTTCAGTGCATGAGTTACATCCTTTAAGAGGAGAACCTGAAGACAAGGTAGAGCATACAGGTAATGCAATGCTAAAAGAAATGCATCAAGATTCTTCTATGATGTGAAATATGGAGCACAAGCATGACACATTGACAACTCTAATTTCTCTTATTGCTTAAGACAAAAATCACAACAGGAAAACTAGTAAAGGAGGAATGAGGACAAGGATATTTGAGTGCAATAATAGCATGACTAAATAGCAAAACTTTCTCTATAGCCATGCTAAGTTTCTATGACTTCTCCTGTTTCAAGTGCATTGTGGAGATGACAATCTTCAGAAAAGAAATTAAGTAGAGACAGCAATAATTCTGCAAGAGAAAAGGCTATAATGCCAAGGCCAAGAGGATTTTAATTGACAGTTCAGTTGCCAACATGATAATTTAGTTAACTGAAGAAAGGGATAGGATATTTTGTTGCCATAAAGGGATTGCCATCAAAGGGATTTGTCTCATTACAAAACCAGTTGCTCCACATCCTCTTTCCATCAGTATGTACTTGGCAAGGTCCAGTATAACTATTGATGTGCTTCTTAACAGCGAAAAAAGAAAAAATTTGACATGATAACAAAAGAAATTTCTTAGATAGCGTAACAAGCAAGAAAGATTAGTTTGTTGTAGCTGAAGCATATGTGTAAATACTAACTACCAATTTATTGACTTAGTCAGCCTTTCACTCTTGGTGCCAAGTTTGATATTCTAGGTGCTCTTTCTTGTTTTGTATAGGGATCATACCCCCTTATTTTACACACTTTAATGAAAATCCACAAAATAAATAAATAAAAAAAGAGCACAAAGATGGGTTTGCTCGAGGTTACATTTGAACTAATTAACGTAAATGATTAAGTAGGTTGCAACAATGCGAGAGAGAAGGCAGTATAGTGGGACAACAACATAAGAGAACTTCTGAAATTAGATGTCCATAGTTTCACTAATACAATTCTCTTTCATGAAGCAAGACAGGCAGACTTATTTCCCACATTTGGTTGCCATTTTTGTCAAATCAAATCCTTGTGCAGTCATGTAGAAACTATGTGTTCTGAATAACCCAAGCTTTAAAACAAACAAGAAAATGGGGATCAAAAGGGAAGTCACCATGAGACATCATCAAGAAATGAGAATTATGAGCTCATGAGGATCTCAATCTCTTGAGAATTTCCCCCACAGACATGGTTAGAGAAATCGAGTGATGTAAATTGGAGCTATAACTAAAATACAAGTTTTTCTTGAAACGAATAAATTCAAGAAGGTGCAGCAGACCAACCTTAATTTCATCCTACTTGAATTTTAGTGCAACAATATATTACCTTAAAGTCAAGCAGAAGCTTCAGCAGAAGCATCACCAACAGGCTTAAATTCCTGAACCTCCTTGAAATTCATCCACGGTTTCACCCAAACCTTAGCTTCATACAATTTCTTAACACCGCCATCAGTTGCTTCGAGAGTGATATAGTACACAGTACCAGCAACTACCTGCTGTTTTGCATTCACCACCTTGACATACTCCAACAGAGCATTCTGCCAAGAGATCAGAACATAAATATGTAATTCACGGAGCAACATATGAAGATTTAAAAGACATCCATGTGAATATAGCTCTCTGAACGATTAGTACATTTATTCCTTCTCAACTTTGACTAGCAAATACTATAATGCCCACTTGGAATATTAGCCTATAAAAAGATAATAAGAAGCTGTTGTAGGAAGGAAGAACTCAATCCCCAAGAGAGGCCTAGCAATAATGCAATAAAAATAACAAGATAAATTGAACGAGATCCTGGTTCTAGTTCCTCTAAGTCCATTTGCTCAACCTAAGAAAATGGTATCCCCACCAATCACATACTGCCATGTATAAAGAATATTTCATATATGGCAACATGAGATTAGAGGAGACGTGAACGACGGCATCGTTTAGGGATACAAAAATTGGCTCTTCTAAGCTGGTTTGAGCCAGAGCATGTATCTGATGGCTATACTCTATGGTATATGTTCTTGTGTAGCAGTCCAGGTAAGGCCACCTATGATTTCCAGGATATGTTCTTATTGTCAAAATTCAATTCAGTTGTTCTCAAAAGGAAAACTTTCACAAACAAATTTGAAAATTGATTTGAATCAGGACTCAATCCACGGTAGCAAGGTGATTGATGTTCGTATAACAACAGCTTTTCGCAGTCTCCTCTAACTCACAAGTCATACCATAATTAATTCTTAAGATGAACTTCATAAGCTTAAGTTTAAAACCTTATTGAACAACGAAATCTAGTATTATACAAATCATAATCATCAATTAAAAAGATGATTCTAAAAGTTTGAGAGAGAGAGAGAGAGAGATAATGGGTTCATCATCCTCACAAAAGAGGCAAAAATTTGCCTCCTTTCCTCAATTAAATTATATATTCTAATCCAACAATCCTCAAAAAAATTCAAACCAATATAGACATCAAAACCCATAACTTTTACCAAAAATTTCTCGAACAAAAACGAGATCATAGTCATACACAACAGAAAACAACAACAACAACGACAATAAAGTCGTAGTAAGAAAAGGACCTTCTTTTTGTTATGCTCTTCAACAGCGAACTTAGCAAGAGCATCAATCTCAAGGCTGTTCTCTTTTGAATCCACTTCACGAACACCACCAGGCTTAGCCATTTTGATCAATCTAAATTGGGTTTGGATTCAATTACACGAATTTACAATAAATTGATCTTTATTATGGAAAAGCCGAGATATTTTTTCGTTTTATATATAGAAGAGAGAGAAAGAGTGTCAAAGAATTTGCCAGAGTGGCGCCCACGGGAAGACGGTTTGTTCGGATAGGATTGATTGAGTTGACTTTCGGTTACGTGGATGGCTTCAATATGTGACTCGGAAAAGTCAAAATCAAGAAACATGGGCGATGTTCCTTCATGATGAAGTTTATTTGTCGACCCATTAATCAACTATTATCTAATGTTAACGTTATTGATGTGGGACTGAAGATTTATAATTAGAAAAGGTGGAGATATGATTTTTTATGTTTCTTGGAAAAAAAATATATAAAGTATTAGAGATACAAAAACAAAAACAAATATAAAGTTGAAGAAAAAATTACCGACATGCATTTCCAAAAATCAATCTCAAAATCGATATATACAAAATTTTTACATAAGTCGAGTGTATAAGATGGGATAATAAATTTTTCCACCATTTTCTAAATCATGTTTTAGGATCAAGATGATAGGTTTACGTGTAAGATGTCCGGCACTAAAATACATGCACCACAAGTATTCTCCAAAATTTCCAAACGTCAGGTGCCACAAGCAAAGCATTCTCCATATCAAAGGCATGCACCTATATTGTTTTTCCTAATCGCGATATCGTACAATATATATAATTTTTCATATCATATATTTAAATCGAAATTTTAATATTATATATTGATAGTTTTATTTAATTCAACCTTTTTAAATAATTATTATCAATAAAAATACTAAATAAGAAATTATTTCCTAAGTATTATATACTATATATATGGATAAATATAACGTTTAAGTGTATCAACGGAATTTGATATATATAATAAAATTATTAGTTTATGAAATGATTAATAGTTATAATTTATATTATATATGTATTGTATTTATATGCTAACAGTAAATGGATCTTTTCTCTATATTTTATTCTATAGGCATAATTTACCTTGAATTTAAATATTAAACTTTTAAAGATTGTAGATGATAAATAATAGATCGTAATCCAATTGGCTCATCACAAGTCCACATAGGTCACAACGCTTGTGAAGAGCTTAACCAGGCCTAGCTACTCTACTAAGAGCTCAACCACGCCAAGACATCAACCTCGACCTCAAACTATCCTAGGGCCTCAATCTCTGTGAGAACCAAGGCTGTCCCAATACCTCACCGCAACTCCTTAAATGGAGGCTCATAGGAACCAGCTATGTGCTTCATGATGAGCTAAACTCTACATGCTACCAACAAACCACCTTCACTAATGGGGTCGGTGGTAAATGAGTACAAGTCTAGCAACACTCCATGCCTTGCTAGGTTCGCGCCCCCCCTCCCCTTAGATTTACGTTACTGCCGACTTTGGATCATCCACGTCAGCAATGAAGATTCCGTAAGCCTCATTTTAGTATGGCTCATCTATAAATAGTCATTCCCTCTAGTAGATAAGGCAATCAAGAACATTCTGCAATCACTCACTTTCATAACTACCTTTTGAATACCATAAAAAGGATCCATGACTATCTTAAGCATCAGGATGACTATACCAAACAATCCCTAGACGCACCACTAACTTGTTTTTTATGTTTGTAGGTTATCAACACCTGCAACTAAACTTCTTGTAGGTCTAAGTCATATTAAGAACCAGCCCGAACCCACCAAGTCTAAGTCTAGAAAAATTGGACATGTACCTACCCTAAATTAACATGAAGTTGGCCCAGACCCGTGGACCCATTTAGTCTAAGGAGGGTCAAGATGAGTTTGCAATATCCGTTTTAGAAAATAAAATTAAGAAAAAAATTCTTAAATTAAAATAATTTTTTTAACTTTAAATATAAAATGGGTCTAAAAATAAACCATTATTTAGCCCATATTCATTCAATACTGTCATGGATATGCAAATATTTGACATAAGTACATCACAATTGAGTTGAAAAATTAACAATGTAAGATCAGAGTAATACTTTAAAAGAACAAAATTTACAAAAATGTAGTAAATATTGTGAATAGATAATTAATAATTTCTATTCATATGAAATATAGTTTAAGTATTAAATGTTATTTACTTTTTTAATCTTTTTTATTATTTTGTATTCTCTATTTGTTTTCATTTCTTATTTTGATAAAAATACAACTTTTATTTTTTAAATTGGATCAATTGGACCTGCTAGGCTCATAGGTCTTGCCAACGAACCCCGCCTAGACCCGCAGACCATGGTAAATCTACAAGGCGAACTTAGGGAAAGAGCTAGCATAGTAGGAATTGTTAGGTTTAGCTTAGACCCAACGCGGGGATCTATCTACCAGCATCAAAGGTTATTGCTATGCCTTGGCTTACTTTAGGTATAAACACAAGCACCTTATTACAAGGGAGTTCAGACAAAATCTAGTTTAAGAAAAGTTTAAGCAAATAACAAGTAAATCCTTAAATTATTGGATGAATAAATAAATCCTATATTGGCAAAATTCTTGTAATTTTTGATAGACTATACAGATTCAAAAATTATTCTAAAATTTTTAAAATCGTTGTTTTAAGCAGATCTTTTTAATGATAATTTCAGAACTTTATCAGCATTTTAAAGTATACATATATATGTATATTAATTGTTATAAAAAAATAATATTATATTTCTTAAAATAATAGTATTTGTTCATCCTATTGTCATACCAATGGTATTATTTAATTTATCATGTACCACTGAAATCCCCATTTTATTGATTCATATGGTTATCTTAATAGTTGATTAAAACTCTGGCAAAAGAAAAATAGTTAATTAAAACATCAACCTTAATTTCAATTATTTTAAGAAGATACTTGCAATTAATAATAGTGGATGAAGAGTGTCATTTTAGCCGATCTACAAAGCAACAAAGGTAATGTGATCTTTTTGCCCATCGCTTTTTTTTTTTTTTTTTTCATTTCATTACAGTATGTGAGATTCAAACCTACTATCTCTCACTTGAGAGATCATGGAAGATACAATTAGACCACAATGCTATTGGTGCTCATTACTTTCATTTGAAGATTTGCCTATTCTGTTTGACTCTAAATTTTAGACAACATTTCTTTTCTCAATGAAAAAGATGCCGCCAAGGGATGGTACCATGAGCTATACAAACATCATCTTTCAAGTATAATTGAGCATTCTCTTCTCACATTCCTCTTCTTATAATTCTTCTTCCCAAACCATACGTGCACTTTTTATTGATTTATTTATATAAAACTCGTGTTTGCACTTTAATAGGATAAATATTCTTAAAATTATCCTATCTTAAAAGTTTAAAGTGCTATTTACAATATTTGAAATTTTATAGTATTTGATAATGATCTTATAATTTAGTAGAATTGATATTCTCTTTCAAGTGAGATAAACCAATTATTGTGTGTGGTTGTCTAAAGTCTTTGTGGTTATTATTAGATAATGAGACAACTATTCCCAAGAATATTAGAAGGTATAACTCTCTACTAATGCATGCTTCAAATAGTTGTTGATGTGATGGAAACAATAGGCATGTTAGTAATACTATACTATGAAATGCCAACCTATTAAGTTAGATCGGAGAAGTCAACATTTTATTTACTTAAAAAGTTTCAAGTTATTCTAAATGATTTAAGAAGATAAGGCATAAGTCTTTACACTATGGCCTATAATCTAATTTGATCGAACTGAGGTTGGAAAGTCTAATTCTAAAATTACCTATCATCAAGCCAAATCATAGACAATGGGCGGAATCCTAACGTGGTTGTGCAATCATTTTTTTAACTTACCAGATGTAGCACTTCTATCTCTTAATTATTATACCTATTTCATTTATTATTTATTTATTTATATTTCATATGAACCCTTTTATATTATGTATCCAACATAGTTAGTGAGCTTGTCCTAGAACAAAAAAGAAAAAAGAAATTGAAGGATAAATATTTTGTAGATGTATGGATTCAAGAGAAGTAGTCATGTACAACCTGCGTAAGTATCGCACTACACGTAGCCTATGAGGAGTGACGTAATGACACGCTAAGGATGATCAAGAGAGAAGTGGAATAAAGAAGGCGAGTAGGCAGTCTTAATCGTCTCAAATACACTTATGATAGGTGGAAGAGCTATTAAGCATTAAACCCCACAAGTAATGATGAACAAATACTTTGATTTCTAGAGACATAATTTTACCAGCACCTTGGTGTCTTTGTCAAATTTCTCCTCCTTGAATGAGGAGGGAATTGGGATATTTATAGAGTTTACCCATTAACATCATTTGTTGGATCACGTTGACAATAGATGGCTAAGATGAGTCCTTTTTAATGCATGAACCAAATTGAGAAAGGTTGGAAGACGAACAAGCCGATCTAATGGGTCCTACTCTAAGCCTACCATGTCAACTCTTCCTTGATCATCCCAATAAAAAAACCAGACTCACTAAGCCCTGTTACTCAATCCGTGAGGCGAGTCCAAATAAATAAATAATGGTATTTATATCATAAGCCCATTTACATTTTGCTCCTTAACCAAAAATTGCTTGGATAGAGTTCAAGTATTTTGGGCACTAGTTGCACTTTTGAACACATTAATCAATAATCCACGCATAATACTGTCAAGTACTTTCTCAGAGTTGAAGACTCTACTTATCGTGGTTGAGCCATTGAGTAAAAAGTCAAGCACCAGCACAACAACTAACTCCATTGCATATAGTTGTATTGTAGTATACAAAATTGCTACACCATTCAGTCGTGCACATCACATTATTTCTCTCTAAATGATCTACTCCTCTAAGTGATCTTGCCCACATGATCTCCATCCATATCAAAATCCAATGAAGCCCAACATCCATATCAAAATCCACTTTATCGATCCAAACATGTATGATATACATGTTTCAAATCTCCATGCAAAATCAAATTAATGGTGATTCTCGTTTTTCTCTTTTTTTTTTTATAACATTTCGCTGCATCAAGATTTCAAATGATTTTCCAACTTCACCATCATATATGTCTTATCATATTCAAGATCACATGCATGGGATATCAATCTTTATCAATATCCCATATTTTCATAATTTAACCCTTATCAGTCAAATTATCTCCTTCTTAATAATTCATATCATAACAAAATTTCAAATCTTTCCTTTTAAATTATTTTCACTCTCTGAAGCCTTTTCCGTATCAGACAAATATCATCATATATCTAGCTTTGACACTCAATCCATGTTCTTGATTTTTTTTTTTTTTTTTCCTTTTTAAGGAGTCTTTAATTCTTTAGCATCACCCAAAGATCAATCGATGCTTTCACAACTGTAATCTCAAAGCCAGATTAACATAACTTGGTGGAGATTTGTCAACTCAATATTTCGACCGACATTCAACAAGATCGTACCTTGAGGTAATTCCATCCATTTCAAGATTTTCCACTAGTCTGTTTCGCACAGTGAAGCCCTTTAGTCATAATTATTTGCTTATCTTCTTGCTTCCCTAATCCCAAAATTGTACTTGTCATAGCAAAATATTCTCCTCTGCTAATTTATACCAATAACAAAGACTTGTTTAAATGCAACTAATTGACAACCCCCCTTAGGCAATATATCTTCCTACCTCGTTAGATTATCCCATGTATGATCTATCATAGTACTATATGTATGTATATATATATATATATATATGAATATTTTTTGGTCTATTTGTGCTTATTGCAATATTTTCATGCAAAACAACGATCTATACATATATGAGTTTTCTGATTCAATCATCACCATAAACGTGGAGCATCAAATTATTGGAGACATCATGTACGCAATACCAATCGATCAGCAATGCATGTTCCTATTTGCACATAGTACTTCTCTTGTTCTTTATTTTTTTATATTCATGTCACAACTATTGTAAGCTTTTCACGGATTTTATAAATTTTTTGAGGCTGCTTATTTCCATAGCTCTTTGTCTCTTTGCCAAACGATCACTATATACATCCGTGTATACATGCACACAATGTTCTATATATGTGACTTTGTCATTGCCCTTCAATACCATAATATCCCATGCCATGTCCTTTCTTCTGATGTACATGAGTTCCTTTTATCAATCTTGAATTGTTTCCTTCATATATTGAATCATCTATGCATGGAGTCTTCATTTCATGTATAGTCTTAATAATCTTGAACTCGATGATAATCTTGATGCCCTTTATGCTCTTGATGGTTCAAATAATATGCTTATGGTTTGTACCACCTTACTTGAATGTGCCTAAAAAGAATTAGATATTCACAGATCAATAATTCTCATGACATTTGACAAATTGTATGATTGTAAGAGTCGACATTTTCAGTTGTCTTGTACTCCACTCATTCACTTAATGACCATGGTGCTTCGTGATTTTAAGATGACGCTCTTCATCATCCGTGTTTCCAATTGCATAGATGGCAATCTAAGGACCACACACTGTATTATGACACTCTTAATTGTCTATGTCTCAAATCTCACGTAACAATCTTGAAACCACACATTGCGTCCGTGTTCCATTTCTGACGTGACAATCTTGGCACTGCACTGCTATGAGAGCAACTCTCCTAAATTGTCTTTATCCCACTCGCCCATGCGATGATCTTGGAATCGCACCACAGTAAGAGGGGATTCTTTTTTCATCCAAGATGTGTCATTACGTGTCACTCCTCACAGGCCACATGTAACATGATACTCACGCAACATACACATGACTACTCTATTCGAATCCATACATCTATATATTGCAAATAATACATAAACTTTAATAAAATATGTATTTGAATACCTAAATTTTGAAATTAATTAATTTAGTAATAAATTTTAAAATTAATCATTTTAGTACTAAAAAAACTTTTTATGCACACTTATAATCTTACTTACGATATAAAAATAAATAAATATTAAATCGGTTAATTTTAAAGTTTAGTAAATCAATACGGGTAAAATTCGACAATTGTTTCTGATATTTATCCAAAATTGAAACATGGTTACAGACGTTATCCCCGCCCGTCCTTGTCATCGAAGAATCATAACCATGATTGCTCCTAACGCCTAGAACTACCTTTTGAGCTTTGCTTCACTTCGAGTCCTGCCATGCCATGCACATGCATGTAAAAACATTAAAAAAAGCAAGCCCTGTCTTCTCCAAACTCTACTCCACAAACATACCAAAACCCACACTAATCTCTCACTACTTCTCTCTCCTCCAATCTTCTCCGAGCTTCACCTACCTCCGCCACCTGCACGCTCACTTTCTCCGCCGCGAACACCTTTATTCCAACATCCTTCTCACTTCCAAACTCATCCTTTCATACTCTCACCATAACAACCTTAAAACCTACTCTCTCAGTGTCTTCAATCACATTCCCAACAAGAACATCTACTCCTGGAACTTTATCGTAGGAGAGTTTTCTCGGTCTGATGTCCCAGAAAAATCCCTTCTTTTGTTCCACGAACTGTGGAAAGGCTCAACCTTTTGGCCGGATTGTTATACTCTGCCTCTTGTTTGAAGGCTTGTGTGGGTTGTGGGGCGAGACAAGAAGGGATTCTAGTTCATGGGTTGTGCTTAAAATTGGGTCTTGAGAGGAATTTGCATGTGGGGTCGGGTTTGGTTTTTATGTATGTTGGGGTTGGTGAGGTTTCGAGTGCGAGGAAAATGTTTGATGAAATACCTGTGAAAGATTTAGTGATGTGGACCTCGATGTTGTCGGGTTATGCTCAGAGTGGGAAAACGATATTGGGGTTGGATTTGTTTAGGGAAATGGTGGGCAGTGGTTTGGAGCTTGATTGGGTTGTGATGGTGAACTTGTTTTTGATTTTTGGTCAATTGGGGTGTTTGAAGCATGGAAAAACTGTTCATGGGTGGTGTGTTAGAAGATGCTTAGAAATGGGGTTGAATTTAGGGAATGCTGCTGTGGATATGTATGTGAAATGCTCGGGATTAACCTATGCACGGAGATTATTTGATAGGATGAAGGAGCGGGATGTCATTTCATGGAGTACATTGATTTTGGGTTATGGATATAATGGTGATATAGCTAGAGCCTTTGATCTCTTTGATCAGATGCGGAAGAATGGTGTCATGCCTAATGACGTGACATTTGTTGGTGTATTATCTGCCTGTGCTCATGGCGGATTGGTGGACAAAGCGCGCATGTATTTTGACATGATGCGAGATTTCGGTGTCGTACCAGGAATGAAGCATTATGCTTGTATGGTCGATTGTCTGGGGAGAGCAGGGCTTTTGGAAGAGGCAGAGAGTTTTATTGAAGGAATGCCCGTGAAACCTGA
Source organism: Combretum micranthum (assembly GCA_024138025.1). Taxonomy (NCBI): domain Eukaryota; kingdom Viridiplantae; phylum Streptophyta; class Magnoliopsida; order Myrtales; family Combretaceae; genus Combretum; species Combretum micranthum. The sequence continues at coordinate 187,491 of JAMXBD010001017.1, forward strand.
TGGCTCTGTTCTTGGGGCACTTCTGGGGAGTTGTCGTGTTCATGGCAATTTGGAGATGGGAGAACGGGTTGCAAGGTGGTTGATTGGCCTGGAACCACAAAGGCCTGGATATCATCTGCTCTTGGCTGGCATTTATGCTGCTAAAGGTAGATTCAATGATGCTGAGAGAGTTAGGGACTGGATGAAAAATAGAAATGTGGTAAGGATACCTGGACATTGCCTGATAGAAGCGAAATGTTGAAGTTATATGCTGAGAATAGAGTTATGTATTCATAGTAAAATTTGTGCCTTTGTCTAAGGGGATGGATTTTCATGAGCTTAACCCTATGATTGCTTGATGAGAAATTCTGCTTCTGCTTTGAGGTGGTGAAGTTATGCTGTTGCATTGGGAAGATGACATCCATTATGACAGTGAGCTTTGCAGCACGATTAAATTCATTTGGTGTTACAACTTAGCCTGCTTAAGTTACTAGCTAAATCATCAAACCCTTTCACCATCAGCTTCGAAATTCAGCTGCAGGAACTAGTACTTCTGCTGTCCTCTTGCAAGCTAAGACCTGGACATTCTTTTAGCATCATGATCATGCTGGTTCTTTCACTTTTGCTAAGGACTTAGCTCACTGTCATATTGCTTTTGAAAAAGGAAATGGCTGCATTTGCAATATAGTTGTTGGTGTTGGATAATTTTCTTTCATTTTCAAAGGCCTCAGAAATTGGTCTCAATTAAACAGTTAGAGATGGAATGGGCTGTGAGTTCTATCATTAAGAGGATGAAATCAGGCAACAAATTCTGAAGTGCATGGCAATGATACGGTCCTACTGACAAATACTTGGTGGAAGAATAACTGTTGGATTTGCCTACTTGCCATAAAAAACTAATGAAAATCTGCTGGCTCACCAGAGTCCATTTTAGATAAGGGGACTATCTTCAACTTTAGATTAAGTGCCTTATCCTGAAGCAGTACACTGTTATAACAGTAGCACGTATTTGCACCATCAGTTGATGAAAGATTGTCAAAACAAGTCAACATTCTTTGATACCTGGTCATTTGTTTCTCTAGTAATCAAGTCTATGAACTTGAATGTATATACCTACTTCTCAATTTACGGTTGCTATCCATGGAACTGATTATTAGATGGAGCTTTGAGCACAAGTTTTTTGTGCATGAACAGTCTGCATCTTCAGACCAAGTGCTCATTAGTTTCATCCTCATAAAGTGTCACATTTATCTGAGCCTTGTTCTTAAATTGGACATGATTGAGGAGCAAATGCCTTAATTTGTCCTTGAATCTTACTAAATGAATATTTTTATAGCCTGATAACATATTCTCTCTATTTTTATTCAACAAAGTTTGTGTTATACAAATTATTAAATAACTCTCCATTTTATTCTAGTAAAATTGCACCATTTAATTTGATCTTACCCTGTTGTGCTCATATCCCAGTCGGTATTCGCTTTTAGTTTTCATTATGCTACTTCATCTTGTGGGTATCTAAAAGAGAAGAACCCAGGAGTATAAGAAAGGCGGAGTTTATCAACTCAGGATAGAGTTTGAATTTCAATCCATCATAGACTTGATGAGAGTGCTCTTTTAGCTTCCATGATAGTACTTCATCTTGTCAGAATGGATGATGGTGCAAAAGTAATGTACTTTTTCAAACCTCACCCTATATTTATTACTTGGAACACCTTAGAGCATTCGGGGCAATATTTAAAAGATCTAGCTTTGTTATCCCTGCAGCCCCTTTATCCATCTCTAGAGGCAGCACCACGTTTGCTTATGCTAGACTCTGGAATCAGCTTATGTGCTAAATGTCTTTTGAGTGTAGAGGATTCAAAATTTGCTTGAACTTCTCAGTCTTGATAATGTGTAAACCATGCTGCAGTTTGCATAACCTGTCACCTTGTTCTTTCTAGCTTGCTCAATGATCCATGTTTGTACTTGTACCTTTGTGATTGAGCTATACCAGCAGTTATGCTTGATCAAGATTTTCTCAGAGAAGTTTTGTTGTGATCATTGTTACTAATCATCTGGATACAGCCATTCAACATCCATCACTTTTGGGTTATTCTGTTTTACCATTTCTAAAAGCTAATCCACTATCAATAATATTATTTATCGAGCATTCCATGTTGGTACCATTTACATTAACATGCACTAACATTCCTGCAAGAAGATGCCAATTCTTTTTCTTTTTGGTGCAGATAGCGCCTTTAAAACCCCTAAAACTGCATTTATCTTCCATTTTTAAAGTTATGTACATACCCAAAACTGTTTTCAAATCCATAAAACTATCACAATTTACATAAACTAAGGAGTCGAGTTTGAAAAACCAAAGGGATAGGTTGGTACGCATAACTTTACAAGTTATGTGGAGGGAAGATATGATTTAGAGTTTAGTAGTTCATTCATACTTGCCTAAAGATTTGGAAGTGAAATTCCAGCTATATCAAATTTATCTTATGATTCCCAAATGTGTGAAAAATACCACTCCTTTGAGTTTTTTATTTGTGCAACAAGATGTTAATGGTGAAGATTATGGAGTGACGAAAATAATAAAGATTAGGATTTATTTATTTGTAGAGAAAATTCATATCATCGCTAGCATGTTTCATTTAAAATTATAATTAGCAGATGCCACATTCGTTTTATGTTTTCCAAGTGCTTAAAACTAGTGATTAATTAGTATAAATTATCTTTTTATTATTTTATGAATATATATCTATTTTTATAAAGCCAATACTTTCTTTTCTCGACTCCATAATGTTAAACCATCAATTACCCATTCATTTTTATTTTATTTATTCATCAATTAACTTCATTTTCAAGTAATGTTGGTTAATAGAACTAAATAGGTTCTTGAAGTGTAGTCAAGGAGTATACAGGGGTGTTGGAGTTGTTTTGGAGATGTATGGATTAGTAAGGTTATGTGATGATTCATGTTGGGTTATGCATGTGTGATGTTTCATGTTTGATATGGAAGTTGTTTAACGCATGAGAAGTAGTGTTCATAGGCTTTTGGAGTGTGTTGAAGTGTTTAGAGGTAGATGTATTGTAGTAGATAAGTGGTTGCATGTGTAGGAGTTGTTTGAGATAGTTTATATGTTGATGATGACAATGGAGTGTTCAAAATTGGATTAAGAAGTTTATTTATGCTTAAAATATGAAGTTCATATATGTTTTGAGTTGTTTAGAGCATGTGGAATGTTGTATGATGCTTGTGTAGTGTTTTAATTGAGATAAGATATAATTAAAGTGTGTAAAATTCTAGTTTGAAATAAGGGAGATTCAAAATTTTTCAAACACCTTGTCAAACAACGTGTTTGGGAAAGTATATAGGCCATACACTCTTTAAAACAACATGTATGAGAGGGTGTTTTCACTCTCTAGAGTGTCATACAGCCTTTGATACACCATGTATGGGAAGGTGTATTACTCTTTAGAGATTTCGAAAGTTTTTCTTGGGCTTAAACGGCATGTATGGCAACCCATTTCACTTTCTGACCTTTCTTTCAAAATTTTGCCAAACTTCACCACCATCGGCCTTTCTTTTGTTCACCATCAACCTTGGATCTTTATGCCGTTGGTGTTGAGCTGAGGTAGTTTGTTTTAAAAATATATATATTTGTTTTTCTTTATTGAATTTGTTTGTTATGATTTTATTTCTTTATATTTGTTTCCCTATTTATTACTTAGTCTTATGATTAAGTTGGAAGTGTATAGCTTTGTATAAGTTTTATTTGGAATGTAAAATGAAGTAAATGTAGTTTTCTTAAGTTTTATATTATATTCTTTATGATGTAATTTCTTTTATCAAATTTCCCTACACCGATGAGTCTAGTTGCTAATTCTTTACATGACAAGTCACATACATAGTAACTTGGTTGATATTTACTTAAGATAGGTGTATCTTAATTTGATCTTAATTAAAGATGTGTTAAAAAGTGTTTATATTGGTTGCGCTTTATTCTGTTAAACCTGGTCCGGGGAGCGGTAATCCTATTAATGAGGTTAACATGGTAGTTTAGGTGCTTAAGCTACCATATCATTGTAATTTGATAATTTATAAGTGACTTAGCGGGTAATTGATAGGGAGAATAGTATCGGTGTAACATTTGCTTATTCTTAGAAAAAATAATACGATTATTTTACGTTTATGGAACCAGTTGAACTAAGTGATATTATGGATTAAGTTAAGTAAAATTGAGTAACGGCCATTAACCTTAAATGAAATTACTAACCAACTGTTGTTACTTAGGACCCCCATCTTTCTAATGGCTTGTCTCAGAGTTTGAATACCCCTTTGTTGATTGATAAACTTAATTATTAGGTAATAAATTAACTATTGAAGCATTGCGTATAAATTAAGTGTGCCTATCACTTCTTATGTGTTTGTGTTACTTATGTACTGGGCCTTTAGCTCATGATATTCTATTTCAGGTGCTGATGAGGATGAATTTTATACTCAGTTGCAATATGACACTAATTTTGAGGACTTTTTGGATGAATTGTATGATTAGGAACCCCAACCTTAATGGTGGAAAGCTTTTGTAATAGAATAGGAGAGATGTCTTTGGAACAAATGTAATAGATGATAGCTATTTTGATAAACTTATATGTATTATGTTATAGGCTTGATCCTAAGCCTATGTTTTGTAATCTTAATTATATATATATATATATATATGTATGTATCAAAGACATTTATCTTAATGTGAAAGGACAGTGAAGTTTTGTTATATAATGTATCATTTTTTACATAATGAGATAGTTTTTGAAATGGTTCTCATAACAGGTTTGGACAAATAATTGATACAAACTCTTTTTTTATAGACAGCTTTATATGTAATACTATAAGTTACATGTAGTTGGGGATTGGATTTACATGTTTTAAAATATATAGCGAATCTAAGTCTTTACAACTACCCATGTTGTTAAGGATAGGAAAATATTATACTGCCAAAAGAAAAATTATGCTTACGTATATATTACATTTGTGATATTATGTGAGAAAGTAATAATTTTATTAAGATAGTATAATGGTGTAAAATTTATATCGTTTCGTTTTCATTACTCTCACACACACACACACATATATGGAATGACTGTAACTATTAAATTTAGAATTTCTTTATATATATATATATATATATATATATTTAAGAGTTACTTTCGAACAAATTCAAAAGAGAAATTAAGTAGTTTCAGTATGATAATTTTAACTTTAGTCCTGCGATTTTTTTCTATTAAACAGAAAGCATCCATATGATTATTTACAAGACAGAAATAATTTATATGGAAAGAAGTAAATCGTGTACATTATCATAAAAACTTTCGAAATTTTACTTTGATCGATTAAAGTTGGACGACATGTGTGAATTTTGCTTAAAAGTACATAGAATACTATGACAAAATAATGTTATTTTGGAAATTATTGCTATTAGTATTTTGATAATTTATATTCATTGATTGTTATAAATACAGCGTGAACTCTTTTATTTAATTATATTTCATTTGGAGAAATATAGTGGTGAGCCCGTATTTGTGCAATTTTTGCAAAAAAAGGGTTTGAATTTTCAATCATGTATTAAAGGGTTTATATTTATAAAAGACTCTCATTTCTTGTTTCGATTTATCTACTGTGAACAAGATCTAACATGGTGCAATATGGGGCATTAAAATAAAAGTAACTTAAAAACACAAACTCTTAAATTACTAGAGACCTAACAAAATATAATCTAGTGGGGATTGGGTAGGTTTTATGAAAACTCGAAGTCTCATTATACTTTTAATTGATATTTAGGGTATTGTTTGATTTTTATTTTTATCATATTTGTATCATATTTGCATGTATAACTTATTTGTATTATATTTATTTAGTCTGTTTATGAGTAAAATTATTAATTTTTCATTAGTATTTATTTTTTAATAAACATCTATTTAAAAATAATAAAAATATAATATTAAATGAATAGAATATAATGAAACAAACAAACACGTAAATATTTACCAGGTAGCAACACACATATAAGTAGGATTGAAAACTTTAATGTTGTTTGAATATCTTCTCTTGCTTACTCGCATATGAACAGATGTCATTCACTACAAAAGAAAAGTTACACAAGGAAGCAAGAGGAGGAATTTTGCCTCAAAGTTGCATATGAGGCAAAACTCTCCTCAATAAAAATAATAATAAAATTTCAAAACTTTCAAAATTCTAGCACGGAGAGGTAGTAGGTTTTAATTTGGATTGAGGCAAATTTTGCCTCAACTTGCAAAATATTTATTGCTCGTTTACTTCGCTGTAATTATAATTTCATTGCAGCCTTATTCCTTACGAATAGCTATTACGCCGTTTAGTTCACAAAATAGCGATTCCATAATGAATCTCTATTACACAAAACATTGGATAATAATTCTTTATCCAAACCTATGAATAACAATTCAATGCTAGAACTGTATTTTTTAAAAAATATCATCATTTAAATAAAAAATTAATAAAGAAAAATCCTATTACAGCTCTATTTCATTCCTTCGTAATAGGAATTCCATTACAATCTTATTCATTCAGCGAAGTGAACAAGCCGTTAAGCTCCCTTCGCCTCTATTTTTCTCTATATAATCTATACTCGCCTCTTCTTTTTCTCATTTTATCCTTCCCTATATATTCTATATTTGCAAAATATCCATATTATTATTCTTCTCCGTCCAAAATCTCTCAGGTACAAATTTTTCTATCTATAAAATTCTTTTCATTGTTTTGTTTTTTTACTATATATTATTTAAGTTAATGATGTATATTAATCTTGTTTTTCTATTTGATTTTTTAGGTATTGAATGACATATGATCAACATATTCCTACACTTTAATGGTAAGAATACATTATTTCTATAGTTATTTTCATTTAATGTTATTTATATGATAAATAATTTTTATCACTAATATCAATAATTCCATGTTATTTTGACAGTTATTGGAACTAAACCATCTAATTACTATATGTTACATGTATTATGATTAATAATTGTCTTATAATAATTTTATTATAAAAATTTAATTTTTCATAAAAATTAAAAAAAATAAACAATTTCAATTTTGGATTTTTAGTTTTAAATAAAAATAAATTTTAAAAATTATATCACAATAAAAAAAACCGCTCGATATATAATTATACCATATGTAAAAAAATTGCAAGCAAATTAAATTTGCCTGACATATCACATATGGCAATTTTTTTTAAAAAAGAAATTATAATTACTTTGAGGCTAAAAAGCACCTTGAATGGCAAAAGTAAAAAAGAAAAAATTCTTTTGAGGCCAAAATTGCCTCAATTGGGAAATTAAAAAAAATTCCTTCTAGGTCAAGAATTGCCTCAAACTGTAATTAGTAAAAAAAAAAATACTACATTTTTTATCTAGGAGGCAATTGTTGCCTTAAACTTGTTATGTCAAGCGCCTTTCGCCTTTATTTTCCAAATTTGAAAGGCAATTTCAAGGGAAAATTTTAAGGCGATTGATTTGCCTCAGTAGACTAAATGAGGCAAATTTTTAATCTACTGAGGCGAATAAAATCGCCTCTAATACCCATATCCATACCAGTGTGAATAAACTGAAAAAAAGCTGAATGAATTAATGTTAGTATTGACATGTTAAAGATTGAATTGCTTTACTAGCAATGATTTTTGTCTAACGTTTTTACTACTCATTTATTTTGCCAAATGAATATTTTTGTAATAAAATTGCTATTACTAATGAACTAAAAAGAGCTATAATAGGAATTTTATTTCTTGATTGTCATTCATAGGTTTGAACAAGTGAATGGCTATTAAATATTTTTTTATAATAGGGATTCATTATGGAATTGTTGTTATAATGGATTAAAGGTCGTAATAGCTCTTCATATGGGTAGAATAAAAAGGAAGATTTCCTTGTACACTCGTTAATATTACAATTCGTATAGAAGAAAATGATGGATAGGTATTATAGTACTTAAGGAGGCATATCGAAGTAGGTATGAAACCAATAAAGAAACTTCAAGAAGGTAGCAATTATGTCATGCCACAACTGAAATGGCTAGGAAGTTTACGGAAAACAATGCTAATAGGAAAATACCGCCATCACTAGAAAATATGATGCTAGTTGTTGCTAGTGTGATAGCAACAGTGACATTCCAAGGGATCATTTCACTACTAGAGACAATTTTTAAAGGTGGAAAGAGTTGTGATTGTGTAAGTGTCGTATTCTCATGTAATGAATCATGCCCAATAACCATGTGATTTTTGTGTCCTATCCATGGCTTTAACACTACTAGCTTCATTGCCACCATGATGAAGTGGAAGAAGTGGAAAACATGTATCTAAGAAAGTGGGATAAAGACTAGCTAGTGGCAATTCTATAATTGCAGGTCCTTATCTCGAAGGAAATGTGCCAATAGGAAGAAGTCACTTCATTCAAGGGTGAGCTATGTCACTTTTAAGGAAAATTACTTCATTTAGACCCTCAAACAGGTAGTTTTTACATTTTAGACAAGTTTTGTCTTTGTTATAACTTGTTATAGACACTTCTATTTTTAATGCCATACGTGGCATTATATTTATTCTTTCATGTACTTTCTGTCCTTAAGTTTTAGGACATCTCTATTTTTTATAGTTTTTATGCTTCTATTTTTGGCAGCTTTGAGCCTGCTTATATTTGTATGTCCTAAGGCAAACAATCTTCAGTTATCATTTTAAAAATTACAGAATTGATCCGTCTTTCTCTTCTTTTTACCTAAAATTTGAATCACTGTTAATTTCGATTTATTGCTTATTATTTACTTAGGTATTCTCATAATCAATAAGTATTTGAAGATCATACACCGATATTCATGTGTGAATCAATGGTTTGTGGCAATCCCTAATTAACCTGTTGTGGCATGTCACTATAGCCCTCACCTGCTTCAAATATTAGTTATTATCTTTAACTCTTTTAGGTGGTGCTGCCATTGCATGATATGTAACTACATATTTCAAGCAATAACTCTATATTCAATAAGCATCCTGATTTTTGCTGTCACAATATTCTTTGCATTCCAAGTTTACATGAGAATCTGAGTACAATCCATAAAAAGGATGATTACAAAGAGATCTGATGACGTGGAACATGTATTAAACAGGTACCTAGGTAAAGACTAGCTAGTGATAGTACCATAATTGTAGGTCCTTATCTCGAAGGAAACAGGCCAATGAAAAGAAGTCATGCCCTCTAAGGGTGGGCTACATGACTTTTAGGGTAAATTTCTTTATTTAGGCCATCAAATGGGCAGTTTTTATATTTTTGGCAACTTCTATTTTTCTTTGGAACTTCTTATAGATACTTATGTTTTTAATGTCATTTGCGGCATTGTATTTATCCTTTCATGAAAGTCGCTAAGTTTTAGTATATTTTTATTTTTTAGCAGCTTTGATACTACTTATATTTGTATGTCTTAGGGCAATTGAACAATTAGATATTAAAAAATAAAATATTTGAGTCGTTTTTGCTCTTTATTTCCAAATTTCAAATTCTTACATAGAATTTTTGATTTTTTATGCCAATAGCCTAGGTATTTTTAGCATTAATAGATATGTGAAGATCATACCCTAACATTTATGCATGAATCAATAGTTTTGTGATAAACCCTAATTAACCCACTGCATCAATTTCAAATGACAAGGAGAAGACAATTACAGAGAAGGCACCACAACCATCATTGACAAAAACCTCAAATGTAAAAGTGTGAAGATGGAAGTGTGGTTGCTCAAACTATTATTACTTGTCTTTGTGTGTGTGAGTGCGAGTTTTCATTTTTATTTTTTAACTTTCTTTCTAGAATATATTTGGTGTCTTTTCTCTATCTCAAAGGGTTGTGAATTGTCATACATGGGTTGTCCTATCCTTCGCATGTAATGATTTCAAAGCTTTTTATAATTAGGCATTGCTCATGCAATTAATACACACCACATACAATACATATGCAATTCGTGAATATATAATTTTTCAACGCATAATGATATTTATAAATCATGGATATTAGTTATTTAGAAACTAACAATTATTACTTCCTTATGTTAAAATATGATTGATAATTACCCATCATATGTACATATACATGATGTATTTTATCTATTGGATATTTTTCCTTAATAGTGGCCCTAAATTTTCTTTTATTTAATCTTTCAAGCTAATTCCATATGGGGAACTTACTTTGTATTTCCCTAAATAAATGAAAACGTAAAAGTTGCAAAAAAAAAAATTAAAAAAGGTTAATATCGAATTTGATATCTGAACTTTGCTGAAAAATGCAATTAAGTATTTGAACTTTCTAAAGTTCAACTCAATACATAATTAAACTTTTCAAAGTTATTTTTGGTACCTCACTTAACACCATTAAACTCCATTGATGGCATGGACTATCCCACCAATCATGATGTGACATGTATCCTATAACTATAATTTTTTTTTAATTAATTTTATTATAATTACAATTATTTCTATTATTATGCTTATAATTATTTTATTAATTTAAATTTTAAAGTATAAAATTGTCTGATCAACAAAAGCCTACTTAAGCCCATTCTAATCCCCAATCCAAATCTCTTTGGGATTTGATATATAGAATACATATAGAAGGTTTGAATTCAACAATTTGCAAATATAGGACAATAGAAAGCAAACCTTATAAGTCCTGCAATCCCTCCGAAGAATGACCTTTAAAAATGTGGGCCATCAGTTTCTTACAACCACCATCATCCTCCCATCAAACACAATATCTTTCTCTACTCTCACTACTTCTCTCTTCTTTGTCACCCTTGACACATACACTTTCCCCTAGATCTTGGTCTCTCTCTCTCTCTCTCTCTCTCTCCTTCAGTTCTCTCTTCAACTCTCTCTTTTGCCTCTCGTTAACTCTCTTCCTCAACAACACCATACCCTCACCAAACACAACAACACCTCTACCCCCTTACAGACCCAGCAAACTTAGAAACAACATGAAACACTAGCTACCTTCTCTAAAGGTCGAGCTTAAATTTGAATTGCGTGAGTTAAGCTGATTCCTTTTCTCCTTAATACAATTTGCAAGGACATGGGTCTTCTTTAACGTTAATTCATGTGTTAGCTTTGGGTTCTTTTTTGAAAAGCTCTTTCTTTTTCTTCTTTTTTTTTTTTAATGCTATAGGTTTCAATTAGGGCTATAAATAAGCTGAGCTACTCACGACCTACTCAACCTTGGCTCCCTTTAGGCTCGACTCAGCTCGAGCTTGATTAGTAAATGAGTCGACCCAAGTCTAAAGTAAAGCTTGTTTATCTAAACAAGCGAGCATGAGCTTTGATTTAGGTTAACAATCCGACTAGTAAACAAGCTCGTTTAGGCTTGTGAACAAGCTTGTGAGTGAGCTCATTAACAAACTCACTAATAAGCTCATTAACAAATTTGTAAATTTTTTTATACATGATATATTATATATAACTACATAACAAAAACAATAAAAACTAATTTCTATTTAATAATTATGTATATATATTATAGCAATACTTATATATTATATTTTAGGTTTTAAAAAATGAAAAACGGGCTATGTAAATAAGTTGGGCTCGAACTTAAATTTCAAGCTTTTAGCTTGTTAGGCTCGAGCTCATTTCGAGTGGAGCTCGAGCTCAAACTTAGGCTCATTTAACCAAACGAGCCATGGTCGAGCCTTAATTTCGGGCTCGATAAAAAGCTTGACTCTAGCTCAAATTCACTAAATTTTAAATGAGCCAAGCTTGAGCATTAAAAGCTCAGCTCAAGTCGACTTGTTTACGGTCCTAGTTTGAATGGTGTTCTACAAATGGGTCAGTTTTGCATGGATTTCGCTTGGCTTTGAGTTAGCGAAGGTCGAACGAGATATGTTGTTGGTGAGAAAGAGTTTGGTGACTTAGTGAATCCGGTGGATTTGCTATTGGAGATGGAAGTGGATGAAGCAATGGTTTCGGTCTGCGAATGCATAACCCAGTGTTATGAAATATTGTTTTTACTATAAAAATTAAATGAAAAAGGACATGCTCAATGAAATTGAATCCATAACATATTAAAATACTACCATAACCGTATCTTCTTATGCTAATCAATTCGAACATTTAACCACTTGCTATAAAACCATTAACACCATCTCACTAGAGGTAGCTCTTTGGGAGTCGAATAGGTGGCCAATTAAGGTGGTAATGGTACAAAGAATTGCATATGCGAAATTAAGCTTAGGAATTTGGTCAGAAAAATTGCAGGTTGGATACTTCAGAAATTGCTCGCTACAGCCATGTATTTTTTTAATCTTAATTTTCTTTAATACAAATCAACCATTGAAATTGTCTACTCGTAAAATAATTATGATATCATCATGACATCATTATATTTTTTATAATCTTAACTATTAATAAAATATCCTAAATCTTAACTTAGGTTAGAAATATAAAATAGATAGTTTAATTGTATCAAATAAGTAAATAATAGAAAATAAATAGATAATTTGATGTAAATAAGTTAGTAAATAGATTTGAATTGAAATTGAGATTTGAAATATTTTATAAGATCATCTATTTTCCTTATTAACTTTTCTTAATAAATCAAATTATCTAACCAATTCTTTATTTTAAACTCTTTTTATTCCAAATTCAAATTTCTAAATCCCAAAACAAATATTTTAAACTTTTTGAAAACTCTTAAACCCTTAAACTTTAGTTATCTTTTATTTTGTAAGATCTTATTAATTTTGAAATGAATTACTTACTTAAAAATATTAGTTTTAGACTAAAACCCAATTTAAATATTAGTTTCTTGTAAACTAAACTTCTAAAGTTTGTTTCTAAATCAAGTTAATAATTTTTATAATATATATTTTAAAATTAATTTTGATATTTAATATAATTATCTGAAAGGTTTAAATCCTAAACCTTTATTAATAAATATCTCAAACTTTTTGCGTTTAAATAAAGGATTTGAACTACCTACTCGAATCATGTTTTCCTCATAATTTATATAATATTTTAAAAGGAAAAAATTAATAAGAAATCATCGAGTTTTTTTTTCTTTTTTTTTTTTTTTGGTCGCAAGAAACCAATGTGCTAAGTAATTAATCTAGAACAAAACGACAAATCTCATTTGGTTAGCATTTTTATATAAAGAGGTCAGGCGGTATCAGGTCCGGCATTATTTGGACATGGTCCCATCCCACTGATGCATTGATATAAGTATTAAAAGAAAATTAAAAAAAGATTAAATTGTAGATGTGAAAATAAGATCTGATTTCCTTATTCTGAGGTTACGGAAGTTCGTGTTTTTCGCGTTATATATATACATATATATTTATTTATTTATTTATTGATACAGATGAACTTTGGGAAAAGGCAAACAAAAATAATAAATTTTTAAAAAAATTATGAAAATGTCATCAAATAAAAAATAATCCTAGGCAAATTAAACTTATCTTTTGAAAAGATAGTTTAATAAATTGTCCTAAGCCTATCTCCTAAAGAGACAATTCTTAAACTTTGTGGTCACTTGAAACTCATTTTTGTTTATCTCTTCAAAAAATAAGTTAATTATAATTTAAACGCACCTCTTCAAAATGCGATTTCGAGTTTTTTTTTTTTTAAATTACTTTTACCTAGTGGCATTATTATAATTTTTTTATTAAAAATTATTTTTTTTTCTCTTTTATCCAGCCGAACTTCGGTGCCTTATTACTTCCTATACCAATGTCATTTTCTCTTTCAATGTACACAGAGGTCAATGAAGTTAAAACTTCATTAAACTTATCGCGTTTTAATTTTTTGGTAATGCAATTTTACAATAAACCCTAATTTAAGAAAAAGTATTTAAAATACTTAAGTTATATATTAAAAACAATATATATATATATATAAGAGTAGAAAGTGAGAAAGCTAATGCAATTTTACAACAAAGAATAATCATTTTAACATATTAGTTTACTCAAAACAATCGAAGTAGATTTCTAGATCTCCAATCTCCACCGGATGCTATTAGCTAGCTTATATTTTCTATAGTTGATTATTCGTATCAATATTTTAGAAAAGCTACAAACCGGTTTACAAGAAGAAAGCTGTCTCTAAACTGAAAATTTGCGTCGTAAAAACCATTTGTCGCTAATTCTATTTATAAAAATATAACTTGTTTTATCTATTTTTCAACACAAAATTTCTATCTCTAAAAATCAGTTTTTTTGTGATGTTATTTCTTCTTCATGATTAATTATTAAACTATTGAACAGATCTACAAACCTTTTGGTTTTCGAGTTGAGTTAGCTAATTAATCTTCCAGCGATAAATCTAATTTATTTATGGTTTTAGTTGGCTTCACTTTACCTCTTCAATTTTAAGTCTTTGTTTATGTATATTCACCTAACACCCTCTTGCATGTATAAAAATAGAATTCTATATCTCAGATCTCCCATCGAATGCCACTAATTATCTTGCTTACCCATTCTGCTTATACACACAATATACGGTACACATTAATGGATTCAAGGTTGTTAAAAGCTGCACAGCTGGGACATGTTGCATTACTGAACGAACTATTAAATGAAGATCCCCTTTTTTTGGAAAAATCTGCTCTAGCACCTACTGCAGAAACTCCTCTCCATATAGCTGCACTTGCCGGAAAGGCGGATTTCGTCCACGAGATATTAATCCGAAAGCCTTCTTTTGCATGGAAATCGAATCAGGATGGTTTCACTCCCTTGCATATCGCAGTGGCCGTAGGATACGATGATGTTGTCCGAGAACTACTGAGATTTGGAAATAAAGACGATGATGGTGTCACCTACCATGAAAACGCCCCCCGCCTTTGCCTGCTTAGGGACAGTCAGGGACTGATACCTCTCCACTATGCAGCCATGAAAGGAGAAGTGACTATTATTGAAGAGTTGGTTCGGTGCTGTCCTGAATCTCTGAGAGAACGAACAACCCTAGAGCAGACTGTACTTCATCTGGCTGTAAAGAACAGCCAGTTTGATGTGCTCAAAGCCTTGGTTAAGCAGCTTCATGATGAGGAAGTCAAAGACTTTTTAGATGCTGAGGACAAGGATGGAAAAACAATATCAGAAATGGCTGTAGATTCAAAGCAACTGCAGGTAAAAGTAATAAAAAAAGCTTCGTCTTTTAAATTTAGTGGTTTTTTCTGTTTTCTTTATTTTTTTTCCTAAAATATCATCATTTAAATAAAAAAAAAATAACAATTGAAAATCATTTTACAATACTATTCTATTCCGCTCATTACAGTCTTATTTATTCAGCGAAGTGAATGGGTAATAAAATAATCTTTTTCTATTTTTCAACTTTGAAAGCATTTACATTTATAAAATATTTTCCAATGATGAAAGTAAATATAAAAACTGAAAAGTATCAATCAATAAGCTTTCGTTTAAAGTTTAAATTAACTAAATACATGAGAAATAAAATGTAGCATATCCTATAGATAAAAACAAGATTATAAAATATGTGCAACATTAAAATGTACTTCTCAACAAAAAAAAAAAAAATTTATATATATATATATATATCAATTCTGAAGTACAATGGAATGATTTTTTTCTTGGATTCACAATATTGTAACTTAGTTTAAATCAATGTTGTTAAAATCGGGTTTACCCCTTATTCAACCCGATTGAACCCTGACTCCTCCTTGAAAGTGGGTCAATTTAACTACGATTCTAACTTCAAATTCAACCCAATTTTATCCATTAACCACTGATTCCCTAATATGTCCTAAGCCCGGGCTGAGTCTTGAGAACATTATTTTAAATGGTAGAATACACTAGTTAATTATTACAATTCACAAAGGAGAAAATGATGCACAGGTACTACAGTACTTGGAGAGGCACACCAATGTAGGTACGACACCAATACGGAAACTTGAAGAAGGTAGCGATGATGTCAAGCCGCCACAGTGGAAGCAGCTGCTAGGAAATTTAAAGGGAATCAGTCCTACGGGCAAATTGTCACCATCGCAGCAAAATATGATCCTAGTTGTGGCTAGTTTGATAGCTACAGTGACTTTCCAAGGAATCTCATCACCTCCAGATTCAATATTTAAAGGTGATATGGGTCTAGCAAAGAAGTGTACATTGACTAGCGTACTCCCACATAATAAATCCTGCCCAAAAGCCATGCGATATTTCTTCCTATCCATGGTTTTTAACACCACTGGCTTCCTTGCTTCCACTATGCTCCTCTTGCTCAATAAAGATATCATCCTTGCTTCAGTTCTTCTGAGTGCTGCTGTCTATTGCATGATAATAACTTACATACTCCAATCAGTGGCCATATACCCAGAAAGTACCTTGATTGTAATATATACCTATGGTATCGCGACATTGTTAGTATATGTCGTTATCTCCCGTACGGAAGTAAAGTGGTTAATATGGCTGGCGAATAAGGAATCAGATGGCAAGGAAAAGAAAATTGCAAAGAAGACACTGCAACCATCATTAGCGGATACCTCAAATGTAGAAGTATGAAGTTGGAAGTGTGGCTGCTCCAACTGCTTTTCACTCTTGTGTGCGCAAGTTAGTGTTTTGTGTTAAGTGCTATGTTGTTTTCAAGTAATTTTCTTTCCGGAACATCTTTGATGTGTTTTTTCTGTAGAAAGATAAATCTAGAGAAAGGCTAGAGTGGGTAAATTAAGCCACGACTAATATACATATATTAAAGTATAATGCACACTATTTTCTTTTATATGTAGGAATATGAGTGATAATTACCTACCATATGTGCAGATGGACTCCTCTTCAATATTTTTCCATCTTAAAGAATTGCGATAATTGTGATAGACGGGCGGTCTAGCCCATCCATCCAATGATTTCAAAGCTTTTTTTTCTATTTGGCCATAATCATGGCCCCGATTCTCTCTCTCTCTCTCTAAATCATTTAAAACTTGTGCAACTTCGCCCAAATTTTTTAAGAAAATTAATACTTTTAGTAATTTTACTAAGAGATATTTTATGGATTAGAAATTATGTATGAGCTTTTCTTTATTATTTGTACAAACTATATTATTCGTAAAATTGTTCATATATTTGTAACAAATTAAACCCATGTAATCTTTAAAATGTTTTTATAAATTTCAATAAAAATAAAAGAAGATAATTAAGTAAAGCTACGGACCTTACCTTCTCGTTCAATTCTTGGTATAGAATAATGGGAGAAGAGAATTAATTTCAATTCAATAGGAATATAATAGAGGAGTAATGTCTATTATAAGGTTTACTTGGTATAACAAATAAAACAAATAATGATTGAAGTAAAAGTCATATATTTATAATATCCTTTGTCTTTATAACAAAGATACGATATTTGTCTGGGTAATATTTTAAATACAAGGGTATTTATAACAAAGTTAAATAATAAAGTATTGTATGGTAATTCATGTAAGGAAGATGTGAATATTCATTTTTTGCCTAAACAATTCATAAGTAGGTGTTGCTGTAAATAAAGATTAATTGTATAAGTTTAAAGCAAATATGAAGGAGACTAATAATGTCTCCCCAATATGCATTGTCTAATAAAGTTAAACACGATATTCAAATAACAGAATCCAGACATTCCAAGGCTAGACAACCAACTATGAAGAAACATTTATCTTCCTTTAGGGAGAAGGAAAATGCCTTCAACTTTATTGATGTGTCTTGCCTTTTTCTTTGACTTAAAGTAATAGCTAATATATACATGTCTTCAGTCAACCTGAAGATTGGTACAAAAAGACATTCATTATTTCACCAAATTGAAATCAATCAAGATAGTAAGTCTTCACTTAAATAAAATTCATTGAGTCGAATATGATGAGAAGGTAGGAACTATGAACTTCGCTAAAAATATGATTCAACTTATACATGATTCAACAATGTCGAAGAGAAAAATGAAGAAAATGTTGAGAGCCAAAACAGAATGATGAAGAATGTGTATTAAAATATCTACCTAGTGTTATGTTTACAGAGAGCTTTATATATCAAAAAGGAAACAAAACAGACTAAGCAAAAATAATAGTACACCTATCTAGCTAAACTACAAACACGTGGCAAATAAATAATAATATATCTCCATAGCACCACCCTTCAATCTACAAGCCACCGTCTTTACCCTACGCTCCTTTGGAACATCTTTATAATCAAAGAACCTTCCCACCTCCGCCAGCCAATCAAGGAATTCTTCAATATTGAACGTACCATTGAAATAAAGAAGATCTACCTTTAGGTGGAAATCCCTCCATCGGATTGATCATAATCATCATAATCCCGGTAGCCTCTTCGATTTCTTCCTCCACCATACCCACCCCTCATAGGTGGTTGTCTTCACTCATACACCAATTCCTCTTTTTCTAAATCATCATCAGCTATCTGTGCGCTTCGATTTGCATGGATAGGTTAATTGATTGGAATATCATAATCCTCTCTTGACCTAAGCCATCTCCCTTCATCAAACCTACCTTTACTAGCATCAACCCCCATGGCATCAAATTGATCGATCAAAGTTTCGACAAGTCACTATACCCGCCTCAACCTCTGATCCATGGCATCTACCACCGCCCTTGAAACCGATTGATCGGCATCTTGGACTCCCGCATCATGAACACCATCATGAGTGCGACCGCCGTTAACGTCGTTGTCAGAAGACATCTTCGCAGGAACTCACCTTGCGCTCCGATACCAACTGACGCATCACAGAAGCGTTTAATAACAGAAATCAATAACTATGATTAATTTCAAAACGTGAACTTAATCACAGAATTACTAAGCAATTACAAATTCAAAGAAAATTTTCTCAATTTAATATCAAATATGTCAAATATCAATTGTCTCTCCAAGACAAGCTTAAAGTTCTATTTATACTATTACATAAAAATCCTAAAAAGATAAATAATAAATACAAATATTGACTAAAGAAAACCTAAGAGATAGAATCCTAAAAATCAAAATACTAATAATGCAAAATTGACTACATAATAAATGCAAGATATCGTCTAAAGAAAATAGGAAACAAAACAACAAACTAATAAAGGCCGCCAGCCTTGCCCACCAACCTAGCCAGCCTTGATCAGTCCTCATCCATGTGACATCCTATGCAATCGGTCTTCATCCATGTGATGTCCTATGCAATATTCACTTCGGTTTGGACTCCTTCCTCGCATCCAATTTATCCATGAAGTCCATCACAACACCATTTGCATCATTGTTATACTCTGCCTGTTGTTTTAAAGGCTTGTGTGGGTTGTGGGGCGAGACAAGAAGGGATTCTAGTTCATGGGTTGTGCTTAAAATTGGGTCTTCAGAGGAATTTTCATGTGGGGTCGGGTTTGGTTTTTATGTATGTTGGGGTTGGTGAGGTTTCGAGTGCGAGGAAAATGTTTGATGAAATACCTGTGAAAGATTTAGTGATGTGGACCTCGATGTTGTCGGGTTATGCTCAGAGTGGGAAAACGATATTGGGGTTGGATTTGTTTAGGGAAATGGTGGGCAGTGGTTTGGAGCTTGATTGGGTTGTGATGGTGAACTTGTTTTTTATTTTTGGTCAATTGGGGTGGTTGAAGCATGGAAAAACTGTTCATGGGTGGTGTGTTAGAAGATGCTTAGAAATGGGGTTGAATTTAGGGAATGCTGCTGTGGATATGTATGTGAAATGCTCGGGATTAAGCTATGCACGGAGATTATTTGATAGGATGAAGGAGCGGGATGTCATTTCATGGAGTACGTTGATTTTGGGGTATGGATATCATGTTGATGTAGCTAGAGCCTTTGATCTCTTTGATCAGATGCGGGAGAATGGGGTCACGCCTAATGACGTGACATTTCTTGGTGTATCTGTGCTGATGGCGGATTGGTGGACAAAGCGCGTATGTATTTTGAGATGATGGGAGATTTCGGTGTAGTTCCAGGAATGAAGCATTATGCTTGTATGGTCGATTGATTCTGGGGAGTTGTCGTGTTCATGGCAATTTGGAGATGGGAGAACGGGTTGCAAAGTGGTTGATTGGCCCGGAACCATAAAGGCCTGGATATCATCTGCTCTTGGCTGGCATTTATGCTGCTACAGGTAGATTCAATGATGCTGAGAGAGTTAGGAAATGGATGAAAAATAGAAATGTGGTAAGGATAGCTGGACATAGCCTGATCGAAGCGAAATGCTGAACTTATTTGCTGAAAATAGAGTTATGTATTCGTAGTAAAATTTGTGCCTTTGTCTAATGGGATGGATGTTCATGAGCTTTAACCTTATGATTGCTAGATGAGAAATTCTGCCTCTGCTTTGAGGTGGTGAAGTTATGCTGTTGCATTAGGAAGATAACATCCATTATGACAGTGAGCTTTGCAGCACGATTACCTTCATTTGGTGTCCTCTTGCAAGCGAAGACCTGGACATTCTTTCAGCATCATGATCATGCTGGTTCTTTCACTTTTGCTAAAGGACTCAGTTCACCATCATATTGCTTTTGAAAAAAGGAAATGGCTGTATTTGCAATATAGTTGTATAGTGTTGGATAATTGTCTTTCATTTTCAAAGTTCTCAGAAATTGGTCTCAATTGAACAGTAAGAGATGGAATGGGCTGTGAGTTCTATCATTAAGAGGATGAAAATCAGGCAACAAATTCTGGAAGTGCATGGCAATGATACAGTCCTACTGGCAAATACTTGGTGGAAGAATAACTGTTGGATTTGCCTACTCGCCAATAAAAAACTAATGAAAATCTGCTGGCTCACCAGATTCCATTTCTAGATAAGGAACCATCTTCAATTTTAGATTAAGTACCTTTTCCTGAAGCAGCACACTGTTATAACAGTAGCATGTATTGAAACCATCAGTTGATGAAAGATTGTTAAAATAGGCCAACATTCTTTGATACGTGGTCATTTATTTCTTTGATTGAGTAGCAAGTCTATGCACTTGAATGTATATACCCACTTCTCAATTTATGATTGCTATACATGAAACTCATTATTAGATGCAGCTTTGAGCGCAAGTGTTTTGTGCATGAAGAATCTGTATCTTCAGGCCAAGTGCTCATTAGTTATTGGTTTCATCCTCATTAAGTGTCACATTTATCTGAGCCTTGTTCTTAAATTGGACATGATTGAGGAGCAAATGCCTTAATTTGTCCTTGAATCTTACTAAATGAATATTTTTATCGCCTCATAACATATTCTCTCTATTTTTATTCAATAAAGTTTATGTGTTATACAAATTACTAAATAACTCTCCTAATTATTCTAGCAAAAGTGCACCATTTACCCTGTTATGCTCATATCCCGGTCAGTATTCGCTTTTAGTTTTCATTATGCAACTTCGTCTTGTGGGTATCTAAAAGAGAAGAACCCAAGAGTATACGAAAGTCAGAGTTTATCAACTCAGAACAGAGTTTGAATTTTGCTTCAATCCATTATAGACGTAATGAGAGTGCTGTTTTAGCTTCCATGATATTACTTCATCTTATCAGAATGGATGATGGTGTAAAAGTAATGTACTTTGTCAAACCTCACCCTATATCCATTACTAGGAATACCTTAGGGCATTCAGGACAATATTTCAAAAGATCTAGCTTTGTTCTCCCTGCAGTCCCTTTATCCATCTCTAGAGGCAGCACCGCGTCTGTTTATGTTAGATTCTGGAATCAGCTTATGTGCTAAATGTCTTTTGAGTGTAGAAGATTCAAAATTTGCTTGAACTTCTCAGTCTTGATAATGCGCAAACCATGCTGCAGTTTGCATAACCTGTCACCTTGTTCTTTCTAGCTTGCTCTGTCATCAGGCAAATTATATTCCTGTTTTTAATTTTCATTATGCATTTAATGACCAATGTTTATACTTGTACCTTTGTGATTGAGCTATACCAGCAGCTATGCTTGGTCAAGATTTTCTCAGAGAAGTTTTGTTGTGATCTTTGGTACCAATCATCTGGATACAGCCATTCAACATCCATCCCTTTTGGGTTATTCTGTTTTACCATTTCTAAAAGCAAATCCACTATCAATAATGTTATTTATTAAGCATTCCATATTGGTACCATTTACATAACATGCACTAACATTCCTGCAAGAAGATGCCAATTGCCAAAGGGATAGGTTGGTAGGCATAACTTTACAAGTTATGTGGAGTGAAGATATGATTTAGAGTTTAGTAGTCCATTCACACTTAGCTAAAGATTTGGAAGTGAAATTCCAGCTATATCTAATTTATCTTATGATTCCCAAATGTGTGAAAAATACCACTCCTTTGAGTTTTTTATCCATGCAACAAGATGTTAATGGTGAAGGTTATGGAGTGACGAAAATAATAAAGATTAGGATTTGTTTATTTGTAGAGAAAATGCATATCATCACTAGCATGTTTTATTTAAAATTATAACTAGCAGATGTTGCATCTGTTTTACGTTTTCTGGGTGCTTAAAAATAGTAACTAATTAATATAAATTATCTTTTTAATTATTTTATGAATATATATCTATTTTTATATAGCTAATACTTTCTTTTCTCAACTCCATACTGTTAAACTATCAATTACTCATTCATTTTCATTTTATTTATTCATTAATTAACTTCATTTTCCAGTAATTTTTACAACTTTTAGTGGTAGATTTTTTGTTTTGATCTATTTATATAACATGTTACAACCTACAATTCAACTATAGACTGTCTGTCTCTCCACTGCATGGTATCCACAGCCACAACCTTCACTTTACTATGATCTCTTCTTTTTCTTCCAATTAACCTTCTTTATCAAGTATTTTTTTTTCTCTTTTAATTCAATTCCACATATTTTTCTTATAATAATCAATAAAGATACTTTTTCAAAAGTTTAATTTAAATATTTATCATATTTCTATATTATTTAATTTTTATGTCTACTATAATATCAAATTCAAAACACTTATTTACTATCTTTACTGGCCATAAAATAAAATATATTTCGTATTAAATTGGAGACTTTCATTAGAAAACTATTTTGATAATAAGTATGAAGAGTATAACGAATTGGGATTAAGTGGACACGAAAGTTAAATACTTAAAATTCCAACGTTGATAATATGGGTTGTAAAAATGTATATTTATAAATAACATATTAGGTAATTTATTTTGTTTTATTAGTTTTTTTAGGCACTCGTATGTACTTGTACCCTCGTTATTAAAACATTTAAAGGCGTATTGTTTATATTCACGTATTTTAACCCTTTAACCCTACTTTTTCATGGTCTCCATACTTCTAATTATAGAAATCCATTATATCGAAATATTTGTCTATTTATACATGTAAATTTTTTTCTTCTAATAAAAAATGTTATCGAAAATAATTGAAACTTTGAAATAGTAATGTTAAAAAGATAGAGGGGATGGAAGAGGACAGGATTGTGGGCGAAGGGATGGATTTAGTAGTTTGTCATGGTTGTTCATATTTCGGAAGAGGTAGTCGTAGTTACAGTGATATAGATTCGTGAAATGTGACACTAGGATAAAATGTTTATCAATAGTATTGAGAGTAAATAATGTAGATAAATATGTAAGATAATTTAATTACTATAGACATAAAGACAAACCTTAACACTATCGATAAATTATATCATATGTCCAACGTCTTTGTAAATAACTAATCTCACAAATTTTCATAACCGGAAAAAAAATATTATTTTTATTCAGCCAAGTGAGAAAAGATATAAAAACTACTTTTAGGGTCTATCTGTTTCATCTTTTTATAATCGTTTTAACATTTTATTTTTATCATTTTCAAACATATATTTTTTAAGAAATAGATACTGATAAAAAATAAAGATCTTTATTCATAAATAGATATAATATAGATACAGATCAAATACAAATAAGATGCAAATGAAAATCAAGCAGTCAAAATACACCTAAAGCCGTTTTGTAAATAAAAGTGAACTAAATTTTTATTTTTTGAATGTATAGCTATACTGTTGAACACATTCCACAATGGGGATGTAGCTCAAATGGTAGAGCGCTCGCTTTGCATGCGAGAGGCACGGGGTTCGATCCCCCGCATCTCCACATTTTTTGCCTCTGGAACGAAGGTCTGGTTGTCATCTGCTCCTGGCTGGCCATTTTAGGCAGCGGTGGCCGTTGGTAAGATTCAACGACGCTGAGAGGGCAAAGGATTTAACCTTACCTTCTGGTTGTTAGATAAGAACTTCTGCTGCTTCTTTGGGGCGTTGACAATGATGCTGTTTCATTACGGAGATAACATCCATCATGACAAGGATCCGTGCAGTGTGATAGCCAATTTTTTAAGCCTTTTCACCATTACCTCCAAGATCAGCTGCAGAAGCTACCACTTCTGCTGCCCTCTTCCCAGCCGTAGACCTGGACTTTTTTTCAGCATCATTATCAAAGTGGTTTTTGCGCTTTTGCTTAAGGATTCAATTCACTATGTTTTGTCAAGAAAGAAAATAGTACATGTGGTGTGTATTAGCCATCGAATATTTTTCTGCATTTGAAAGGTATGATGTTTTGTATGATTTTGTTTCATCCTCATAGGCCTGGCATATGGTCTCAACTATATAGTAACAGATGGACTGGGCTGCAAGTTCGTTCATCAAGAGGATGAAAATCAATCAACAAAACTTAGAAGCGGGTGGCAATGATGCAAGTCCTACTATCAAATACTTGATGGAAGAATAGCTGTTGGATTTGCTTAATTCAAAATATTTAAGTCCAATATCGATTTCCACTTTTATAAAAGAAACAAGTGAAAATCTGTTGGCTCACTAAACTCCATTTTTATAAGGGATTATCTTTTCCTTTATACAAAACACTTTCACCTAAAGCAGAGCAGCACTACTATAATATTAGCATGTATTGGCACTACCATTTGATGAAAGATTGTAAAACCAAAGTAACGTTCTCTGATATGCAGCATTTACATCTTTGATTGAGTAATCAAGTCTATGCACTTGAATGGCTATACCTACTTTCTAATTTCAAGGTAGTTACTCATGGAACTCATTATTAGAAGCAGTCTTAAGCAAAAGCCTTTTGTGCTTGAACAGTATATCTTCAAACCAAGTGGTCATTACTTATCTGCTTCATCCCAATTGCTGTCACATTTATCTAAAGCCTTGTTCAAACATTTGATGTGATTGAGGAACAAATGCTGCCTTAAATTCTCCTTAAAGCTTATTAAATGAATATTTAGTAGATATTATCAAATAACTCCTCCTTGTAATTCTACTAAAAAGGCTCCATTCATTTTGATCTTGCCCTACTATGTTCATATCCTAGCTAGTTTGTGCTTCTTGGATTGATCATGTTAACTTCATATTTCAAGTAACTTAAATTGAAGAACTCAAAAGAACAAGAAAGGCTGGAGTGTATCATCTCGGAACAAAGATTTGAATTTCCCTCAATCCATTTTAAACTTGATGCCAGTGTCTTTTCAGCTTTCGTGGATGCACTTTAACTCTTCACATTGGAGGATGGTGCAAATTTATGAATTTTTAAGGGTGTATCCTCTATCTATAGAAGATACGAAAGTTGTATCTATTATGGAAGCATTGCTCGATTCAGGAATCAACTATGTGTTGAAGTGTGGAAGACTCAAAATCCCCTAGATTCAATATCTCTAACCTATGTGTGAATAATTAATGTCATAAATCTCATAATCATCTCAAATAAATAAATGAAAATTAATTAATTTCTCTTTTTTAAATTTTGCCTTTGTAGAAACGAAGACAATTGTTTGGCCGGACTTATACATGGGGCTTGTAAAACTAAACACAGTTTATTAGCCACTATGATGTTTAAATTATTTCGCATCCAAAAACATAAACTTTGAGATATATATAGAGGTATTAAAGTGACATTACCTTACCAATGGTCAACATTAGAGATATGTATAATAGACAATCCTAGACAGTTATACACATCATGGAATCATGAAATAGTGAGTGGTTGGCAATGACTATTAGAAACATGGAGCAGAGCATCTAATCCATGTTTAATCATACCTCAAGTGGAAATGATAGTGGTGGGAAGGAATCTGCAAAATGACCTTGCTTGAGCTCGCCTAGCTATAGTATCCGAAAGTTCAACTTCCAAAGCTAAGGGAATTGGTTGAAA
Source organism: Combretum micranthum (assembly GCA_024138025.1). NCBI lineage: Eukaryota > Viridiplantae > Streptophyta > Magnoliopsida > Myrtales > Combretaceae > Combretum > Combretum micranthum. Next base: position 213,623 of record JAMXBD010001017.1, read on the forward strand.
TTGAGTGGAAATAGATTGGCCCTGAGCTTAATAGATCTCTCCGAATAAGCAATGGATCAAATTGGACATAAGAGGCTCATGACATAGATTTGACCATTGGGCATAAGTAAGTTGCAAAGGTTCGAAAAACTATTTTGAAGCAGTTTTCTAAGTGGAGCTAAAATACAAAGAAACCGAAGCCCAATCTTTTAGAAAAATGGTAGTTGATCAACATATTATTACTTTACTCAACATAACAGAGTCGGGGATGTAGCTCAAATGGTAGAGCGCTCGCTTTGCATGCGAGAGGCACGGGGTTCGATCCCCCGCATCTCCAATTTCTTTTCATATTTTCCGTCTCCTTTTCCCTTTGTAATAATTACACCTTTCCTCCATAATTTTCATTTGACAATTGAATCTGTGGTTTCCAGTGGCTATGGCCCTACTACTGGCCCCTGGCCCTCCGGAATATCCTGACCAATTTCCTTTTCCCAAGTTCCTTTTTTTTTTCCTTCTTTCCTTTATATCCCAATTTGATAGATATGAATAATTGTGATAAACCTCCCATGTGGCCTTCGGAATATCTTCCTAAACATCTGTCATCATCCAATTTATGTAAATCAGATGTTTTCGATTTTTAGCTGTTGCATGCCTGTCATCACTTTCTATCCGAAGATTCAAGGCATATGGTCGAAGAGAATACTTTGTCTATATTATGATTTTCCTTATCTATAATGTCCCATGAGACATCTACTTTTTCCAGTTCGGTACTTGCACAAACGTTTTGTAGTGACTAATGTTTATCCTAGGATTTCTGTTATTAATCAATGTAGCCTTCCCAATCATCCAAGTTTATTGAGTAGCCGTTTGCATATATCTATTAAAGAAACGATTCATTGTACATTTAAGGTCTACTCAAAGATTACTTGAGCTTTGATTCTAACAGTTGTTAAATTAAATTTGAGCTTAAATTTAGTCTAATAAGTTTACAAGCCTAATCAATCTTACAAAGTAAGTCCCAAAACATTTCTAATATAGGTATGAACGAGTCAAACTACCAATATCATCAAACCATTCGATCTCGCTTGATGGTTACTTGAGTTTAATTCTAATAATAGTCAAGTTGATTCTTGTTTTATTATATTTGGTTTGATTAGTTTATAAGTCCAATTGAATTAAAACTGAAGTGAACGTTTAAAAAAAAAAAAAAAAAAAGAACATGAAAGGCATATTTATTTTAAAAGACGAGAATGTTTTTGAATTTATCGAATATTTCTTCTTTGGATCCATACAAAGACACACAGTATGGGCATCGCTGGAGAATACTTGTCTTAATATATACAAATAAATTATACCAAAATATCAAACATTTGAGGGTAAGTTTATTTTATGTCACAATGTTTTGAAATATTCAAAAGAAGTCATAATGTTTGAAAAAGTATTTCATGAGATTTAATTAAATATTCATCCTATTGATACATGTCAATGAGGCCTTAAAAGAAGAGTTTCTTGAGTTTAAGTTAAATTCTTCTCCTATTGACATATCCTAATGGTGACTTCAATTAACTTACTTCTCTAAATGTTATGACATTAAATGAACTTATCCTTAAATGTTGTACTCTAAAATGAACTTACTTACTAAATGTTGTAATCTCTTTTGAACTTTTCAAAACGTTGTGACCTAAAATGAATTTATCCCTAAACGTTGTGATTATCTAGCGTAATTTGCCCTAACATATACTGTATGTATATTATAATGAGCAAATAATAATATAAAAATACATGTACTCTAGTGTTTTGGTATTTGGTTTTGTTGTAAGAGATAGCGATCAGATCTCACAATCTATATTTTTCCCTCTTTTTTACTTTCCATCATCTTTTTCTCTCTATTTTTCAACTTGTTTCTTACACAATAATTAATAACATTAAATTCTTTTATTATAAAATTATATTCAACTAAATAGATTTTCATAATGACAATTTTATATTTAGTACACTACAAATAACAATTGCATTGTTTGTATTATAAATGTTTCAATCTCTATTACTAAATGACATTATTATACAATTTGACTTTTTTCACAATAAATGTCATAAAGTAGACATAGATTGTTGAATACCTATCATATCTAAATGTATCTTTTGCTATTTTTACTAAAAGCAAAATTATACAATTCAATGTATTGACTTTATTTTCAATTAATAATTAATTGATATACATGCAATCTATTACAAAATGTATTTGCTGATAGAGAATTCCTGACGAAAAGCTATTGGCCCAATCTCCACTCTTTGGATAAAACCGCCCAGTTGCTCTAGCCTAAAGGTTCTATGCTTTCGACCCTTGGCCTAGAGAGGGCCTTGACATCGACCAATAAACCCTTGAGGATCAAAGTCACACATGATCTAGGTTGAAACCTAGCACACAAAGGCCCATAACGACTTACTCCAAACTCTAGTCTCCTCAGGGAAACAAAGACCAGTCCAGCTACCCTTCACAAATGATCACATTTACCACCTTGAGTTTACGTCTATTATCAAATTTAAGGATATGCCATGTAAACAATAAATATTTTGTAGGTCATATTCTAGTATGACAATCACCTATAAATAAACTCTCACACCAAAGATATAAACATCAAATATCATTTTAAATCAATGAACAATAGACTATCTAAGTTTTCTCATTTCTCTTGAACCCACTATAAAATTAAGCATCGAAGTAGCTACGCTAGACAACATCCCAGCATATTACTAAATAGTTTTCGTGTTTGCAAACCCATTATCCTACCGAGTGATAACCACTGGCAACAATATTTCATACCCTTAATTATTTATTGAGCGATTTTTTTTATTTATTTATGAAGTTAGAAAATATTTAATTATATTATTAATAAATTTCTTTTAGCAATGTAATTGTAATAGGAATGATGCTTATTGTCTTAACTGGCCTTTCAATCGTATAACTGTACACTTCCCTCTATCTCTCTGTCGGATTAATTGTACAGGAGGGACCTCGACACTTGTAATGGCCCAACATGAAACATCTATCCCCCTTCGCCTGTGTAAGAAATAAGAAGAGAACAAAACTAATACGACACAAGCAAAACCCAAGGTTCCAGTCGAACTATCGGACACACCATCTGAATTTCGAGCAAATTTCTGTATGTTGCCGACAACGACACAGAGATCGGTCGGTCCTTTCCAAATTTACAAGTCCCACAACATTGATTATTTATTTCCATGAGTTCACCAAGTACTTATGATGGAGATTTTTATTGCTTTTCCTCGAAGTTGCAATTAGAAAAGTCATCATATTAAATCGAATCCAATATCAAGCGCTGGTTTAAATTTGAATCGAAAAATTAAATTTCTAGCTTAGTAAATTGAAGCTTTACTCAAAATGCTAGTTGATGGATTTCAATTCGGATCAATTAAACTTTTAATACTGTCTTGGAGAAAAAAAAAAAGTAAAAACAAAATGCTCTTTCGAACTTGATTATTTGAAAACCCTTTATATTTTTTATAATTAAATATACATTATAATTAGATTTCAAAACAAATTGTCGGAATATCCATTTAAAATTGATTCAAAATTCCATTAGAGTCATACATGATTTGTTTCAAATATAAGATTGAATCAATACCCTATTTGATTAGGGTTTGATCAATAGCCTATTTATTTAAAGTTTAACCATTATCAAATCTAAATTCAAATAGGCATCTAATCAAATTCGAATGGCTTGCAATAAGGATAAAGTGAATCAAGCCTCTTTTGAGCTACCCAAGTAAGTATATTGGAAAGAGCTCAAGCTTCATAATTTTAGCTTAATGAGTTTGCAAGCCTAATTGAGATCAAGATAAGCATCAAAGTAAAATGAGTTCAAGCAAGATTGGATATTAATATTATTTTAATTAAAACTAAAAATATTTTTTATTAAATCTAATCTAATCGAGTTGAATCATATCTAGTTTAAACTTATGTAGTACCATTTCAAGTCGAGTTTAAGTTCAGTCCTATACTATTCTAACTCAATTCTATAGCAATCATAGTTTGAAAGAATAAAATGTCTTTCTTACCCTTAGTTTTAATAAAAAAAATGATTTAAAGTGGATTCTAATTTAAAAAGTATCTAAACAAATAAATAAAAATGGTCAACATCTTATAACTTGTCCTAAGCCACTAACCAATAGCAAGTCCTTCGTTGTTAACGTCGTAGGCATGATACCTTTGCCAATTGACTGATCAAAACTAAAAATTTCAGCCACACGATACATCACTTTCCCTATTAAATATTCATGTCCATTCTATCTAGATATACACTGCTAGTTATAGATTTGTCTTCCCATTTTGCTACATGAAAGTCTCACGGTTATATATTATATTTGCTTTTTTTTATATACATTTTTTGATTTGTTTAAAAAAATTAAAAAAAAACAATAATAGTGAATTACTACTACACAGCCTGTGTAGAAAATAAAACACCCATTGTGTAGTTGCAACAAAATATTTTTACAAAACTATCACTCATATTTTATAAAAGCCGCTATATATCTAACTTTATTAGCATTTATGCATTACTAATTAATCTTATAAAGCAAAACGCCCAAGTAATCTGGTGAAAATATTTGATCAGCACAGTTTAAAATGAAATTTACTTTCTTCGTACAGCTAGACTAATAACAGTAGCATTAACTCGAATGATTTAAATAACCTTACAAAACAAATAAAATGAAATAAAAATTATCTAATCTTAGTAAGTGTCGCGAAATAATAATTATAAAAAGTTTTAACTATCTTTTTTTTTTAATGGTTAAGATTATAATGTAATTGCTATTAAATAAAATAAAACTAAAATAGAATTTTGTAAAAAAAAAAAATAATTCTAATATTGAATCTTTACTTATAAAATGCAATAAAAAATATTTATTCAATAATTAAATGCTGAAATAACTCAAAATTGAGGAGAAAAATATATAATGAAATTGTTATTAATATAAATCTTTTATTTTCGGCCAAAAAAAAATTTATAAATTTTTTATTTGAAACAGACAAAACTTGCTATGAATGGTAAGTTAATCCATCAAATCGAGCATTTTGTACTTGTACATACTTAATACTAACAAGTCGATCAATACTTAACATTAACAGTTAGCTTCGTAGATCAACATTCGACACTCACACAGGCGGCGCGTCCAATCACCTCCGGGACGTCCGGCCCTCGACTCCACTCGCCACCCACAGTATCATACACTAAAACCAACCCCTCCCTAAGCCCTCTCTCGCTCCTCCCACTCCGCCGCAACAAATCGTCGATACACCCTGCCACTTGCACCAGCACCACCTTCTCCCCCGCCCCTACACAGCTGAACTTCACCATCGAATCGAGCCGAACTTGAGTAGGCAATGGTGGTGTCTTAATCCGATCCCACTCCCCGAACGGAACACCACCAACTTCTCCCCCGCCCTTCCTTCGCGCGTGGAATTTCCAAAATGAGAGCTCCACTGCGTGGCTAGCTAGGATGTAAATATCCCCCGCCGCCGCACACGCCGCCACCACGCAACCACCTCCCGGCACCGCCCTGCTTCTTAGCCACACTCCTGCTTCCACATCGTACAAGTCCATTGAGCTGGCATACACGTGTGCCTCCGCGCCTGCGGCGGCGCGTGAAGCGCGTAAGATGTCGTCACTCAACGCGCCACCCATCCTCAGTCCACCAATCACGTAAAACACCCCATCAGCCGACGCGCCGATGCATCCGTACCTCCTCCTAGGCGCGTGCGACACTATTTTCCACTTATCGCCATCCGGGTCGTACTCTTCCACGGCGTCGGTCTTCCCACCACCTCCGCCGACGTAGATTTTTCCGGAAACCACCGCGGTGGCAAACTTCTTCCTGGGAAAAATCATGGGCGATTTCGAAACAATAGCACGTGTCCAAGCATCATAACGAACCACCGCACTCCGATTAATTATATATATCTTCGGCCCAATCGCGCAGAGCCGCGCATGGGAGACCAATCCGTGGAAGACGGGCAAGCCGGCGTCGCTAGCGAGAAAGAGAGAAACTTTCCACTGGGAATTATCGTCTCCTCCACCACCGCCGTCGTAGTCCGAGATTCGTAGAGAGGCAGAGAGGAGGCCGGACTCAAGGGAGGAAAGGCAGAAGACGGTAGGGAGGAGGAGGCCGTGGAGGCGGCGGAGGGAGGAGAAGGAAGGGGAATCGAGGAGGCGGGACCAGCGGCGACAGACCGAGGAAAGGGAAGAGAGGGAAGAGGGAGGGACGCGGGAGAGGCATTCAAGTAGGAGGTCGTCGGGGAGGGAGGAGAGGGAAGGCGAGGCGGAGGAGTGGTGGTGGTGGTGGTGATGAAGGTGGAGGTGGGTTTGTGGTAAGGGTTTGTCGTGGGGATTGGGGAAGCAAGATTTCATTAGCCATGAGAAGTGGCGAGAGTTGCAGCTTTCTCTTTCGGACATTGTTTGATGATGTTTGTTTTGGAAGAAGAAAATGGAGTTTTTCTTAGTAAGATCGAGGAAGAGGATGAGTTACTTGTCACTACAAAAACATGTTGGGACTATATTACATTATTATTTTTTTTTTTTTTCTTTTAGTTTTAGTTTGTAGTGTATTGATGTTTCTTTGGGAAATGGTAAAAGTGTAATAGGAATGTGAAGCTCTATACATAAAAAGATAAAAGATAAAAGGTTATCTATTGGCTAATGTGACAAAGGAAAAGGAAAAGGAATCCTAAGTTGGAATCTAGATAAGGGTTCTTCATTGGAATGGACTTTTAGAAAGAATGGAATCAAATTCAAATCGGCTCATTATAAAATTACCAATTATTAAAAATTATTCGACTCTTTTTTTTCCTTTTTTAGGGTTTAATGATTCGACTCTTTAGGAATTTACATTGTATTAAACCATTAGCACCTTTAATTTCAAAAACTTTTAGGGTCTTAAGAGTATTTTTAATCTTATCGATTCGTAGTTATAATTATTTATCAATTAATGTGTGGTTTTTAAATCTAAAGTTTATTAAAAATAAGGTGCGAATGAATATTTCTAACTTTTTTTTTTCATTTTTAAGCCAATTGGATAGAAGGACATTATCGAAATTATTCAAAACAAAGAGTTATAAAACCTAATTTAGCTTATATGTATAATTTTCAAGTCAGACTTAAAAGTTATTCATTAACACTATATAGGAAATCACCACAGATATAACACAATTGGAACATTTGATATAAAGTAAAAGTATCTTGGCTAGAAAAAGTAGTTTGTGTTTTAATAACAAAAACCATCTCAAATATTTGGTCACATGATTTTTATGATTTCAAGAACTAGACAATTATTCCTCTATATAATTAAAAAGTTTATCATTAAAATGAATTGATTTGATGTGTTGAACGGTGTAGGGGAAAGTAAGAAGGCACATCCATTCATAAACTAACTTAATTTTTGTAGATGTTTAGATTTAAATAAATGGTAGTTATGTACGTGTTGCATCAGTGTCGTGCTACACATGACTCTCAAGGAATAACACATAATGATATGTTAAAAATGATCAATACCGAAGTGGAATAAGGAGGAGGACTAGGCAATCTCAATTGTTTCAAATGTACTTCTAATAAAATAGAGAAGCTATCAAACATCAAACCCCTCCAGTATTATCGAACAAGTGTATTATCTCTTGAAATAGATAATCAATAACACTTTAGTATTTCTATCCAATTTCTCTCTTCTTACAATAAGTAGAAACTTAGGATATTTATAAAGGTTGACTGTCAACGTCATCCATTAGATCTCATTAATAATTGATGGCCAAAATGAGTTTCTGTTAATGCATCAGTCATAACAAAAAAGGTCGAATGATGAACAAGTTAGTTCAATGAGCCTTACTCCGAACCCACTATGCCAAATCTTCTTTGATCATCCTAACGAGGACTAGACTCTTCAAACACTATCAAATAACCCAAAGAGTCAAACCCAAATAAATAATAATATTGATGTAATTATAGAGCTCATTTACAATATTAAATAAATGAAAAACCAATCAAATTCACTGAAATAATAATGGATGGTATTCTTTTCATATCTACATAGACTAATCGGACTATTTATAGGTGAAAACTCTATCCTTTTCACCAACATAATGATGGGGATAAAGTTAATTATTAAATTATATTTTTAAAATCGCATATCCAACATACTTGTTTAGTTAATAAAGAACTGCATGTTGAACATGAAATTTGCTTACCAACAATTTCCAAAGAACTCATACACTAAAATACTGCAATTTATGAATCACATATCGAACATGCAATTAAGATTTCAAATCACATGTTCAACATTTACATCATATTAAAATAATTTGAATTGAAGTCACATGTTGGATATGTAATTTTTTATTAAATAAAAACCACATCTTGGAAAGGAATTTTGATAACTATTTTGATTGAATGCAGATTTTTGTAAAATTTTGAATAAGAGCTTCAAATTACAAAAAAAAAAAATCGGCTAATTATACTTGAAGACATTATATATGTATCACTAGTGTACACCATATAGTGTAATATTTATCTACTACATAAACTAGATGCAGATCTAACTCCTTCATTTACACTAGTTAATGCCATTGTAACAAAAAGTTAATTATCTATATGCATCATATGTGTATTTATCCCCGATTGAGATCATTCAAAACATATGCATCCATTGTATGTTTTAAAAAATAGAACATCATCTTTGATTATTTCCTCTAAAAAGAACATAGAAAACATCATGTAATAAGAGTCCACCTTTACTTAAGGGTTTGGTAACTTGTGATTTGAAAGTTTGGTTAGACACCTACCGTATGGACTCACACTAGAAATAGAAGTAAATTTAGGGTGGCGGTGATTTGTTAAGGTGTAATTGTATTATTGTACTCTAATAAATAGACGTTAGACCTAGAAGATTGCCTTGAAAACTAGGCAAAGACAATCATGATTATCGTGAAAAGAAACAAAACCCACTTTATTCAATTATTCCAACTGTTCATGCATGTGACCGCAATGGATGTATACCATATAATACGGGCAGCAATTATTTATTTATACTCTTACTTTATTTATTTATATTCATCTTATAGGCAAACATGCATTTCAAATATCAAATTTCGTACCTCAATTTCGTAAAAAAAAAAAAAAAAAATCAATTCAATTTAATATTCAATTTTTAGACGCGAAAGAAGTAATTTGCCGGTGATAAACTGTGTTGGAAGTAATAAAAATTTAATAATATACTATATTTTTTAAGTCATCAAACATAGTAAATGATGTCAAGAAAGTAGTAAAAATAAAAACAAAAGTTTCAATATGCATTTTTTTAAAACAATTATAATATGAAATAGGGATTTGAATCAATATTTTTCACTAGAGAGACTAAAAGATTTGTTATTAGACTATTAAGTCATTGATATTTGATTAGATATTATCTATTTGGATAGTTGTTTTTCATCTGTATCTATATCTTTTTCAAAATGATATGTGTAAATATGTCCGATTTACATCTATATTTTATCTATATTTGATTTATTTTATCTTTTGATGAGAACTGTTAATTTTTTTTATTTATATCTATTTCTTGATAAATAATTTATTAGAAAAAGGTTTTAAAAAATGTCTGTATCTGTCAAAAAAAGCCAAACAAATAGACTCTAAACGAATTGAATTTTTATGTAAAACACAAGTATCAAATTTGAGATTTATCCAAAATTAAAACAAAATTAAAGAACATTAAGTCTATACTGGTTTAGGATATGCGGAAAAAATCGGCTTATAAATTTTGCGAGGAAAACAAACTCTGCTTATTTTGCTTCTGATAGAAATGAAACTTGTATTACTTAAATAATTAACACAGGTACCATGACTACTGAACGTGTATACCCTCAGAGATCCATGTTACATTAGTAGTATATGCCTCTTGCAGCATGGCGTCTTTTTTTTTTTTTTTTCTGATCGGTATCTATATTATATATGTATCATATCTATTTCATATTAATATCTAATCTGTTTGATTAATTTATAAGTAAAAGTATCTATTTTTAACAAATAATCTATTTAAAAATAACAAAAATATAAAATAAAAACAAAAATGACCAAACAAACAAACCCCTTGTTTTAGTTCAGCCACCTAATCATGTGGTTCAAGAAAAAGAAATCAAAATTATGTCTTTACTTTAAAGAAAGGCGAAAATGAAATGATGGAAACGATCCATACACCTATCCAAGTGGTTCTTAACTTAAAAAGTAAAAAACAAAGAGAGAGAGAGTGTGAGAGAGAGAGGTTTCATATAAATAATTCTTGGAATTACACATGGGATTAAAATATTAGCCTGTTATTAATATTTACACATGAAGAAGGTTCAGAAGATATGCATTAAGATAATAATATTTATAATCACACAGGAGAAGGAAATAAGTAGGGTGTGATAGAGCTTAATCAGGAAAAAATGATAAAGAATAAGGAATAGAACCCATTAACATCCTTCATTTACATAATCTTGCATGATTGAATTACTGTGGAGATGGATGTTAATCATTTAATCAATTTGTTCCATTTTATATACTACAATTTCTTCATAGAGTGAGTATATGATATAACACCTAACATTTACTGTTTATAATATGCTCTGTAAGCATTAGATCATTTGTTTTTATATCATTTTGTTTTAAGGACTCGGTTCAAATTTTATTATTGTAATATGCAAAACATATATAACAATAAACAAGCAAATAATAGCAAATATATGACATGTATTGCTCGTTTACTTCATTGTAATTGTAATTCAATTACATTCTTATTCCTTATAAATAGCTATTACAACGTTTAGTTCAATGAATTGTGATTCTATAAAGAATTCTTATTACACAAAATATTGAATAATTATTCTTTATTCAAATCTATGAATACCAATTCAATGCTAGAACTGCTTTTCTTTTTTTTTTTTTTAAATACCACCATTTAAAGAAAAAATTAATAAAAAAAATTATTACGGCTTTATTTAATTTCTTCGTAATAAGAATTATATTACAACATTATTCATTCAACGAAATGAACGAGCTAAGTAGGGTTTTGATGATTAAACCCTCAATCAACAATTAGGGTGAAAAATTAAGGGCAAAACTATGAACTAATCTACTGATATTATAGTATTATATGATAGTATTTAAATCCTTCTCGAATTAATGCTTTGACAACTAAATCAATCCTATACGGTTTAATGACAATCTCCTTATCTTAATTCTATGGACTACATAACATTATGTATAGAGGGAGATAGAAATGAAGCTTTGAAATTCTAATGGTTTAAAAGTACTTACTTAGGCATCAATAAAGTAACTCGTTTTGGTCAACCACACACACCTTGCGATCAACTAACAGTGATTATTCCTATATAACGTTTTAGCCCCATCCATTGCTCTTTTTATTCCATATTTAATTTTCAAACAACCAATTTAATATACACGTAAGATATAAACATGATAATATTTTTATTATTATAAATATATAATACAATACATTATTTACTCTTTCAAGTATAGGTTGTCTTACCTGCAATTCTATCAAGAATTAGAACATATGAAATTACAAAATCATATAAACTGATACAATTATAAATTTATAGATTTATAAATCTAAATTCATAATTCTATCAAAAATTCACTTCAAAATAATTTTTTTCAAAATATGAAAAACTTCATAAAATCCTAAATCCTTAAAATTGTATGAATTAGCAAACAATTATGACAACTATTAATATTCCTTGGACAAATATTTACCCGGCCAACATCTTCTATCATTAGTTGCTAATAGTTTATAGGGATAGTGTCAAAAATGATGTTGAACTTTTGCAAGAAGTTCAATCAGGTACCTAAAGTTTGATTTTAAATAATTTGATAACTGAATAAAGTTTTCGCATATATTTTTTTTTACCTGAAATTTGGTTTTGAATAATTTGATACGTAAAGCAAGCTTTTGCGTATAAAAAAATATATGTGAAAACTTATTTTAAGTATTAAATTGTTCAAAATCAAACTCTAGGTATCTTATTGAATTTTTTGCGAAAGTTCAAATATCAAATTGCTTAAAACCAAACTTCAAATACTTTATTAAACTTTTTTATGAAAGTTCAAGTATCATTTTTTACATTATAACCATTTATGCTATTTTCATGTTGATATAATTCATTTTATGCTTTGCTAATTTTGTGTTCTTTCATCCTATTCACCCTGACCCGTAAACCTTAACCCATCATTTTACCAACCTCTATTTGTTGGCAAGCTTACGTGAAAGTGATTCTTTATCAACCCTCCCGGAGAATTTCAAGAAACCAAGATAAAGATGGTGCTATATAACACTGGAGATTTATGCTTTTAGAACTCCATAAAATCCACCATATAGAGTAGTGGGCGTATTTCAATGGAAATTAATCGGGCTGGGCCATACGTGTTTCATTTTTCTCCTTGTCTCAAATTTGGGCAAATTGTCAATTCGCTTAAGAGTAGCATTGGAGCATCTTACTTCCGATTTTTATCTTTATTTATTTTAATTTGAATATTGAAAGTATGTTAAACCTAGTCAATGAACGAATTATCCAAAGTAACCAAAAACTCTTAACACATAAATTTTGTAGCCTTCAAATCAAAAGGAAATTGCAAATATACATATATAAACCTTTTTATATTTTAAATTAGAATAAAAGTTAGATGGTTCCATAACCTACCTATTTTAGTTATATTCTTCCCTATTGAAAGGATAACACATAAGTTTGTATATGAGCCGAGCTTTGAAGGCTCGCACTTAGTTGATTTAACAAATTAACTAGTTTGAGTCAAGCCAAACTTTTAATAAGCTTAAAAAAAAACTCAAGTTCCAACTCGTTAAGGATTCATGACCTCAAGCTTTGCTTATAAACTAAAAAAGGCCAAGCTTGAGCTCATAGTTATATATCATAAAATAATATTATTAAAAGAAATTGTTTTTAAGCTCTTCATGTGTTCTTAACAAGTCTATTTACTAGTGAGCTTGTAAGCTTAAAGTTTAGGCCTAGCTTGTTTATCAGAACGAGTTTCATTTACAGCTCGAGCTTAGCTCGTTCATTAAACGAACTTAAGTTGAACCGAATTTAAAATAAGTCAAATTCAAATGATTCACAAGTAGCTCAGCTTATTTACAGTTTTAACTCATAGAAAAATGGTCCCATTTTAGGATTCACATATGAAATTACTAGCTATATCTAATTTTTTTCATTAGTGTATTAAAAATCAAAACCAACAAAGTGCAAAAGAAATGTGCAGCTTGTATAGTATCACGAGAAAAAATAATTTATAAAATCATGCAAGTTCTTTGGCAATAGAGGATTTTAAGTTTCTTCATATTTAGTCATTGGATCTATTCTTTTTATATTGGGCTTAATATGCTTCTTAATTTTACCTTTAACTAATGAGTACGAGAAATTTTAGATCCCTTGAACAAGGGATCAAAACCTGTTCCATTTCATTAAGAAGATAATGTTTATTTCCTATAGATCTTTAAGCCCTGACTTTTTGCTCCATAACAGCTCCATGGTCCCTATGTTTATCTATTAAGATGACTTAATCGTGGTTTTACGATGTCTAGAGCAGTTATTTTCTTAATGAATAAACCAAATCTTCTAAACATATTTTCTTTAAAATGATCTAGAAACTCTAGCATTTATAGCAATTATTTTTTTGACTATATAGATGTAAGATTTTGTCATGGATATCATATGTGTATCTAATGATTCATCTTAACGTGATACTTCTTGGGACATAGGATTGTGAGTTGGATTCATGTCTACTTCTGTGGTATTTTTGGGATGTTTTTCAAAAGTGCAGATTTTTCAATTTTTTTTATTTTTTTATAATCTTTTTCATTTCCCAAAAGTATAGATATAAAAAATGTGACTAGAAATAAGTTTGCCATCTTACCAAATACTATGATGATGGTTCGAATCTAATGTTTAAAAAATTGTTAAAAGCACTCCTAATGTTCCTACCCAACACACCTAAACATCAACTGTATGATCATACAAACCCAACCATCTAGAAAAACACTATGGAAAAAGGGGTGGTCGATAGCAGTAAATAATAAATGAATAAATAAAGAATTCAACAGTTCATATCTAAAAATGATGGAAAATATTAGCATTGTCAAAATTATACAATATAACTTGTAATGTTATGAGGATGGAAAAAGACTATGGAAAAAGGGGTGGTAGTATGGACATTAATTTTGTATTGTAATCAATAATGAAAAAAAAATAGCAAATGTATATAGTTAGATATAACTTATACAACCGAACAGCTATTTATATTATATTTAAGTAATAAATAAATAAGTAAAAATAATATGTTAATAATATTAATATTGGCACTGTATTTGTTCGAAAATTTGGTTATATACCATATAAAATATTATGTAAAGAAATTAAAGGAAGTTTTTCTATCATAGATATAATTTAATACATCTACATGTAAATATGTAGATAAAATCCAAGATGATCAATTGCTGCAAACGACTCATTGATTTAAATATAATTTATCTCTTACTCTCGGAATTTGCCAATTCTTCTTAATTAATCATTCATCCAAATAATTAGCTTCCATAAAGTAATTTATAATTTCTGGAGGAAAATAAATAAATAAGCTTGTTTGGTTAAAAAAACAATCTCAATGTTCTAATATCAAAATAACTTTCTTTACAATTTTCTCTCCTAGTATCTCTCTTTTGTCTTATTAAACAAAATTTCCTTAATTAAATTTGTAGTTATTCCAACGACAGGGCTAGCTACAATATTGAGAGGGAAGATTAATGAAACAAATTGAATTTTACAAAATAAAAACTACATACAAAGGAAAAACAGAGATAATATAATTGAGTTAATAATTCATAATATCTTTATTTACATGTGAGATTGGCAATAATATCACTAATACATTTAGGAAAAAAGTGAAGACAAAATATGTAGATGGAAAAAGATTTGCAGCAATGGAAGTGAAAAAGGAAAAGAGATTTTTGTGATAGGTAACAGATAAATTATAAAAGGACATATCCTTTACGCTATGTTTAGGATGCTGGAAGTCTGATGAAATAGACGAAAAGCGAATGAAATAGGATAAAAGTGTTGTGTTTGGTATGTTTGCTAGGAAGGGAAACAAGAGGAAATGGAGAGAAATCCAATGAAAATAGAGCCTCCCAACTTTCCATCCAAAGTTGGGATGAAACTAGAAGAAACCAAAGGAAATACATTAAATAGACAAAAATACTCTATCTCTCTTCTTCTACTAATATTTTATAAAAAATAATATAGGGACAATTTTGTCAATCACTAACTCCATTTCTCTTTCTTTCATCTCATTTCCTTCATAACTTACTAAACATAAAACAAACATTATACTTATTTCTATTTCCCTTGATTTCCATTTCCCCTCATTTCTTTCCTTTGATTTCTCTTGATTTCCTATTTCCAAAAGCTAGTCAAACACAGCATTAATAGAAATTTCTTTCTATATTTTTAAAGGTGTTTGAAACAAATGAGAAAACATACTATACACCCATCATTCGCTTTAATATTATAGATATATGAGATTATTAAATTGAATCATATTTTTATAAGTTGTGGTAATTTTATTAATCGCTTAAAACTTTACCAATATGGGAAAAAAAAAGTTAATGTCATAAATGGTATATAAACTTTGACAAAATATTCAATTAAGTATCTAAAGTTTGAAATTGATAAATTTAGTATCTAAAATTTAAAATTGATCAATTTAATACTTGAAAAAACTTTTCGTACTCATCAACAGTACCTCCATCAAATTCTTTCAGATATTAAATTGATCATTTTTAAAGTTTTTTAGATACTAAATTGATTAAGTTTAAATTGATCAATTATTAAATTAATTAATTTCAAAATTTAGGTTTATAATTGAATATTTAGCGAAAATTCAAATACCATTTGTGATATTAACCAAAAATAAATTATTGACTTATCAAGTACTGCAAAGTCCTCTTTAACTTAATGGTTAAAAATGCCGAAAATATTTCTAAGATTCCTACCCACTATATATGAACGCCAACTATATGATCATTCAAATTTAACCATTCAACTAGCAAAGGAAAAAAAAAAGTATATTGTTCATGTCTTAAAATAGTGAAAAAAAAATCTAAACATTGCAAAGTTTATAAAATATAACTTGTTATTTCTTCAGAGAAAAGTATAATAAATTAAAAAAAAAAAAGTATCCAATGTCAATCTATATAGTTGTGTGAAATTGCGTATACAAGGTAACTCTTTTATATTCTCTTTAACTAATAAACAAAATGGTAAATATAATATTAATATCAGTAACATTTTCATTCAAAAAGTTGGTTAAATATTATATAATTTATTATATAAAGAAATAAGAGAAATTTTTTTCAATAATACATGTAATTTAATACATTTAAATGTAAATATACACATTAAATCTAAGATTCCATAATGCATGGTGTTGGTTCTTTACTTGCTAGCAGTGTTTTGGATCTAGAGCTCTAAACTAATGGGTAGTGTCAATAGGCACTAAAAGATTGTCTAGTGCAGCCACTTTAATAGTCAAGCTAGCATTGGCAAGGTTTATGAAAGGATAAGTAAAATAATAGAGTAATGTGCAAAAGTTACTATGCTTATTATTGGAGAATATCTGGAGGAGCATTTGTACATTGTCTTGGATGAGGGATTCTCATTCATAGAGGTAGTAGAGATTAAGGAGGTAGCATACTCAATGATTGAGGTGTCACGCTCCGAAGGGTACCCTAAACGTAGCAGTCCACCGCATATAATATTAAAGCTAATGAATGACAACCTTAGTCATGCAGGAGCTTCGATATCACATGCAAGGCGTGCTTCCAAAATAGTAGGAGACTCACAGGGTATTACATTTAAGTAGATAAAAAACAAGCAAGAACTTATATAAATAATTATAAGATTTCCATAATAATATATTTACATCATCTTAGGGCATTCCCTCGCTTTAGAAGTCTTTCCAAAATAATAACAACTATAACATAAGCCTACTATAGAGATTTTTCTAGAAGCCTATGTTCAAAACTTAAATACATAAAACTTCTCCCAAAAACTCATCGTAGCTTATACTAGTACCTGGCATACGAGGCTCCTTGGGGCCAACCAAAGGTAATCGTACTGTAACAAAAAGCTATAAGATTATAAGCAAAACTAGCTTAGTGAGATAATTCCATCTATAAGACATTTCCATAATTCATACAAGTATTTTAATCAAACATATGAGAATACACCAATCATATGAACAAACAAAAGTACACATGATTAACTGGAAATTAAGTGTAGCATAGATTTTATGCCCTCCATGTCAAGGGTTAGAAGGTTACAGGCCCATACAACCATCAATATTTGCATATTTACCTACTCCTACTCGCCTTGTAGACTTTCTAGCTCCTACTAGCCACCATGTAGACTTTCCGACTCCTACCAGCCACCACTACCATTTTCTCATTTCCCCACACGAAGAATAGTAGTGAAAAGAATGTGACTGACAATTATGATATGCATGAATCAATTTCAACATATATTTAATCAAATAATGTTTAGTTCAAGTTAAAGGCGATCAACACAATTTTCATCATATCCATATAAGGATCACAATTTATTTATCAAACATTCTTTCAATATTCTTAATTTATATTCAAACAATCATGATTTCGAGTCACACAACAATTATTCATTTTATCTTGTTCTTATTTGCTAGTGCTACTACTTACAAGCACAAAACAAGAAAATGTAACTTAGTAAAAGGAATAACTTACTCCATGTCGGTAGATCCTAATCGAAGTAATCCTCCGGGAAAGTGATCTTGGGTCCTTATCCACCTAAACAAGATGAAATACACAAAATGACTCTTTCATGAAGTTTCTATTTCTTGAAGATCTTAAATTTTTCTTAAAATCGTGGTAAAATCGTATAAGAGGAAATTCCAACTTAAAATGGCAATAACTTGCTCATTTTAACTTAGAATTTCGCATATAATATACCGTTTGCTACCTATTCGAAAAGATCTATCTATTTCTAAACTTATTTTCATCAAACTAAGTCGTTTGGGTTCCGAAAAAGTGGTAGATAGATTCACCACGAATTTTTGTAAACTTGTTTTCCTTCTTTTATCCAAAGCTCATTTGAAGAGATAAGTAATATAATAGCTTGTAAAACATTTGGAAAGTATATTCATATATTTATTGACTCATAACAAATGTATGAAGCTAATGAAGTTGTCTCAATTTATGAAAAAGTAAAGTCTTTAAAGATTTTGAAACTTGAGAACTTTTGGAATATTCATTTTGCTTTGAAATCATCTTAATTTGTTTATAATGAGTATCTCTTTTCCTTTCCTAAATTTTACTTTAGTAATTTTTTCAAATTCCTAAAAAATGATTTTTGTTTCCTATACTTAGCTTCCAACACTTTTTGAAAGTAATACCACTTCTACAATTAGAGAAATAATTTCTTGATTTCTTGAGATCATTTTCAATGAAAAGATTTTTCTATCATTTAAAAAAAATGAAGTTGTTGTAAAGTCTTTGTTTACTTAAAAAGTCCTTTTAGTGTTATGTATATTTATAAAATTCCTTATGAACTCCTCTAAGTTTGTTTAAGATGACTTCTTAGTTTTTAGAAAAACATTAACTTCCTACTTTTATTTCTAGAAAAGAATCTTTATTTTAAGAAAACATTTCTTCATTTATTTTGTTGAGACAAAACCATTATGTTCATGCATGAATATGAATCATAAAGTTATGAAAATATAATAACTTTGAAAAAATAAGCTAGTAAGAAAATAAATCAAGTATTGGAACCTTAGCTTCATCAAGGTATCCCGAGACTAAGAAAAGACTAGTCCCAAAAGAAAAAAAAATGTTTTGACTTGATAAGGACAAGTCTAAGACTAGAAAGACTAGTCTTAAAAATAACATGAATGTAAATAAATTGCAAGAAAGTAAATAAATTGCAAGGAAGGTAAATAAATTGTAAAACAAATGAGCTTATATGCTCTAAATAATATATATAGTTATATAGATATACTAGATAGTTATGAACATAAAAGGAACTTGATGATGAACAAAAACAAAGTATGAACCTATTGTTACTTTCCTTAACCTTCATGGTTTAGAAAACACGCATTAAGTCCATACTAAGTAGATGAACATAAGGAAAACTTGAAGAAAGATTACCTAGAGGAACTAATAAACTAGAGAGAACTTTTTGGAAGAGAATTCTTGAAGAATTTTTAGAGAGTAACTTTAGTATAGAAAAAGTGTGAAAGAAGTGAAAGTATGAAGGGGTATTTATAGGATAATGTGGGAGATAATTTGTGTTAATTAAATAAATGAAAATTAAAACAATTTGGAGCAAAAAGAAGGGGGGCTGGCACATTTTTGAGGGAAAAGAGAGAGTAAAATTAATTTTTTTGTCTTTTGATTAATTAAAAGTAAGAAATGAAAGATGTGAAGTTGTATTGGAAATGAAAATGTGTAAGAAATAGGTGTATGGATTATAAGAGTAAGTTGTAAGAAAAAGTAGAGATAGATAAATAGTGTAGAATAGTTTCAAATAGTGTAATGTAAAGTACACATGACAATTAAATACCTATAGTAAGAAAATACGCGTATAAATGCGATATCTAATATTTTTAGCTACCGAAAAATTACGAAATTGATATTTTTGAAAATCTTATATTTTTACGAGTCTAACGGTATATTTGGAATATTTTTACTATTTCGAGCTCCAGGACACGTTTTTCAAGAACTGTGTCCGATCAGGTTCAAAACGAGTTTCGGTTTTACTAAACTGGTCTTTTTAGGCTTCCTTAGATAATTACGAACTATTCTACTCACTAAACTCTTTCTTAATCTCTTAGGGTTTCTTAAACGGTGATGCCGGACTTTAAGCGCTCACGGTAAACTAGGGTTTTGTTGACTTTGGAAATCCAGTTGACTTCTAATTAGGGTTTAAGCTTTAATTTGAATCCAAAACTTCGGAGGCTTACAGAGGGGCCACTAAGCTACATTTTGATGTGGAAGACTGAGACAACGTGATAAAAGTTGAAGGAGTTGGTCTAAGTGACAAAATTCACCCGAACATAGTTTAACTGGTTGGCCATGATGCGTTCGATCGAAAGAGTTAGGGATAGTCAAATACACTTAAGAGAGTTGGCACTATAGCTATTAGGCCAACCTATGCCTTAGTTAGATTGCACACAAGCTTAAGGAGTCCCTTTGTCTAAATATGCTCATCAATAGTTGGCCTGCTACTCTTTTGGTGAGAAGTCATAAAAAAGAGTGGTAGTAATTTTAGGCTTCTCAAGCTAAAAGTCAAATTAAGGAGAAATTTATTTCCAAAGAGTAAATCGATTTAAGGTGTGAGCTTCATCATGAAAAATTCAAAACCCACTAGAGTGATTTTAATATTTATATTGATAGGTTCTCAAAGTAAGATCAAGCTCCTTATTCTTCTATATGATTATATCACGGAAGGATTGGAGTTGATGGGTAAAAGCTGAGTGAGCAGTGTAGGCAATCTATTAGTCCCTGACTATGTTGTATATGCCAATTGTAATATATATATAATATATATATATATGGGTGACGTTTTCAATAGAAGATATTTGCCTTTTCAAATTCTAACAGGAAAGATTAGATCACAACACGTGTTCATCATGAATTAGCCATGTAGGCGTCATATCCATACACATTTGGGAGTGTCATGTTAGGGGTTCTCAACCATCAGATTTTATAAAAAGAAGATTTGATGATTAAATCACATTAAGAGGGTTAGGATCCAAAATTTTTATGAATCTCGCAATTTATCTAAACCCTTTCTTTCTTCGAGTTATCACTTGTTTCCAATAGAGCAAATCAATTTATCATGGCAAGTGAGAGTCAAAGTTCTTCTATAACTTGTTTAGATGAGGTTCTATGTAGGAGGATATCTCCTTTAACAACGACAGAAAAGACGCTAAATGCAGGTGAGGATGAATCGATCATGGAGGCGACAACCAAGATTTAAGGTCGAGTGCTTGGTGATGAAATTGACATATAGTTTTTGATGGAGTTCCTTAAAAGATACAACTATGATAATGATGGCAAGGCATTAACAATAGCTATGGAAATTTACAAGGTGCCCACAATGAGTCATAAGGGTCCTTATCCCATTGACTAAGTGATTAAGACTAATAAAGATGGTATTGAAAAGTTAGTTGAAACTTACTTTGATAAAACACCTCCAAAGTATCACATTTGATAACCTAGGGCTAAAGATAAAATTCCTCTTGTTAATGGCTCTTATTTTTGTGTGTATACAAAATGCCTAGAGTTTGGCTTAAGTGTTCCTCTTTTTTTTTTTTAAATTGAAGATGGAGTGAATGAGTTATTTCTATACTTCCTCATGTTATTTTTACTCAAATTCTTGGTTGTTGTTAATATGTTTCAAAGTATTGTGTGAGAATTTATTTCAGTGACCAACTCCTCAGCTGGTCTGCTACTTCTTCAACTTTAAAGATGATGGTAGATGGATAACCTTATCATATACTCACAAGTACATAATGTTTTGTGGTTTGAGCTCTTCAGTCAAAGGTTGGAAGCCTAAGTTCATCGTGACAGAATGTGACAAAGAATGTCCATTCTAGAATAGATGGGTGACCCCATCAAGTTACCACCACTAAAGGAGCTTGTGACCAATGACCGGAAAATCATAAAGGAGATTACTTAAATTGTAGAGTGGAGGAGGAAGCATGATCTCACTCCTCTTCTTGTGCTATGGGTAGTGAAAATGTATAAGGAGTATGGTCTTTATGTGTGTGTCTCGATTATTTCAAAGAAATAGAGAGTAAAGCTCGAGTACTACTCGATCCCGTTTATTGTACCAAGTTGAGTTACTTAGACAAACTAGCTCGTAAGGCATTATTTACAAAGGGAATCCTCTTAGTGAGAACCTGGCATGGATTTATCAATATCGTATGTTGCAAGTGTCAAATCGCCAAAAAAGTTTCTTCCTCCTTAATAGGAGGAAGGTACGAAGCAATGTGGACCTGCAAACACAAAACCTGTATTAGTGGAGCTTAAGGGAGTTATTCAAAATGACCACTCCAATACTTAAGTTAGCTATAGGTTCTTTTTGGTGTGCTAAAAATAAAAGCATTAGTAGTCTTGAATATCTTAGAGAACCTACTTGTCCTCGAGAACTTCGATGGTTCCTTTTAGGAGGTGGCCATAACGAACTCTAGGGGGACCACAAAATATTTTCTTTACACATGGTAGACTCTCCCTAGGCTACTAGCTCGGGGCACAATAGTGCTAAGTGTAGAACATGATTGTACCGAGTCTATGGCATGAATATGTTGGGTACGGAGGGCGACCAAATGAATGCGAGTTGCTAAGGAGATTCAGATGTCTAGTAGTCATAGACCCCCCTTCAAGGTCAAGGGTCATGACTAACACAACCTCATTGCTACAGGTGTCACGCCCCAAAAGGTACCCTAAACGCAACAGTTCGTCACACTCAATATTAAAACTTAGTTATGAATACCACCGTCATCCCATAAACTTCGATACTGGGTGTAAGGCGTACGTTCACGATCATAGCGGATCAACTTTAAAACAAGTTGTTTAAGAAGACATTCATATAGCAGTTTAAGAATGGAAATCATAACATAATAACTTGAAATAGGAAATTATATAAAGGTTTTGCAATCATCAAAGGGGCACACCCCACTAAAAGGTACAGTTCATCATATAGTCTAGCAAAGCCTAAACAAAATAATTACAAGGAGATTTACTTAGAAGTCTAAGTCTACATCTAGTCTTTAACTTCTTCCAAAAACTCATTAAGCCAAAAAGTAATACCTGAGAGAAATACTCCCAAGGCTTTAACCATAAATGGGAAAACTGCAAGAGATATCTATAAGGGGGTAAGTTTCTTCGCTTAGTGAGAATTAAATCCACATGTAAAGTACTCAAAAATCAATAATCAACCAAGTTGTTTAATCAAGCATATGAGATGCAAGTAATCACGTAAGCAAACAATACATACGATTTTTCAGAAATCATATGTTTGAATGGATTTATCCCTCCATTCGATGGTTAAGTGTTCCGAGCAACGAAACTATAGTTCACAAATGATATGTTTTTGTAGTTTTATACAGATTCCTACCAATTGCTAAAATGCAGTTGATTCGGGTGTCCACTCACCATTTAATTACAAACAATCAAAGTCATAGATTATGATTTCGAGTCCTCGACCTCATTACTATGCATTTGTTCCACCAAGGGTATAATAATAAATGCAATATGACTCATTACGTGTCATGCATGTATCATTTAATTTAAGTAATAATAGCATAGCATTAATCGTTTCATAAGTGATCATAGAATTTGCAGACAATCAATACCAAACTAAATCATACAATGCTTGGTTAACAATTCCTACTTCGATATACTTATCATAATTTTAACCATGTAAATAAACACACATGCGTTTTCATATTTTATCTTTTCCTAAATCTAGTGTCACCGAGCTACAAGCAAATACATAAGTACAATTGCGAGAATTTAAACTCACTCGGTCATATCAGAAACTCCTTAGTCGAAATAGCCCTTTGAGTAGGGTAGCTTGGACTCCACGTCACTTATACAAAAGAAATACCTTAAATGAGTATTTCTTAGAAAATCTACTTAAACTTGCAACTCTATTCAACTAAGTTCGTCAAAATTTGCATAGAGTGGAATTCCAACTTAAAATGGTCATAACTTGCTCATTTTAACTCAGAATTTCACATATTATATACTGATTTCTATCTACTCAAAAAGATCTATCCATTTCTAACGTTATTTCTTACCTATGAGGTCAATTGGGTTGCTAAACACCTTGGTAAGATTCAAAACAAATATTTCCAAATTTTGCAAAACAATTTTCCAACTTAACTTTATTCAAAAATCCTTTAGCAAAAATATAGATATGTATATATAATTGAAAAATCCTTTGTGTATATATATAAGCTCACTTTATATGCAAAAATTTATAATGGTAGTGTCTCAACAATTATTTTCATAAAACAATTCATCTTAAGTGCTAAAACTTAAACTTGACAAATTTCTTTTCAAAGTAATTTGAAGAAACTTTATATTTTCCTAGGTTATTATAAATGAGTATATTCTTATTTGGTTTTTCTCATTCCTTTTTCCAAAACAAATAAATTTTTCCTTTAACTTTGGTCTTTCACAATTTTTACTTCTAGTGATAAAAAACAAAGTTATCAAAAGTTTATTTGTTGATAATCTATTTATAAATTTGCCTTTAGAATGGTTTTAGAAAATGAGTCTTTTCTTCTTATATTTGTATTTATTAACTCTTAGAAAAATAAATAAATTTTTGTTTTTAAAACTTGGTCTTTTATTTTCTTTACCAATTTTATTTGAAAAGAAATTATCTTTATTGATAATATCCTTTGTTTTTTATCTTTTTATATTCTTTGTTATTGCTTTGAAAATATGATCCTTCTTTAGAAACTTGAAAATTACTATTTTTCTCAGTGAGTTTATAAATTTATGGGTTCATTTTATTTTAACTTTGAAAACTAGTTTGCTTCTTGTTTTTGTTATGGAGTTTGAAAAGAGTTTAATCTTAAGCTTTTTGTGAAAACTTTGAATACCAACAAATTATTTTACTAAGACTTAGGTTACCATATTATGAATAGAAGGTGTTTATTTTTTATATTTCTTTGGTAAAACTATCTTTGTTATTTGAGAAAACTTGAGAAAATATTGTATGATTCCATTTCCATGTTGTTGATGATAATTCATTTATTTAGTGATAAGTCATATAATAGAAAATTTAGTTTCAAGTTCTTTTATTAAAGAAAAATTCTAGTTTAAATTTAGTTGAAACAATATCATTATATAGATACATGTATTATGAGCATGTACTATGTATATGATGAAAATATGGGATAAGACGCAAGATAATATTAGTAAGCAATATAGCAATAATAGGCAAGATATTATAGTCAAGTATTGGGAACCTTAGCTTCATCAAGATAACCCGGTCATGTATTGGAAGCCTTAGCTTCATCAAGACATCCCAAGACTATGCCTCAAAAAAAAAAAAAAAAGAGAAAAAAAAAAAGAAAAGGAAAAATAATAATAAACTTGTCAGTAAGTTAGTGAGCATTTAGGCTCTCTCTCTCTCTCTCTATATAATATATATAGAAACATATATATGAAGTTAGGTTAGAAGCATGATAATAACAATAATAAGATCATAATAACAACATGATATGAAATTTATTCATGAATAAAAACAAAACATGAACATAGTGTTGCTTCTATAACATTAGAATGTTTATGAAACATACACCATGGGCATGTTAAGTTACATGACATGGTAGAAAGAAAGGGATAAGAACTTTTACTTGAAAGAAAGTATAGAAGTGGTAGAAGTAGAAAAGTTTGGATGGTGTTTATGTCTGTAGGAATTGTGTAGAGAAATTTGGGTAGTAAAGAAAGAAAAGAAAAATTTTTGGTAGAGAGTGTTTGAGGAGAGAATTTGGGAGAGTTTTAGTAAGATGAATGAGTGTATGAAA
This sequence comes from Combretum micranthum, assembly GCA_024138025.1. Lineage (NCBI taxonomy): Eukaryota > Viridiplantae > Streptophyta > Magnoliopsida > Myrtales > Combretaceae > Combretum > Combretum micranthum. The sequence continues at coordinate 239,314 of JAMXBD010001017.1, forward strand.
AAACTGAAGGGAGAGGGGGCATTTATAAAATTTTTGCAGTGAAAATTGAGTGAATTAAATAAATTGAAAAAGAAAAATTAATGTGTGTGTGTATGGGAGAGAGAGGGTTGGCGTGATTGAGAGGGGGAGAGAGAGAAGTTATTTTGTTTTGTTTTGTATTTTTGTTAATTAAAAGTAATAAGATATAAAGTTTGATGTAAATGAAGATGTATGGGAAAAGTAAAAAGTAGATAATAGGTATAGTAGAGTGTAGAAATAGGTGTAGAAAAAATAGAGATAGATAAATATTAATAAACAGTATAGATAGTACTATAAATAGTAGATAAGACGAATTAATACCGGTAGTAAAGAAAATACGCGTAATTAAGTTATTTATGATATTTTTAGATTTCAAAAAATGATAAAACTGATATTTTTTAAATCCTTGTATTTTTACGAGTTTATTGATATTATCGGAATATTTTTACCGTCGGGAGTACCAAGGCACGGTTTTCGAAAACTAATCCCGTATGAATTCGAAAGATACAAAAAATTATCGAATCTAATATTTTTATGCATCCATATATTATTATGAACTATTATCTACTACTATCTCGGTTTTATTATTTTGGGATTAGGAACACGAGATTGCTTGATCTAATCTATTAGGGTTTAATACGTATTTGTTGACCTTAAAGTTTTCGATTAACTTTCGGTTTAGGGTTTGAATATAACCGTAGCATAAAATCTAGAAGATTACAACCGGCGTCCACTCTAGGAGTACGATCAAGATTGGGAGCATAAGCTGCTCAGGAGAATCGAGGTCATTCAGAAGCTTCTTATTAAGGTCAAGGCGTTGCTTCCCCTTAAGGCCTTCGTGAAATGGGCTTTGTGTGTGCTGATATTGGCCTTGAAGCCCATTGGTCTAGGGCTTTGGCCCAGTAAGTCTTAGCCAAAATTCTTCTATCAACACCGTGCTTCTACTAATCCGGTTTCTCTTTCTTTCTCCCTTTTTTTTAAAAGTGGCAAGCATAGAAAGCATGTCGACCCTAATCTCAACCTTCTTACAGCGACTCAAAGAGAAGAGAGAAGGGAAAGGCTGTGATGATGTTCGACCTTAATCTGCCCAAGAAATCAACTCTAGAGATACAGTTACCCCCCTTCCCCTAGGACCTAAATCTTTTAAGGGATCTCAACTGGGGATAGATGGTAATTTCGCTAAGAGTGCGAAGGACCATGATCAACCTGTTAATAAGGATATAGTGGAAGTTGCTAGCTTGCTAGTTTACCAAGAGGAGTTAGTACCTATAAGGATTCTGCGGACTCCTTATGTTAAGAAAGAAGTCACTAATTCCCAACAGGCAATAGAAAGGTGTAACGAGGAAAGGGTTTGTCCTTCCTCTCAAGTAAGGTCATTAATTAAGCATGTGAACAAAGCTACTTATTTAGAATATCATTGATGTAAGTTTTCCTTTTCTTTCCTTGTATGTTTTGGTTTGATTCTTTCTCTTGGATCTCATATATTTCATTAGGTCCTTTTTCCAACTATTTGAACTATTATGAATATAAATGTAACTCTTTGGCTTCCAAGATCGACGGGCTAAGCGAAGAGTGTTCTTACTGGATGTAGCATGCCAGGAAGTGTGAGGCACAGCTGGAGTAGAAGAAGCGAGATTGAAGAGTCATAGAAGATTCCCTCGGCAAAGCTAAGGAAAATCTACCAAGGGAAATTGCCTCCATTACCAGCTACACCAAAACCTCCAATCTAAATTCACCTATCAGATGAAGGAATTAAAGCATGTAAAGGGAGTACTTTCTAAGTTCATTAAAGCGGTTGCAAAGTCTAAGCAGGAGGCTCGTGAAGTAGAGATGTTACTCAGTCTTTAGAATTTGGAGCTTGAGGTAAAGGCAAGGCAATTTCAACACCAACTAGAGGATCAATTGCTGGTTATCAAAGGGCTGGAGACTGGTGATGCGTTGTCTGATCCTACAAGAGAGAAGATAATAGAGGAGTTCATGACAAGTGACCAATATGAGGAGGAGATGCTAGAGGTGGCTCAAGGAGCCGTTAAATTTCACATTTGGCATATCTTCAAAGCTTGTGAGAGCTTCTCTATGGATTGGTCGGTTTATGGACACCTCTTCGAAGCTGCCTAAGACGAGGAGGAGGAAGAAAGAAGAAGAAGAAGAAGAGAATGCTAGTGATAGTAAATATGGCATTGATGTTGCGAGCATATGGCAAAAAGATGACCAGCTAAGGGAAGACCAAATACATGAGGAGATGGAGTCCAGGCAACCTTCCCGGAGAAAGGGAGTTACCTTCTCTCCTCAATAGGAAAACAGTGATCCTTCCAAGGACATAGTGGGGGAGTATGTTCCTACGTCTATCAACTTGATTGTGGGGTATTTGATAAATCTGTAAAAGTACACATTTATCCTCACTTTTAACACACATTTATGCATGTAAAAGCACATCTATTGTCAAATTCCATTATAAATTGATCAATTGCATGATTTTGGTTATCTTTTCATGAATTGATAAAAAGGATTGAACTTGAATGATTCGATTAGAATTCAGAATTCTCATCAATAACATGCCATTTTAACTTTGTTGAGAAGGATGGCAATGACATTATGTGTCTATCATTGGTAATTTAGAGGCAAGGATTTCTCATTAAACATGTGTCATATCTGTTTGTGCTCTATTACTTTGCTAAATCTTAGCAATTAATGAATGCAACATAGCACAAGACTTGAACTACTAATGGAAAAGTTGTTCACAAACTCAGGTCAAGGCACAATGACAAAGCTGAGCTTGTGATGTCCATTGTAGACCAGAGCTTAGCATGACAGAACAACAGAAACCACTTGGATTGTTTCAAACTCGCTTGAAGAGATCACACTAGTCTTCATCTAAGCTACACTTGAAGCTTCACATCATTTATGATCCGAGCAGTCGCACCAAAATTTGAGCTCAACTAACGGCTACAATCCAAGCTCGCAAAGTGTGCTGAACTCGAGAGCAAAAGCTGGAGCGCCATGATTCACAAACTAAGTCAGACCACAACAGAACATTGATCCAAGCTCTGGACATTTAGCTTCTACTTCGTACGCAGAACCGACCATTTGATCAAATACTAGCATTAGCAGCCAAAGACAAGGAGCTTTTCAACTCTGAAGCCCCTTTCATTGCAAACACCAATATGCAACAGATCTTAACTCAACAAAACCACACAAAGCAGCAGACTTCACCAAACAACATGCAGCAGTGCTAATCAAGCCTCACTTCACTAAGTCAGAACCAATCCAAACAGCTTTAGATAGCAGCTTTATCAAATGGCTGTTCATGTACCTTTATCTTTGGAGGCTCAAGCGGAGGCTCGTTCGCTTATGTTTTCTCATATGAATCTCCTGTCTCCATCTATTGGGGATCCCATTGACATAAATTCAAGCCTTACCCATTTTCCAAGCAGCTGCAGAATGATCAAGACAGCAAAATATATTCAACCTGTTAAAGGATGAACCCAAGTTACCACCATTAAAAGATGAGAAATCAAGTAGGTGGCTGAGACGAGCAATAGGAGCATCCAAGAGTCTACCAAAGGAGCACACCCAGAAGAACATGCCACCGAGAATTGCTCGATTAAAGCTTTCATAACATTCTGTCCGTTCTCTTAAGACATACAAACGTTATTGCCACAAACTCAAGCTATTTTAACAAACAAGGAAGCAATGTTTCATTGTTTTGCTTAGTACTCGGCTTTCCTATAGAGTGAAAAGTTAATTTACTTTGCTCAATATATATTAGCTTGTAGTTTCCTTTTTTTCTTTTTCCCCTTGGTCTTAAGTCCAAAATAATATCAAAGGTAATGAACAGTATCTAAGTTTCATTAACTCTATTTTGAACTATTTTTTTCTAGTTATTACAAAATTTTCTTTGTAAAAATCTGCTTGGTGGCTGCACAGAACGAATAAGGTACATTGTATCTTATAACAACCCGATCAATTAGAAATGAGATATCACTCCATACAATACAATAGAGACTTTATTTCAATTAAGAATCATAACAAAAACCTAATAAAACTCGAGTTGAATGGACAAAAAAAATCCCCCATACCCTTTAATGGAGACCCAACTTACTCTGATACAAATCTTATATGAATCTCGGATACATAGTTTTCACTATTGAAAATTAAGAAGATGATTTTTTTAATGGGTTTTCGGTTCTTATAAAATAAAAAGAAAATGAGCTTAATTTAATCAATATTTGATTTTATGCATGAATATTCAAATCAATTATGATTGATCTGATCCATGACCTACAAAATTTACGCAGCTGTTAAAAGAATATCCCATCTCACTCCGAAAATTCAATCCGCAAGAAGTTCACAATGACCCAGTTAGATCAATAAAAACAAAATAAATAAAGAAAAAAAAAGTCCTTTAATCATTTAAGAATCAAGGGAATATTCATTTCACTTAATTTAAGACCTCAAAGTCTACAAAAATTCAAATAATTAATTCATCACTCAAATTATCAACTAAATACATAAACGATCTATTTATAGCTTATAAAAAATTTCTAACAACTAGTAACATAAAATGAAACCAACTATAAAGAAAATAGCATATATTATTAAACTACTAGAAATAAATTAACTAAATTTTAATAACAAAGTAACTAAGGAATAAAACGATAATTATGAACGCATTGACGTTTATAAATTCTCATGAGTCGAAATTTATACTTGCTTCTACACTGGCAAAGATCAGCCTAGATCGGCGATACAGAGCTCACCAAAGTAGGCATTAAGCATCGAGTAAACTGTTCCTTCCTCAGTCATGTTATGCCAAGTTCAGTGGGTTAACCAGCAAATATTTGGTGCCAAATCCTTCATGACTAAGAAGAAACTGTGCGTATCAACCTTTGCTAGGGAACATAAATTTCAGACCACTATCAGCCCAAAAGCCTTAAAATATTAAGTTTACGTGTACATCCTTTAATTTATCCAAAACTTTCCACCTTACTCTTATACTCCAGCAATTTTCCGTAAGGCATGGGTGGTGTACATAGGTGCAACTATAGATGTTTGGATCGTTGGTGTTCTATCTATTTGGCGTCTGTATGATGTCGAGTGTTTGTTAAAAATAGATAAAAAAATATATAAATTTAATTATTTATATACAAATTATGTAATCAAATATAAATTAAATATAGATGTAAATGAAATATAAATACAAATAGGAAAGAGCTACCGATCAAGAAGTGAACTTGATGACCTATGGCTTCCGGCAACGTTACAATGTGGGCAAATGCTTTTTAAATCCACCTCAGGCTCTTCAACCCATCTTATGCGCTTTTGTGAAATTTTTTTTTTTTTTTTTTTTTTTTTGGTGAGGGTTATAGCTACTGAATTTTCAAAATATAGTGTGTTTGTACAAACGTCAGAGACTTTTACAACAGTTTATTATTCGATTTCCTCTTTTTAAAAAGTTGTTTAGAATTTATCTATAGTGGTCATTATTCAAAAGATTTGTTTATATTATAAGTCTAAATAAATATAAGCTCAAGTTGAAACTTGAATTCAAACTGAAACTCAAAGCTCAAAAACTCTAAAAATCAGGAAGAACAATTATACATATTGAAAAGAAAAAAAAAACCTAATTATATATATAGTGTTCAAATTAGCTTAAAAAAACCAACTTATAAGTCTAAATACGATTTCAAATTTAACTCATTTAAAGAAATGAGTTTTATTTTAAATTTAAGTTACCTACGAATCCAAATCTAATCAGGGTAAACTCAAATTCTTTATGAGCAATTCAATTTATGTGCGCTTACATGCGAGTGATGTTCATCACCGATTCCTTCACCCAGAAAATTCAAGAAATCAGGTTGAAGATGTTATACAATGCTGCGATTTATACTCTTGAGCTCCCCATATCATATACTCTTAAAAAATAGAGAGTTAGAAACAAAATTTTTGTTTTAAAAGTAAATTTCCATTATAAAAATCATCTTCGTTAATTTATCTATAGAAATATAACTTATTTTATCAATTTTCTTTCAAGAATTGTATCTCTAAAATCCAATTTTCTTAATAATAATGGACGAAATCGATAGAGGCTCAGGCTTGTAAGTTCCATTTTTCTACTCGACTCAAATCTAGGCAAAGATTATAGTGATGCATTCTAATTTACTACTTGTACACTTAATTTTTTTTATTTTCTATAGTCTGTCTATCTTAGCAACATCCTCCTTTATTAAGAGGATAAATTGATGGTTTATATTGTCGAAAATCTTTAATAAGATGTATCTTCTCCTTAAATGGCAATTTTGCATTTAAGAAGAAAAAGTATACATATTTAGTTTGTAAAATTTACATACTTTTTTATATGAATCATCAAATTTTTTAATAAATTGTGTGAAGACACTCTTAAATATTTTAAAATTAGACGTGGTGTCTAGTTTTGTAAAAATGGGCATCTAGATCCCCTAGAGGCTAGAACCCATTTTCTAGGGGTTCAAGTACCAACTTTTTAAAAAATAGAGAGTATGTATGCAAGTTACCTCAAATAATAAATTTAGGTTTCAAAAGGGTGAAGGTGCCGATTTTTTAAAAACTGGAAACCTATGTAATTTTAAAATATTTCATGGGTGTCCATACAATTTACCCAATTCTTTTTTTTTTTTTTTTTCTTAATTGAGTCATCAATGTCTTCAAATTTTTATAAAGTAAAGACTTATGTCAACTCCATTAAATTTTTTATTCACCTTTTATACTTATTGGATTCTATTAAGTCCATAATGATTAATCTGATAAAATAACCAATACTAAATATATTTGGCCACATAACATAATTATCTAAAATAATATTTGTTGCATTTGATTACATAATATAGTATAAAATAATAAAAATACGAAAAGGCTGTATATTAATAAGAAAAGAAAGGTTGCACGGCACTGTGGCTTGTGGCCTGCCGTCTCAAGGCCAACTGAAAGCAAAAACACGTCAAAAATGGATAAAGTTTAACAAATTTGATAAAAGTACTATTTTGTTGAAGTTAGAATGTATTAAAAACATGTCAACGCTGTTATCTTAACACTGATCTGCTACACGGGATGAATCAGGTTTCAATTTCTTTATTATAATGTTAAAAAACAAAAAAGGTAAAAATGGTTAAGAAATTAAATATTAACATTAATCTCCTTACTGATGAATTTCATCAGATTTGTTTAGATAATGTGTGTGTACTTTTATATCTTTTTTTTGTTGTAATGTCTAATATTTAAGTTGTTTCATTATTCTTATTTTTTGTTAGCGTATAACTATCTCTATTGTAATGGTTTTTGTCCTAAATTTGGCTTTTAATTTAAAAGTGCCCTAACTTTTGTTTGGTTATTTATTCTTTCATTTTGATATTCAATCTTTGAACTTTTTTTCATTTTTCATCCAACTTTTCTCAAAGAGTTTTTAAAAAATTGCAATGAAGAAAAAAGAAAAACTCATATAAAAACCATTATCACAATTTGAAAAGATCTTACAAAATAATGATTGGGAAGAAAAAATGAAAACAAAAGTATGTATATAAATATGAATTTTGGATCTTAATATTTCCATAAAAAAAAATTTATTACTCTTGCTATAATTTGCAAATTACATTGGAAAACACATCTCTAGTTATATTTCTCCCAGTAAGCTTTTAAATTGAAATAATTCCAAATGTAATTAGATTAACCAATTGAACATCTTAAAAGATAAGTTTTGGGATAGTGACAAACGAAAATCCTCTCAGTGTGTCTAAGGATAAACAAGCTGACAAGCTTCATTGTAATAAGAAAAGAGATCTATCTGAAGGCCAAAACAATGAATCCTCTAGCTGGATTGAGGAGGACGATAAGCTTCATTGGAATAAGAAAAGAGCTCTATCTGAAGACCAAAACAATGAATCATCTGGCTGGATTAAGGCGGACACTCCTCATCTGCCCTAAAGCCCGGCACAAAAAAACTTCCTTATCTTTTAAGGCATTCTTTTACACAAATGTTCCGAAAGCATACGCCAGTATGCTTTGGAATGAAGGAAAGAATGCTCCTAATATGGAAGTAGATGAGAATGTAGATGATGAACTTGATCCATCTCTCCTAGAAACCCTTGCACGGCAACCAGGAGTTCGCACTATTTCGTTCATGAAATCAGAACTAGAGAAAATTCGCATTCCATGGAAGAATATGTTTTTTGTCAAGTTGATGAACATGAACTTAGGTTTCAAAGCTATGAAATCTAAGCTAAAAAATCTATGGAGAAGCCTTAAAATGTTCAAAATGGTCAATACATGAATGGGATACTATCTTGTAAACTTCGAGGACTCTATTGACTCGAACTGGGTCATACAGCATGGACCCTAGTTCATTAATGGCTGTTACCTAGCTATTTAGAAATGGGAACCCGATTTCCAGCCATCTATAAATGATATTGAGTCAACGGCGGTCTGGATAAGAATCCAAGGACTTCCTCTAGAATACTACTCTCCGATTGCTATGCGAAAGATAAGACAATCCATTGGCCCTGTCTTGAAGTATGATACCCACACGTCAACCATAGATCATGGAAAGTTTACCGGTATATGCGTTCAACTCAATCTCTCTAAACCTCTTGTCCACACTATAGCCATTAAAGGGAAACTCTACAAAGTCCAATATGAAGGCCTAAACCAGGTTTACCAAAAATGCAGAAGATTGTGACACCTAACTGAAATATGTAGCGCAGATGACCTAAACACGAAAGAGAAGAGTAATGAGAATTACACTCAAGAGGAGAATCAGGCTTAATCGGGGGAAAACTCTTTGAGTAGAACCACCATCTCCTGCCCGAGACCGAAAAAGCCAGACCAAATGGAGGAAAGCTAGTCTTTGGAACCGGTCAGAAAGGAAGAGGTAAAACCCCAACGATCTAGTCTGTACAGGGAGTGTAGTCTAGTCAGTAGAAGGAAAAAAATATATATTAAGAAGAGGATAGGTAGGACTACAGAAAAGAAAGAAGGCTATGATGACAAGACAAAATGTAGTAATGGTAATAGTGAAAATCTGACAAATCTGCGCGTAGTTCCGCTATCTTTCTCTCTCAACCAGCCTGTCAAAACCTCTGTGCATGAGGTGGCCCGCTTCAACCCCTTGAGTTCTGATGATAACCCGGACCTACCCTTTTCGGCCTCCCTTTTTTGTAACTTGAACCTTAACTCACCCTACCTTGGTAACCTCAATACCGAGCGGACTCTTTTCCTAACCCCTTTTGACTCATATGAAACAGCTTCTTTCCTTTCCAACTCCCTATCCTCTAAGCCCATAAACTCTTCCTCAACCCACCCTTCCCTACCTAACCCCTGAAGGAACAAGAACCCTCTAAAAGAAAGAACCCTAGCCCTAAACACATATGACTACCAGAAAGTTGTTAACCTTCAGCTCATCATCTATCACTCCCCAACTCCTCATCTCAATAGTAGCTAGAGGATATGAGTTGTCTGGATAGCCCTGTTCAGAGCTCGAGCCCTAACAGAGATCACAGAGAGGACCAAGCTATTCCAAAGTAACCAGTTGGAAAGGATCCCATCTTTGAAATTCAGATGGACCTCAGTAGGAGGCAGAACCCTAGCCTCACCAATCAGTAGGATCGAAGCCCTAAATGAGGGAAATCTCTAAGTCGAACTGGTTTAACCGGAATAGACAGCGAATAATATAACCCTGAGCATGTTGGAATGGACCATCAAGGAGCTTATCACCTTCGGGATGATGGAGGAGGCAACCCCAACAGCCATGAAATTCATTCCCTTCCATCAACTAGTAGAGCCAAGACAGACTAAACAATGGCCGATGCCCACCTAGGAAAGGAGTACTCTAATGTTCTAAGCAAGGTTCCGCCCATGCATGATGAGGCTAGAGATAAATAGCCCACATCAAGATAATTCAGATTTCTTCCACTTTATTTGTTCAGTGCTTAACTCGCCTTTTATGGATACTCTCTCATCAATAAGTTATATTATTCCTCTAAACGTTTTGGCATGGAATGTCAAAGAAGCTGGCTTAACCAAAAGGAAGCAAATGATCCTAGAACTCATTTCACTTCATAACCCGGATATTCTATGAAATAGCCATGAATTTTCTAATTTATATTTTACTGTGTTATTGAAATGATATATGATTTTGAAATGAGATATATATGCATGAACTATATAATTAGTGTATGTGTTGAATGTGTGTCATTTTGTATGTGTGTAGTAGAATGAAATTAATATTATTGTATTATGTATATTAATGTGTGCATGGTGTAATGAATGTGTGTGTCTTTTATGAATTAATATATATGTGTTATATTTAGAATTAATAAAATAACTTCTGAATTGTTTAAGAATTGATGACAGGATTTTTACAAAGTTTAGGCATACTTTTTAAGCCCAAATTAAACTCAAATGCATTCCAAAATTATCCAAATTAAGCCTAAGTCAAATATGCCTTAAAAGTCAAACTTTGGGTAATTATTGACCTCAAATTAGATTAATTAGAGTCTCTTTTTGGCAGCCCATTTTTCCATCCGAATTTCTCTTATTTCCTTTCTTTCTTTCTTCCTTTCATCTCAAAACCCAAAGCCCTAAACCAAAATCAACCACAAGCCTTTAGATTCAAAAATCGCTCCAAGCCAAAGCCTATTCAAGTAAGTTAAATGCAAGCCTAATCTCTTTGTTTTACTTTCTTTCTTGTATTTGGATGTCAAGCTTATGGTAGGATTAATAAATGCCAATTGAGTTGATTTATTTATGTATTGATATATGTTAGGTTGTGCTTTGCTATTGTGTGAGCTTAGTTAAGTGTTAGGAAGTTGTAAGGAGTGTTGATAAGTGATGGAACTAAATTGAGTAGTTAAAGTGTGATTGGTGTTTGAATGTTGAAGTTGGGTGTTTGATGATTAAAAGTAGAGTTTATGTTATTTGAATGGTATTTAGAATATATAACAAGTTTTGGGAAGCTTAGAATAAGTTTGGAGAATTTTTTAAATGAATAGGTTTTGTAAAGAAAACAGGGAAAACAAAACATTTTCGTATAGGTTTAATTTTGATGTACGCCAGCATATAGTACTTCAATGCCGCCAGTGTAGAGGCAGTGTTAAAGGTGATCAAAACAAATTTTCTTAAAGCCGCTTGAAACACTGCCGGCTTTTGCTAGAAAAGTTTGCCGGTATTTATTTTTCAAAACGTACACCGGCCATTAGGTTTCCAACGCCGCCGGCTTAGAAGCAGTGTGGAATGAGAACAGAATCATAACTTTTAACGCAGGGCTTAAGGCCGCTGGCATAGGATCCAAAGCTGTCGGCGTACATGGATACGCTGCCGGTGTTAGGGGTATTCACGAGGGTAGACCAACCCCGTGTAACTCTCAAAAATTTTTGGAAATTTGGAGTTGTAGTCTACACTGGCTCAAGGCCGTCGGCATAGAATGAGAGGCTACCGACATATTCTTGAATGTTGTCAGTGTTGGCAAGTATTAAGCTTTAGTGTATTGTGCACCGATTCAATGCCGCCGGCGTTGAAGGCTGGCGTATCCCCTGCACTTTTCATTTTCAAAAAATTTCTTCAAAATTTTCCAAAGCATGATCAATTAAATATTTGTTAAGTGTTGTATGATGTAATAGGATGTTTAAATGCTCTGTTATGACCTTATAATAATTTATTTGAATTTCTTTGATTAATTATATTTGAAACTAGTTAATTAGTGCTTAAACTAAGTAGGAAATTCAATATTGTCTTGAACAGTGATAGATCCTCGCTCGGCTAACCCCATTAATTCCCAAGCTATCTCAGGTACCCAGTAACTTGCTTGTTTCTTTGGTAAGATAAGCATGAAATCAAGTTACTCTAAATTAAGAAAATTTTAATAATTGACGAGTGTTGATTGTCCTTTTACACCGTTGAATCTGGTTCGGAGAGCGGCACCTTGCTCAGATTGGAGGCATGGTACTTTTTCGTTATTGGATAGATTAATCTAAGAGATGTAAGTATCTGAGCTACTTATATCAACCCCCTGAGCGTCGTGATGCGTTACTCAGGATCCCCTAGTATTACGGGCTACGCCGGAAGGTGGGACTGCCTAGTTTGTATGAACAGTAGGGACCACTCAGGGAGACAGATATGATACTAGATCCTTAATGTCCGAAGTTTGAATACTCCCATGATATATGATTAACTAAAGATTGAATAATAAGTTATTGGTTGTCATATTTTGCATATAGCTTAAGCATGTGTGAATCACTTTGTATTTGTATTCGTTACTTGCGTACTGGGCCTTTGGCTCATATTTTAACCACTTCAGGTGATGAATCCGACGAGTTTTACACGAGTATGAGGTATAGAACCAATTTCGAGGATTTTCTTAATGATTTGGAGGATTAGAGATGACCTTAACTTAGTGGAATCTAATTTTTGTAATAGAATAGTTATGTTAGTCTTTTGGTTGTATTTAAGATTTTAGTTAGACTTTATATGTATAGTTTTGTTAAGGCTTGTAAGAAGCCTTTGGATGTAATATATGTATATATATATATATGTACTTAGCTTGACTTAAGTTTACTTCTTTTGTGAAATATGATAATAGTGTAGTGTGTTTTGTTAAAAGTTTTGAAAAACTATGGTTTCTATTATATTAGTTATGTGGAATTACATAAACAATTCCTCAAATAATTCTTTTAGACAACCTTACATATAATCTTACAGGTTATATGTAGTTGGGGAACTGTTATCGCCTATTTTAATTATAAGGGTGATAGCGGGTCCTTACATTCTAATTTTAACTAAAAATATAATTAGTAGGGACAAAGCGGAGATCCTCTAACAAAATCTTCACTATTCAAAGATGATCTGCGTCGAAGCTACTGGCTTTAGTGGGGGTGTCATGCTCTTGTGGAACCTGTATTATGTGCATGTGCAAGAAATAACCTCAGATGCACAAGCAACCATGTGTTTGCTAAGGTAAAAAAAAAAAAAAAAAAAAATCTAACCATATCCTTTTCATTTCTGGTATTTATGCTATTACTGATCGGAGTCAAAGGAAGATTCTCTGGGAGAATCTTAAAATCTTGTCGAACCATGTCGGGGGCCCCTGGCTAATGACCGAAGAATTAAATGAAGTCCTAGTAGATAGCGACAAAAGAGAGGGATGTTGGATCAACCCAAACAAAGAAAATCTGCACCAAGATTATATGAACACGTGTGAAATGAATGACATAGGTTTTGTGGGTCCTAGGTTCACATAGTCAAACAAGCGTAAGAACCTAGCTAGGCTTATTCAATGCCAGTTAGATAGGGCGTGTGCTAACGAAGATTGGAAAGCCCTTTTCCTTGAAACAAAATTTATACATTTGAACTCCCATGGATCGGATCACCTTCCTATTATTGCCACGACTGCCTCCTACCCCCCTTCCAAGGTGATGCCAAAAACAAGAGACCATTCCAAATCTAACCCATGTGGCTTGACCACCCAAATTTCAGGAGTTTCGTCTAAGAGAACTGAACTTCTACTCCTGTCCTTTTTCCTGAGATACTCAAACCATTCACTTTTAAACTAAGGAAGTGGAATAAGGAGGTATTTGGGTTCGTTCACACAAGAAAAGCAATGGTTATTGCCCTGTTGAAGGATATCAAACTCCAAATTCAAGAACGCCCCACTCAACTAATCTTGAACAAAGAGTAGGATTTGGAAAAGGAGCTCCGCAATGTCCTAAATGCAAAGGAAAAGTTCTGGGCTGCAGAGGCCAAATCCAAATGGATTATTCAGGGAGAAAGAAACAAAAAACTCTTCCATAACACCACTATATCCAAGAGATATAGATCCACAATCCTAGGCATGTTAATGACAGGGGAGCTTGGATCAACAAAGAAGAGGAGCTAAAGTCTATGGTGAGGGGATTTTACCACAATCTGTATTCCATAGGAAGGCACTTCAACATTAATAATATGATTACTCAAGAGAATAATAGGGCAAAGCTCTCAAGCAAGCAATCAAACTCACTAAGCCAGCCGGTCACCTCTAAAGAAATAAAGAAAGCTCCCTCTTGTATTGGGAATTATAAGTCCCCAAGAGTTGATGGCTTTTATACCAGTTTCTTCAAGCACTACTGGGAAATTGTCGTTCCCAATGCTTGCGAAAGAGTCAAAAGATGCTTTAAGGAAGAGCTGATCCTGAAAGATCTCAACTGCACCCTCTTTACCTTCATCCGAAAGGTTCAAGGTGCTAACAACTTAAAAGATCTTAAGCCCATAAGCCTCCATACCACTATTTATAAAATCATATAAAAAATCCTTGTAAACTGCCTCAAGCCTCTCTTGGATAATCTCATAAGTCCCGAACAAGCTAGCTTTCTACCAGGAAGGTCTACTATAGATAATCTTTGTGTTGTCCAAGAAGTCCTTCATTCCATGAACAAAACGAAAGGAGAGAAAAAATGGATGATGGTTAAGCTAGACCTAGAAAAAACCTATGATTGTATGGCATGGGATTTCGTTAGGGCTGCCCTAAAAATCATAAACATGTCGCCTAACTGGATCACTCTCATAGGAAGTTGTTTAGCTTCTGTCAAGTACGAATGCTATTTAATGGCGCTTCTCTTGAACCTTTCCAAGCGAGCAAGGCCCTCTAACAAGGAGACCCTTTATCCTCCTATATCTTCATTATCTGTATGGAGATCATTAGTAAAGTCATTCACCACTGTAAGGATAAAGGCTGGTGGAAACCTTTGAATCTGAGGGGAATGGTTCACCTCACTCATCTAATATTTGCTGATGATATACTGCTTTTTGGGGAAGCTAATGACCAAAACACTCAGGTCATGAAGAATGTCTTGAACCTCTTTGAGCAGCTCGCTGGATAAAAGCTAAACTACAGCAAATTGACTATAGCCTTCTTCCAAAATGTGTCCTCTATTAAAAAGGATGGCATAGCCAACACCCTTAGTATCAACCAAAGAAACTCTATGGGGAAATACCTCGGCATTCCCATTCAGCTTAACAGTTCCCTAAAAGCTCATGATCTATACTTCATCATCCAAAAGACCAAAACCAAGCTTGTTGGTTAGAAGGTAAAGTTCTTGAGCTTAGAAGGTAAATGCCTTGTCATTACAACAAAGGTTGAAGGCATAACCAACTATTACGCTCAGCTACTGCCTCTACCTTGAAAAACAACAAATGAGATTGAAAAGCAATGCAGGAACTTCCTATGGGGATCATCGGAGGAAAAGGAGAAAATCCACTAGAGTGAGTGGAATAAACTGAAAAAACAAAGAAACATGGAGGCCTTGGCATGATGGAAATACACGCTCGGAATAACACTTGTCTTGTTAAACTTGCTTAAAAAATCCACACTAGATGGTTTAGATGGAAATCGATCTTCAAGAACAAATTGGTTAACAGAGAAAATGGAGAACCACAGAAGAATGAATCTTTCTTAACTAAAGCCATCAAGAAATTAAACTTTATCCTTGGGCAAGAGAAAATCTCTCTATCAAGCTTGGGCCAGAACATTTTCTTCTGGAATGATAAATGGATCAGAATGGGACCTATCTCCAAATGGCTCTTCGGTGCGCACACATTAAGTGCACTTAACATCTCCCTGAGAGAGGCTTGGTGCTTGGTAACAAATTGGAATAAAGAAATTATCCAATACCCTCTTGACCAGTCCATGGTGAACAATCTGAGTAACATCTATCTTGGGGATTCAACCACTTATGGGATTAAAGAAACATAGTCCTTTGGATAGCATCAAAGCATGGAGGTAAGGGACATTTATAATCATCTTAGAGACTAGACAAAGGGAAATAACAAAAACTGGGATTGGATATGGAAAGTGCCTTATTACCCAAAAATCGAAAGTTTCATATGGAAAGTGCTGCACAACGCCTTCCTAACCTAATGTAACTTAGCTAAGAAAGGATTATATCTGGACACTATTTGCCCTCTCTATAATGAAGAATAGGAAACCTCTGAGCACCTATCAAAGGATGCTAAGTTACAAAAAAGATGGTGGAAAGATATCAACCCATCCCTAACCTTTTCTCTCTTCTTTCAACTGGGATCTCCATGAATGGATCAAACGGAACACTTCCTATTGTTCAAAAAAGGTTAGGCAAGGGAGCACCCCTTAGCAATGCTTCTTCACCTTCTATATTTGGGAGATCTAGCTCCTGAGGAACAATAAGCTATTTGTCGAGCCAAGCCTTGAGTGGCAAAAGATAGCACGAGCCAAAGCCTCTGAATGGTGGGCATACCACAAAAATCATCCACCGGCTCATGCGTTTTCCCCGCCCTCAAACAGTGACTCCATCCCTCCCTAAGGTTGAAGCAAGTTCAATTGCAATGCAAGCTGCTCCACCAGCCTTAAACAAGCCTCTATAGGAGGTCTTTGTCAAAGCCCATAGGGCATTGTAATAGCCACCTTCTATAGGAAAATTGCTTGGCTTCCCCCTTTGAAGTCAAAATCCTAGCTATTTTAGAGGCACTGACGTCAATTTTCGATAGGAACCCAACAAAAGTGGTTATCCAATCAAATTCCCTAAATGTTGTTAACTTAAGCAGAGCGAAAAGCCTACCAGCTTCTACTCCTTTTGCTAACTTGGTTTCTGTGTGCAAGGTTAAAATGGTAGCTCTACATAGGGTCGAGCTTCGATTTATCCCCTAGGAAAGCAACGCCTTGGCCGATCTTCTTACTCAAGCAGCTCTCTAAGCTGGTCCTAGCCTGCTTCAAATCCAAGACATCCTTTCTTCATTTTCTTCCCTACATGTTTCTATCTTTCTTAGTTTATTGTGTTTTTCTAGGAGTGCTAATGAAGCACCAGATTAATTGGGCCTTGTTTTGTGTACTCTCCTTCTTCCAGTTAATGTTATTGTTTGAAATTATCAAAAAAAAAAATTAGATTAACCAATTCAACATACTTATTTAATTCAATTTTTAAACTGTAGTACAACTCATGGGTTTAAAAGGATACATCGTTTGCAAAAATTGTTAATTTTTTCTTGACTTTAACATAACAATCTTTTCTCAATCTCATTAATTTTCTTTATATCTTTCTTCTTCCATTTTTAAGTTAAGGTACAAATAAAAATAAATAAATAAAGTTCCAACACCCAAAATGGAAAGAACATATAAAGTTGTGGGAACCTCCGTTGCCGCTATCTTGTACTAATTATGACCGTCGTAGCATATTTGCTTACTTATTTGTCTCTTTTTGAAAAAATATGCATATATATAGTTACCAAAATAAAAATTAAAGGTTTGAAACAAAAGAATAAAAAACAAATAAATAAGGAGTATCGAAGAAATGAAGATCCTGATGCCTCTCTGCCAATATCCCACGTCCATTGCTATTTGGCCATAATAAACATAATATTTAAGCACCTATAATTGCTCTAATATTTTACTTTACCAATTTAATTTTATAAAATAAGTTATGAGATTTTTATTTTCTCTCTAAAGAAATTTAATTAATCAGACTACATACATTGAAATTTTTTAACAATCTATCATATTGCTGGAAAAAAATCATATTATTATCTTAAAAAATTCTATAGTCTTCTATTTTTTTTTTTTTTTTTCAAGCTGGTCTCACAACTGATTAAACATATCAAATTTATACACGTTCGTAATCGAACGATTGATATACCTGTTACTTTTACTCCTACAATCATTTTCATGGTCTAACAATAGATCCGACTAAGTACTTTAAATTTTCTTATAAAATTGTTTATTCTGCCTAAATATTTTTTAATTTAAAAAAAATGACTACATCTAATAACGAATATTTCAAATCTCTTTTTTTTTTTCTATTTTTTCCTCTATTTTGGGATCTCACGTTACCGATATTAACAGTGTATAGTTCTTATTTTAATAAATTCAATTTACAATGAACAATTAGAATAAATCCTTCTTTTTTAAGGGTATGCAAATTTTGTTAATTATTTGAAAATGTTACTTCAACGGAAAAATTATTTAAAATCTTAGTAAATACTACGATGTTGGTTCCAATCTAATGTTTAAAAATTTGCTAAAAACATTTCCATTGCTCCTACCCAATATACCTAAACATCAACTGAATGATCTTTCAAGCCCAATCATCTAGTTGGTAAAGAAATAAGAAATGAATAAATAAATAAATAAATCAACAGTTCATATTTTAAAATAATGAGAAATATTAGTACCGTAAAAATTATACCATATAACTTGTAATGTTAAGAGGATAGAAAAGACTATGGAAAAGGGGATGATGGTCAAGTGGAATATGACATTACATGAAACACCCTAAATCTTTACCTAACTAAGTTAGAATATCTTAATTGAATAGTATTATAGGTAATTAAATTTGAACTTAGTTAGAAATTTCAAATTAGATAGTTTAGTTAAATAAAATAAGTAAACAATAAAGTAAGATTAGAGAGATTAATATAATCAATTTAGCAATTACGATAAATTGAAATTAAGATTTTCAATATCCATTCAAATTGTTATTTTGTTTTAAGGAAATTCTATAGTCTCGTCATTAATTTTTTACGGGACTAGTCCCATCATTATCCAATAGCTCACACTATATTCAACCATGATCGAATTACTACAATAGTTAATATTCCAATTATTATATTTATTTTAACTATTAGATGATTGTTTAAATGATCCCATCAACGAGACTGTAGAAGCTCATTTGTTTTAGTATCCTTTTTCCATAAGCCAAAGTATTAAATTCCTCCTAGTTAATCATTTTAAGTTCTTTTCTTCTATTTTAAATTCCCTAAACCTTAAAACAAATATTTTAAATGTCCTATAAATTCTTAAACTCTTAAACTTTAGTTATCTTTCATTTTCTAAAATCCCTATAATTTTTTAAATCAATTGCTTGTTTAAAATTATAATTTCTTATATTCTCAAATTAATGTCAATTTCTTACAAATTGAATTCCTAAATTAGATTTGTGATTTAAGATATTAATTTCTAATATATAGATTCTCAAATTATTTTCTAATTATTTCCAGAACTAAAGATAATTATCTAAAAGGTTTAAACATAAAACCCCTACCCAAAAATATCTTTAATCATTATCTTTTCACTTCCTTTTTTTCCTTTTCCTTTGCTTATTTCTTTTCTTCTTCTTCTTCTCTTCATTTCTCTTTTCTTTTTCAAATTCTAATCCAAAATCTCAATATTCAACAAGATCATAGAAGAAACTAAAGTTGGAAAATCAAATAGAAGATAGAGTTTATGCATGAAGAAGCTACAACAACTAAGGAGGAGGAGGAGTAGAGAAGATCAAATTCCACGTGTTTGCTAAAAAGATAAGTTTAGTTATTTTCTTGTTTTAATTGTTGTATATGCATGTATATAATGAATTGGAGCTACAAATAAGCAAGTTTAAAGACAAAACTTTTAAACATGTAACATATGAGCTTGTTTATTAAAACCTAGGTTGTGTATGATTCGATAAAATGATTTAAAGTTTTATGAAGTAGAAATATGATTAAAAGTGATAGATCGTTATGGAGATAAGTTGTATAAGTTGTATGTCGAGTTTATGATGCAAACAAGTAGGTGAAGGAGTTAATTTTTGAAGAAAAGAAGCAAGGGAAATTGCAATAACTGACAGGGAGCAAACCACAAGCGTAACATGTTCCTTGGTAGCCTTGGATATCCGAAATTATCTTGATCAAGGGTATGATAAAGACGTTAGTAGCTTTGGTTCAAGTTGCTTTGGTGAACCATAGGCATGATCAAAGGCTTAGTAGCTTCGAGTTGAAAAATTTTGAGCAATCATGAGTGTGATTCAACCTATGGTAAGCTCTGTTTTAGAAGTTTTAAGAAATCACGTGCATGATTTAAACCATAATGAGCCTTATTTCGAAAATTTTTCTTAATCACAAGCGTGATCCAACTCTTGTTAGCCTCAGGTTGTTTTTAAACTTCAAAATCTCATAATCATAAGGTTAATTGTGCCATGATAAAAATCATAAGTTAAGTCACGATCAT
The DNA here is from genome assembly GCA_024138025.1 of Combretum micranthum. Taxonomy (NCBI): domain Eukaryota; kingdom Viridiplantae; phylum Streptophyta; class Magnoliopsida; order Myrtales; family Combretaceae; genus Combretum; species Combretum micranthum. The sequence goes on from JAMXBD010001017.1 coordinate 259,340, forward strand.
GATTAGTCAATCTCTATATCTAAATAACCTTAAATGTTTGAAATAACCTTGAAAATGGATGGAGCATTCGAAGTAGGTAGAAATCAATTACTCATATGTGAAAATCATAGTTAAAATGAGTTAGTTATGACTATTTTAAGATTGAAACGTAATAACCAGGAATTCTACCGAGAATTAGTTATCTAAAATAAAGTTTTAAGTGAGATTAGATAACTGATATAGGGTGTAATATGTTAGTACTTAAATAATTAGGAATGGTTTAAGTGAATTAATAGGTTTAGTAATTAATTTGGTGTAATATGGAATTTAAGTTTATAAAATGAACTTAGTTAGCAAACTTAAGTTCAGCTTGGCTTAATGAATTAAATGAGCTAAAATGAACTAGATTAATTAAGATCTTGTAAGATATATGATAAGGATCTAGAGAGATAATTGAATATGACTTAGTAAATGAATTAAGTAGTTAAGTCTAATTGACTTAGTTAAATTAATTTGATGCAGATTTAACTTGTAAATGCTTAGATATAATTGTAGTATGCTAGAATTAGAATAATAAAGGAAGTATGTTGTTTTAAATGTTGTTTAATAAGATAAACAGGTGTTTTCCTAAAGGTTAATAATTTATTTAAAACTTGAAAGTAAATAATAAATGACGCGTTTGACCGAAAGACTGAATAGTAGTCAAGTGCACCTAACAAGGTTAGCATTATAGTTGTTAAGCCAACCCATGCCTTAGCTAGATTGCATCGAGCTTAAGGAGCCCTTGTCTAAATATGCTCGTCAATAGTTGGTCCTTTACTCTTTTGGTAAGAAATCATAAAAAAGAGTGGTTGTAATTTTAGGCATCTCAAGCCACAAATTAATGTTCCTTGTCTGCTTAGCCAAAGACTTTCACCCAGATGACCATAGCTAGTATCTGCACTACTTAAGAATGTGTATTAGTGTCTCTTCTACCACTAATGTGATACCTCTCAAATATAAGTTGTGGAACTCTAATCATAGAGGCGCTTTTTGGTGTAATGGCTTTGAGTTTGTCGGGACTCCAAAGTTAAGCATACTCTGTGTAAAGCAATCCCATGATGGATAATCCTTTGGGAAGCGCTGGCACCAAAAGGAAAAAATCGTGCGACGTATGGCCAAAGTGAACAATACCTCAGTCGGTGAAGTTTCAGAGCGTTATGGGTGTTATCAAAGCAGTTCATCGATCGGAAGTGCAGGAGTGTGTCCTCACTACCTGATGTAGTTCTGGACCTGTGTAACGAAACCGACGAAAACGCCAGTTCTATAAGTAGGGGAGTATGTGATATCCATCAAATATAGATTGTAGAACTCTAATCACAGAGGCGCCTTTTGGTGCAATAGCTTGAAGTTTGTCGGAACTCCAAAGTTAAGCGTGCTCTGTGCAGAGCGTCCCATGATAGGTAACCCCCTAGGAGGCACTGGCACCAAAAGAAAAAAACAGTATGGCATTTGGCCAAAGCGGACAATACCTTGATGAGTAGAGTTTTGGGGCGTTACAACTAACCACAAAATACCTTGACCTTCTTATGTGGCCACAAATAATTGATGATAAATGAAGTTGCTTTTATGTTAGTGATTTGATTACAAGGAAAACAAATGATATGAACAGCATTATAATTGGATATTACACACCAACAAATTACCGGAACTACACTCTCCTACTATTGATAGGACTCACAAGATAAATCGAGCGGTTGTTTGCCACAATCTTAGAAAGATTGATAAGAACTATAGATTTGCTCTCAATATTTGAAATACAAATACAAGTAGATGAATAACAATGTTTGAATGTCTAGGGTTTACAATACGAATGGTATTTATATGACCCTCTATAATGGCAAACTTGTAATTAAATAAAATAAATAAAAGGAAATTTGCATAGTAAGGATCGAGGTCACGCCCGTCTTACGTACATTATCTCCTCTCACGGTCCATATCACGATCGTATCTTAGGTAGTGACCTAATCTGAGTCAAATCCAATATTGATGATGGACTCCATCATGACCGTATTAGAGGTCATGATCTCCTCCGTTATTATCTCCAAAGTTTAAGAGGATCCATCTCGGGCAGTTTATGGACCATTATCTTCTTAAAGTCTACATTCAACATCACTCTACTTGGATATGGCCGCTATTTCAGGATTACGGCCCTAGTTATGGGCATTATAGAGCCCGTTATCTCCACTGTTTCCTTCTTCATGCGTAACGGCCTGGGTTACGGCTGTAGCTGACAAGGGGATCTCCTCTGCTTCATGTTTTCCTTTTAAATTGTAACAAATTGATCCATGCTCCCTTATGCAATACACCCCATAGCCATTAAGAAAAGTATGCTCATCTTCAAAAGGTTGAATTGACAACATCCTTATAGCTAAGTTTTGTAGTCCTTTAGCTCTAGCTCTTGTAATTAGTCCTTTTGGAAGTTGATTCCTATCATTTTCCCTAGGTTGTTGAAGATTTGGCCTCAAATCTTGAGGGTTGGTTCCTTCATCATCTAGTACATACAATGTAAGATAAAAAACATTAAAGGTAGCTAAAACTCTATAATCCCTTAGTAGTTCTATCTTGTAGGTATTATCAGTGATACGTTCCAGAACCCGAAATTGTCCATCTACTCTTAGTGATAGTTTCTAATTATGCTTGTTAGGGAACCTCTCCTTTCGAAGGTATATCCATACTAGATCCCCCGGTTGAAAGATCATGGCCTTTCTGCCCCGATCACCTTGCTTCTTCTACTTGGCTACCTGTTTCTGAAGATGATCTATGACTTATTGGAATTACTTCTAGATCTCTTTAGAGTGCTCCACTACACTTAGACTTTCATCTCTAGAAGGCGATATGGATACCATGTCAAGTGAATAATAGGATTGTATCCATACACAATCTCAAATGGCGTCTTGCTAGTAGAACTATGTATGGTTCTATTATAGGCAAACTCCATAATAGGAAGGCACAAGTCCTAATCTCTTAAGTTCTTTCCAATAGTTGCTCGAAGTAAGGCCCCAAAAGTCCTGTTGAAAACTTCAATTTGACCATCTGTTTGAAGGCGAGAGGCAGTGCTGAAAAGTAGTTTGGTTCCTAGCCTTTTCAAAAAGGTCTTCCAGAAATAACTGAGGAACTTGATGTCTCGGTCAGAGACAACACTATAAGGAACCCCATGGAGTCATATAATCTCCTGCAAGAAAAGGTTAGTAATATAAACAGCATCATCGGTGCGATGACTAAGCACAAAATGTGCCATCTTACTAAATTTGTCCACTACCACCATGACAGAGTCCTTTCCTGTCACAGTCTTAGGCAATCCTAACACAAAATCCATCGATATGTCGATCCAAAGCCGTGTAGGTATTGGCAAAGGCATATACATTCTGAAGGGCTCCTTTCTACTCTTAGCCTGTTTACAAAAAACACAATGCCCTACAATTGAATTCATATCACCCTTCATTTTAGGCCAGTAAAAATGTTCTTTCAAGATTTCAAGAGTCTTTTCTCCCCAAAATGGTTCGATAATCCTCCATCATGAGCTTCTCTAACTAAAAACTCTCTCACAGAACACCTAGGTATACACAATTTACCGTACTTGTATAGATAACCCTTGTACATAAAGTACCCATCTACAGATCTCCCCTCAATACACTTTGTTACTATGGAAGCAAAATCAGCATCACTAACATAAAGTTCAGTAATAACACCAAATCCCAACAGTCGAGAATGTAAAAAAGTAATTAAAAGAGTACCTATGAGATAATGCATGAGCCACAACATTCAAACTTCCTTTCTTATACTTGATCACATAGTTGAACCTCTCCACAAACTCGATCCACCTAGCATGGCATTGAGACAACTTGTTTTGACTCTTTATGTGTTTCAAGGATTCGTGATCTATATAAATGAGTAATTCATGAGGCATGAGATAATGTTGTCAAGTGGTGAGAGTTCGAATCAATGAATACAGCTCCTTGTCATATACAAAGTAGTTCAATGTTGCTCCTCTCAACTTCTCACTAAAGTAAGCAATAAGACGTCGTTCTTGCATCAACACTGCATCTATCCCTACTTTTGATGCATCACACTCCAACTCAAAAGTTTTCTCAAAGTCTAGTAACACAAGTACTGGAGCAGTTGTCAATTTCTGCTTGATTTCTTCAAAACTCTTCTGGGCCTTTTCATTCCACTTGAATCCCTCTTCTTTCTTAGGGAGTTCAATAAGTGGTGCAACGATGGAACTGAAGTTCCGAATGAACTGCCTATGGAATGAAGCAAGTCCATGGAAGCTTCTCACTTCGGATATACTTTGGGCTATTGGCCATTCAATAATGGCATTGGTCTTCGCCTCATCTACCTTGATTCCATCTCTAGAAATCACAAAGCCTAAAAATATAACTTCCTCTTGATAGAATACACATTTGGCCAAATTGCCATATAATTTCTCTTCCCTCAATACTCCAAACATGGTAGATAATTACCCTACATGCCCCTTCAAATCAGCACTATACATAAGAACATCATTAAAATAAACAACAATGAACTTACCAATGAATTCGCTCAAGATATGGTTCAATAACCACATAAAGGTACTGGGAGCATTAGCAAGCCTAAATGGCATCACAAGCTATTCATAGAGACCATAATTGGTTTTGAAGGTTGTCTTCCACTCATCTCCAGGCCTCATTCGGATATGGTGATAACCACTTCTTAGGTCTATTTAGAGAATATCTTCAAACCATGAAGCTTATCAAGTAGGTCATCCAATCTAAGTAATGGATAACGGTGTTTGATAGTAATATGGTTGATGGCGCGGCTGTCAATACACATTCGCCATTGACCATCCTCCTTCAATACTATTAATGTCGGTACTGAACACAGACTCATACTTTCCCTTACAAAACCCTTCTCTTCCAATTCATCTACCCGTCGCTTGAGTTCTTTCACCTCTTCGGGGTTCATGTGATAAACAAGCCTATTAGGTAGTGTGGCCCCGAGAATGAGATCTATTGCATGCTCAATCCCCATAATAGGAGATAATCTGGAAGATAACTCCTCTGGAAAAACATCAGCAAAGCACTATAAAAGTTGTTGAACTACCTCAGGTGGAGTAGTTTAGGTGTCAACCCCTAATATATGTCTGAGTTGTAATAAGAACACTGGTTCTCTCGAGTTGATAGCTTGCCTCATTTCTCCCTTAGTCATCATCAACGCTTCCTTCTTAGGTGGGTTGATGTCCACATGTGTGATTCCGACTTCAACAAGGCTAATTAGCTTTAACAATACCTTCTTACCATCTTTACAAAGACATAGGTATTTTTATACCCATCATGAAGAACATATCAATCGAACAACCAAGGTCGTCCCAAGAGTATATGAGTAGCACTCATGGGAAGGACATCACATAATTCTCATCTTCATATCTTCCCGGTATTGAGACCAGTACCCTAACCTGTCGAGTTGCCAAAACCGATCCTTTATCATAAAGATAATGCAGCTTATAAGGATGTAGATGAGGAATAGTAGGAAGCTTGAGTTTCTCGACCGTAAAAATAGCAGCAACATTAGTATAACTCCCTCCATCATCGATGACTTCACAAACTGCATCCTTTACCTTACACTTGATATGAAAAAGGTTCTCTCTCTGCTTATCTTCAGTGGTCTAAACCACATTTAAAGCTCGCCTCACTACTAAAGACATGTTAGTAGCGGGGCCCAATACTCCTGTAGTCCCATCTTTTTCCTCATCAAATTCATCTAATAAGTTCTCCTCCTCCTCTTTCTCGTCTTCGCTCATAACTTCCAACTCGGCATGTTCAGACATAGAAAACATGATTCGTCAATTTAGACACTGAGTAGCAATGTGTCTATACCCTAAACATTTAAAACATTTTATCCGGCTACTCTTCTTACCACTCACTTGTGCCTCAGCATTGGCACCACTAGTACTAGCAACTGCCTTAGCCCGGTTTTCATCTCATCTATCCATCTTTCCTGTGTTTCCACTACCTTCTCTCTTAATTCTTCAATTAGGGAATGACTGTTTGGGACTAGATCCTCGATAGGAGGAAATGATGATTGGTATGGAATTCTCTTTTGTTTTCTTTCGACCTTGCAAGCTAAATTGATGGCTTCCTCTAATGTGTGAAAGCTTTAAAGTTCCACAACACTGGAGATCTCAAACTTTAGTCCAGTTATAAGGCGGGGTATAGTCTATTCTTAAGGTTCCTCTACGTTGCACCGAATGGTGAACATCTCAAATTCCTTGACATAACCTTCTATACTCATTCTACCTCGGCGTAAAGACTGCAATCTTAAATATAACTCCTACCGATAATAATATGGAACAAATCTCCTATGCATTACCTGCTTCATCATTCACCATGTGGTAATCTCAGCTCCTCCACCCCTTCGCCTACTAGTCAATAGGTTACGTTACTATAAGGCAGCATACCCAGAGAATTCCAATGCAACCAGGCAAACTTTAATAAGTTCGTCACACTCACGACACTCGAAAACCTGGTTCACATGTTGTTCCCAATCCAGTAATCATCAATTGATCCTTCCCTACTGAAGGGTAGGATTTTGATCTTAACTCTTTCATTTCCCCTATTGGCTTGAACATCTCTAGCAGCAAAATTACCAGCTCCACCTTCAACTATGGGTTGTCCTCCCAAATGCCCTAACATACGTTCCATTAAGGTAGTCAACTAATCCGGACGTCGATCAGTGGTCATGACAATAGCCTCTTTTTCATTTTGCCCTCGATTATCAGCTTGTCCTTCATACACACTCTCATTGGACATAACTAATTCAATTACCAATGAAATGCTACAGGGAAATTTTTTCGAACAAATAGAAGACAAGAAAATCTCGCTTCAATCACAACTTCCAAAAGTTACAACGTCTCTCCAACTCATAGGTAATAAAACACAACAACACAATTCTTCAACCCAAGCTTCTACTCCACGCACTAAAACTAGGGTTTGCTTCACAACACGTGCCCTCATCGAAACCGATGCTATGATACCAAGATGATGTGTGCCACAAATAACTAGTGATAAATCAAGTTGTTTTTGTGTTAGTGATTTGATTGCAAGGAAAACTAATAATGATATGAACGTTGTTATAATTGAATATTAAACACCAATAAATAACTCGAACTATACTCTCTCACTCTTGATATGACTCACAAGATAGACCGAGCGGTTGTTTGCCACAAACTTAGAAAGATTGATAAGAACTATAGATTTGCTCTCATAATTTGAAATACAAATACAAGTAGATGAAAAACAATGTCTGAATGTCTAGGGTTTACAATAAGAACAGTGTTTATATGACCTTCTATAATGGCAAACTTGTAATTAAAATAAAATAAATAAAAGGAAATTCGCATAGTATGGATTGAGGTCACGCCCCATGTCACAGGCATTATCTCCTCTCACGGCCCATATCACGATCGTATCTTGGGTGGTGACCTAATCTAAGTCAAATCCAATATTGATGATGGATTCCATCATGACCGTATTAGAGGCTATGATCTCCTCGGGTTATTATCTCCAAAGTTGAAGAGGATCCATCTCAGGCGTTTTATGGACCATTATCTTCTCGAAGTCTACATTCAACATCACTCCGCATGGATACGACCATTATTTCAAGATTACAACCCTAGTTACGGGCGTTTTAGAGCCTGTTATCTCCACTATTTCCTTCTTTATGCATAATGGCATGGGTTACAGCCGTAGCTAACAGGGGGATCTCCTCTGCTTCACGTTTCCTTAAAAATTGTAACAAATTCATCCATGCTCCCTTACGCAATACACCTCATAGCCATTAAGAAAAATATGCTCATCTTCAAAAGGTTGATTTGATAACATCCTTAGAGCTAAGTTTTGTAGTCCTTTAGCTCTAGCTCTAGCTCTTGTAATTGATCCTTCTGGAATGTCATTCGTCCTAATGGGAGCACGCCATGTGTAGAGGATGTCATTCAGCTCCCCTTGGAGTATGATATGGTCATATCTTATAAGTAATCATTTGGCAACCTTGAAAAATTAGTAAATCAACCCCTGCAACCCTTTAAAATTCATTTTGAGAGGATTGTTAGTGTTTTTTGCTTATACACGAACCCATAGCTGACTTAAGTATCGAAGTGACCATGCTAGATAACCTCTCACATGGTGCTAACCAAGCTCTTTACGTGTGTAGGTCTTTGGTGCTCCCACACCACCACTTCTACCGAAGCGAAGGGTTCAAACTCTATTAGCAAATTTGACACCTGTGACATATTTCATTGGGCACACTATGGAACCAAGGTCAGCACACATGTTATCCTTACTTTGTCATTTTATCTATTCAGTTAATATTCTACTAACTTGACTATTAAACTGGCCACGCCATACACCCCAAATACCCACCCATACAATTCAAGATCCAAATCAAATATACTCTACTGGCATAGTATGGGATTAACAAAAACAATCCCAAATGTGATAGTTATTGCAAGACTAAATCCCAAATGTGATAGTTATTTTCATTTGAAGTTTACAAGATTAACAACTTGAAGACACTTATCTAATGCAATTTTTAAACTATAGTACAATTTATGGGTAACTAAGGATATATGTTTCCTAAATTTGTCAATTTTTTCATATTTTTTAATGATAATTTTTTCTCAATCTTATCGCTTTTCTTTATATCTTTCTTTTTTTTTATTTTAAGTTAAGGCACCAAAACGAAAGTAAATAGATATATAAATAAAATTTCAACTCTCAAAATGGGAAAAACATATAAAAATTCGGGAATTTCCATTCCAGTTATCTTGTACTTAATATGACCATTGCAGCATTTTTACTTATTTCTCTTTTTTAAAAATAAAGTTACCAAAATTAAATATTGAAAGTTTGAAGAAAAACAAAAGAAAATAAAAATAAAAAGAAAGAAAGAAAAAGGAATATTGAATATCCTGACACCTCTCTACCATCGTCCCGCGTACATTGCTATTCGACCATAACAAATATAATATTTAAGCACATATATTTCACTTTACCAACTTAATTTTCTAAAATAAATCATGAGATTCTAATTTTTTTTTCTTTAAAGAAATTCAATTAATTAAAACACATACATTGATTTTTGTTTTTTGTTTTTTTTACTCTTTTGGTTGGGTTGGCGCGGGGGGGATGGCTGGGTGGGAATCTTGAGCACTTTTAATTTCCTTAGGAAATTATTCTGTGTTCCAAAATATTTTATAATTTTAAAAAATCACTATAAGAAAATCAAAAGAATATTTCAAATATCTTTTAATTTTTGCTTTTTCTTTTCTAACATGGACATTCCACATTCCGTCGTTTTCATTTTTCATAATATCAATTTTACATTAAATAATTAAACTAAATATAGAGCTTGCAAATTTTGTTTATTATCTGAAACTTTACTAACATGGAAAATAATTCAAAATCTTACTCCAAATACTACCACCAGCAGAATTCGGGTCGGATCCAACGGCTAGAAAAAGTCCAAAGACGCTTCAAGTAGCTCTTACCAAAAAATAGGAACAACGACCGTCAGATTAGTCAATCCAACGGTCCATATCGTGGGAAGAAAAATTAGACCGTTGGGAGCCAACGCTTCCTTTAAATTCAATTCCACTTCCAAACCCAAAACCCCTCATTCATTCCTCCTCCACTCACACAACTCCCACAGAACAAGAAAGGAACAGGAAAAAAAGAGACGTTACAGTCGAAATTTTGAAGAAGACAAAAAAAAAAAGGGGTTTTGATTCTTTATTGTGTTGGACGAAGTGGCGAACAGTGAAGAAAGGCAGGAGGGGGAGGAAGAGACGAGGAATACCGGACTCCAGGTGTTTCTTTCGTCGATTTTCGCTAGCATAGGAGGAGTTTTTGGAGCAAGCTTCGAGAACAAATATAGTAACTTCGTGATGGATATGGGTGCCAAAGCTGTTCTTCCGGAAAATAGAGGTGATCATCGTTCGTTTTTCTTCTTTGTCTTGCATTCTGCTTCTTGGGGGTGGTTTCTCTTTCTCTGTTAAAACGAGTTTTACAGGGCCTTTTCTTGTTTTGAATTTAAGGATATAATGGGTCTTTTACATGTCTCTTGTCAAGTGTTTTTGTGATTCTTGTTTCTGGGTGTCCTTCTGGTAGTCATGAATTTTGTGTGGTTCTGTTTTGTATTCAATGTTTGATCAACTCATGATCGTGTTTTATTTATTTTTTTTTTTTTACTATGATTTAGGAGTAGATAAGCAGAAGAATCTACAAGGGGAAGCAAGAAACAGAAGGGTTCTTAAAGATATTGGTAATCTTGTGGCTGATCGCGCGGTCGTGGCGCAAGGGAAACCTATTATTCAACGTCCTGTTACAAGGTATATTATCTCTTCGAACCGGTCACATGTTGTTTTGATCGTTTTTCATTTTTTCAAGATTTTGGTTGCCGATGCTGTTTTTTCCTTTTTCTCAGAAGCTTTGGTGCTCAACTTCTTGCTAATGCACAAGCCGCAGCTGGAGAAAAGAATGTAAGTAGAAAAGCGCTATATGATTAACTCTTCCCGAAAATTGCTAGTTTTTGGTTGTCTAACTCAATTTGATGTTGTTGTTGCTGTATTTTGCAGAAGAAAATCGCAGAAGTTGTGGATGGAGAAGCAATCAAAGAGAAAGTTTGTGAGAAAGTCATGCAAGATTCGGTTATTGTTATAAGCTCTGATGATGAGGACAAGATCAATGAAGTTAAGGCTAGGAGAGTACTAAAGGAGGGGTCTTCTAAGAAGAAGAGTCTCACATCAATTCTCAGTGCTCGAAGCAAGGTAAATTGAGTATTAGAAAATAGTATGTTTTATTAAAAATTTTGTAGGTTCGGCTTTTGTAATTATAATCTTTCATTAGGCTGCTTGTGGACTAAAGAACAAATCGAAAGATCCAGTAGTGGACATCGATGAAGCTGATGCTGGGAATGAGTTGGCTGTGGTTGAATACATTGATGATATTTACAAGTTTTACAAACTTACTGAGGTGAAATTCTGATGTGCTTCTTCAATCACTAAAATTGAATTTACTCTGTCGCTTACTATGTTTGGCAAATTCAAAACAGGATGAGAGCCGAGTCCACGATTATTTAGATTCACAACCTGAAATCAATGCCAAGATGAGGATGATTCTGTTTGATTGGCTGGTTGAAGTTCATAGGAAATTTGAATTAATGCCCGAAACCCTCTATCTGACTATGAATATCGTGGACCGTTACCTTGCAATGAAAGTTGTTCGCAAAAGGGAGCTTCAACTAGTCGGAATTAGCGCTATGCTCATGGCATCTAAGTATGAAGAGATTTGGGCACCCGAGGTTATCTTCGTCGTCCTCCCTAGAGATTTGGCTTTGAATTTTTCTATACAATGTTGTATTATTGCAAATTTGTCTAATGATAACTACTGTGTTATGCAGGTGAATGACTTTGTTTTCATATCGGATAATGCTTACATTAGAGAACAGGTCCTGGTCATGGAGAAGGCCATACTTGAGAGGTTGGAATGGCATCTAACAGTCCCAACACCATACGTCTTCCTTGTTCGATACACTAAAGCCTCTGTACCATCTGATATCGAGGTACATATGACTTTTTATACTATGATTTTTACTATGTTTCTTGTCTTTTGTTTGCTTTGGGTTCTGATATGAACTTTTGTTGGTATAATAGATGGAGAACATGGTCCTGTTTCTTGCTGAGCTAGGGCTTATGCATTATCCAACAATAATCCTCTACTGTCCCTCCATGATTGCGGCCTCAGCTGTTTTTGCCGCTCGCTGTACCTTTAACAAACGCCCCTTTTGGACTGAGACTCTAAAGCACCACACAGGCTACACGGTGGATCAGCTCATGTAAGTATAATTGTTGAGCCACCTATTTTTTATGCCAATGGAGTTAGCTTTTTCTAACTTGGTTGTTCTCGTTTATAGGGATTGTGCGAAGAAGCTAGTTAGCTATCACACTCAAGCTGCAGAGAGCAAGCTGAAGGCGATCTACCGGAAGTTCTCCAATCCTGAGCGCGGTGCTGTTGCTTTGCTCAGTCCAGCCAAAAGCCTAACTGAAGAGAAATAGTTTTTTTTTTTTTTTAATCAAATTAGGCGGTGCTTTCTTTTGCTTTCAGGAGTGTTGTGATCATGTTTCTTTTATGATCCTATTAGTTGTGCAAGCTTTGTCTAGACAAACACCCTGTAGAGAATGTCTCATAGCTTCCTTAGCAGGTTCGTTGTAGCGCGAAAATGCTTCCTGTTTCATTTTCCAGCTGATTATGTAAAGAAGATGTTAATGGAATCGATTGCATTTATTGAGTTGTGTTTGTTTGCATTGTTTATGCTGGGGCATCACTCGAGAAAGGTTCTGATTATTTAGAAAAGTTCTGAATGAGTTCAAGTGGGGGAGCCTAGTGCTACAGAACCCTGTTCCTCCATGGAAGATTGGACTTGACAAACCTGATGTCGTGATGGGCCTTCTTTTTAAGTATATTTCTCTAAAATTACAGAAGTTTGCTCCTTTTCCACAATTGATTTGTCAAATTAATCTATACCTAAATTTAACAACATCCTAAAATCGATTTGCTAACTTTCACAACTTTTTATATTTTTAAAAACAACATCCCGTTATTTTTCTTTTACACTTTTTACTTTTTCTTGTTATGGGGATTTAAATTCCTACTCTTTTCAAAAAAAAAAAATGCTGATCCATGTTTGTGTTAAACCTATAACTTTGTTGATTGGAGTCGTAGGAAATTAATCTAGAAAAATCTTTTATATCCATAATCTTTACTTTGAAAATGTTTTGCATAATTCTAATGTAAGACTTGTTTCTAAACTTATCTTTTAAAATAATGGCTAAAACTTGTTCAAAATAATATTCACAAAACCCTCTTGATTTCTTTCTTAACTTATCAATTCGAAAGTGTGAAGTTATTTTCAAATTCAATATCAAGTCCATCGAAGTGGAGTATAAACAAATCTAACCACATCTAGCTAGTGCTAGTGCCCGTCAAATGTATAGTAGAGTACAAAGAAATCTTGCACCCAAATAATGTAACTAACTGCATCTAGCTATCATGGCTCTGTAGTAGGCTTAATCACTCTCACAAACTTACAATACTTCTAATATAAATGTTACAATGCAAATATCAAGGATTTACAAAGTATATACTTCTAATATAAATGTTACAATGCAAATATCAAGGATTTACAAAGTATATATCCTCAAACTATTTGTATAAAAATTAAATACAGTAGCTTCAAAAAATTTTGTTTATATTGTGAACCTTGGTGTCGAGCCTTTAATTTATAATGTAATATCAAACGAAAATTCTGTTTATAGCTTTCAGCAGTGCTTCTGACAACTCTGTATGCTTTCAATATTTTTGCTCAATATTCTTTCAATTTATAATGTAATATAAAATAGTCCTCTTCATGCAAATATGGATAAAATTCATGCTATAGCCGTTGTGATTGATTATGATTTATTCTCCAGCTATATAAACTCAATATCTTTTCTCATGTGTTGAGTATAACTATTGCAAAAGTGTTCTAGAAGGCTTGCAGGTTCTCTTAAAACATTTCATCCTGATATGAAGACCATCTTATTTGAAATCCTACCATTTCTTAAAGATTTTCTTCAGGGAAAAGGAATAAAATATTAATATTTTTAAAAATAATTACGGAAATGCCATCGGAAAAAACTTATTGCCGATTTTAGGCAATATGACCTCGTCTCTTGGAGAAACGAGGTCGTAAGTCACTGACCTCCTCTCTTCGAGAGACGAGGTCTCACTGCTCTGAGGACCTCGTCTCTCCAAGAGACGAGGTTGCACAGCGTCTGACATCTTCTCTCGAAGAGACGAGGTCATTAGTAAGAGACGAGGTTAGTGGATTTAAAATTCCGCGCGCGTCTTCTTCTTCCCCATTTCTTCCTCTACTCGCCGGAACCCTAATTCCTAATCGCAAATTGCGATTTTCTCTGGAGTTGTTGTGGCCAAAATCGACAAACCGACCGTAATCGGTCATCCCCACTTCTCCGAAGTTGATTGTATTGCGAGTTGTTGGGTAGGACGATCGATAGGAGGAGATTCGTAGTGAAACCACCGGCGAGCAGTGAACGGCAAATGTTGAGGTTGGATTTCCGCGTATTTTCGTATTTTTTTCCAATCATTGATGCTATATTGTTGAATGTTGATTATATGTGTTGTTAGAATAATTTTGTAGCATGATTCGAACGCCGATGTTTTTTTTTTTTTTCCTGTTGTATGTTGTATAGATATGTATATAGTAATTTGAGTGTGGGAAAAAAATCATGTCGTAAGTAGTTGTTGTTAGATAATTATTTTAGAAATTTGAGTGTGGGGAAAAAATTTAAATTTGAACTGTCGTTAATGGGGTGTATTTGGGAATAATTATTTAGAAAAAAAAAATTGAGTGTGGAAAAAAAAAATCATGTCCTAAGTAGTTGTTGTTGGATAATTATTTTAGGAATTTGAGTGTGGGGAAAAAAATTTAAATTTGAACTGTCGTTAACGAGGTGTATTTAGGAATAATTATTTAGAAATAATTATTTAGAAAAAAATTTGAGTGTGGAAAAAAAAATCATGTCCTAAGTAGTTGTTGTTGAATAATTATTTTAAGAATTTGAGTGTGGGGAAAAAATTTAAAAATAACTTCAATTGTCGTTAACGGGGTGTATTTAGTACTTTAGCATTGGTATGGCTATTTGGTATGGCATGAAAATATGCAATGAAAAAAGCTAATATTTGTAAGAAAGCAGAATAGATTACAAAATTAAATTTCAACTTTGAAAGTGGAGGTGCAGGTTTAGGAATGATGTTAAATCCACTTCCCATAGAGTTACTTGTTTCGATTAACAAGAACGGATATACGAGGTTCTAACTGCACCACGTCCAACAATGTATGGTCAAAAGGGGGCATATACACAAAGTGGAGTTACGATCATGTAGATGTACGTGTAACAAGTGGCAGACATACAGAATTCCATGCTCACATGCGATGGCAGTGATGGGGACAATGCACATGGATTGTGTTGCCTACATAGGACAGTGGTACAGATGGGACTACTAACTAAGAGTGTATGGTCGTTCCTTCATTCCCGCAGCCGATAAGGCAAATTGGACTCGATTGGACTTACCAAAGTGGCACCCTAATCAGGACTTATTAGAAATAGGGGCCGGCCTAGGGAGAAACGATTCCAAAATGAAATGGACATTCGAGAGGGCCCCCGAGGTTATTCATGCGATTGTTGTGGGCAGCAGGGCCACAACAGAAGAAGTTGTCCAAATGCGAGATCGGCGGGTAGACTAGTTACGGGGCAATCAAGTCGTAGTGCTAATGGTAATTCTTTATTCTCATATGTTTTTATTACACTAATGAGTCATGATTTAACGTATGTTTATTATGCTTGTGTTTAATCAACATATGTGGACTTTGACAACATCTCTTTCTTTTTCCTTCGCAGATGGATCCAGGACTGATCTATAGCTCATTACTCACACAGCAGCCTGTACATAGGTCCATTCTAGCCTGGGATGGACAGGTTAGTTCATTCTTTGAAATTCAGTTATTGCAGATTTGATGGCTAAGGTGGGATTGGTCTTTAATAAATGCGATAATTTTACTGTAGGAGCATGAGATTTTGCATTGCCGGCGTAGAGAGGCGAGGCTCAGGCGACCAACAGGCGTACCTACAAAGGTTGACGAGCGGTTGTTGCCATTCCTGTCTCAGGCAGGGTTCATAGGGGCAGCCCAGATGCCTTTCATTCAGCTGGATTGGCATCTCCTTGCAGCTTTGGTCGAGAGGTGGTGACCAGAGACACATACATTCCACATGACCACGAGCGAGTGGTTTGTGATCTTAGAGGATGTTTCTGTCCTTACGGGCCTCCCTGTAGATGGATTGGCTGTTACGGGCACGGCTAGGCTGGATTATCCTGATTTATGCGAGGAGTTGCTAGGACTCCAGCCCCAGCCTAGCGTTGACATGGATAGTGGTCGCCTCAAGATGTTGTGGTTGGATAGCCACTTCAGCGGCCTACCTGATTTTGCTGATGATCTGATGATCAGACGCCACGCTCGGGCATACATTTTGCTGCTGCTTTGGGGATTTATTGTTGCAGACAAGTCCTTAAACTACGTTCATCTCATGTACCTCCAGCTGCTTCGAGACTTCGAGACGATCGGACAGCACGCGTGGGGAGCTACCTGTTTGACCTGGCTATACAGACAGCTATGCTTGGCTTCCCACATCGACGCGGGGGACATGGCAGGACCATTAGTTATCCTGCAGATATGGGCATGGGAGCACTTCCCCCACATTGCCCTAATTCGTCGCCTGTACACATCAGTTACCGTGGGTCGCCCACTCATCAGCCATTGGGGTGCGACTTTTGACGTGACCCGAGTATCGACACATCTGCTGATTGAGTATCGTGCATCTTTCGATCGACAGACGGCACATCAGGTATGACATCCGTTCCCTCCTATACCTCAATTGTTTTGCAATGACTTGTGCTGTTACATTGGTATAGTGCGATGGTTTGTTAACGCGATATTTTACTTTTCCTACTGCATCAGGTGGTGTGGAACCCATATAGTTCGATCTTGCCCTCCCTGTCTCCATACTGCCTAGCGGGGAGCGATGTGTGGCGTGCACAGGTCTCCCTGGTATGCTTCTACCTTGTCGAGCACTACTACCCTGACAGAGTACTCAGACAGTTTGGTGGCTTCTAAGGGATTCCAGCCCCCCCTGCCGACATGAGACCCCTCCATGAGATTGACATGAGAGGACGTTCCGAGTGGAACTGGCAGGTGGAGTATGCCAGGTAGATAGCTGAGTGGGATGCTCGGCGTGATTGCATAGTTGAGCTGCCCGATTTGCCTGCTGGGACATCTGACGATTACTTCCAGTGGTATCATGCGATCACTCGAGGCTGAATTAGACGCACGGGAGCTATCATACGATACATGGTAACATAACTGTCTCTATAAGCTTTATATGAACTTGTACTGATTTGGCAGCTACTCACCAATATAATTTTTTGCTATTACTCGCAGGCGGATTTCATTTATAGCATCCCAGACATGCCCCCAGAGCTCACTCCATCCACCACACAAGATGTCTGTCGTGTGGTGGAAGAGTTTATGGGGTTGAATTTCAATGATCCAGTGCCACCAGCTCCACCATCAGCAGCAGCATAGGGTGACCCACAGTCTCATACCATACAAAGACGACAGCCTTCTAGAGAGAGGTGTGGGAGGGGATGAGGCAGGGGTCGGGGACGAGCTCGAGCACCAGGTATACAGATAAGAGATGAGCCTGAGCCGTCCGATCTACCTTCACTTGATGAGCCTGGTCCTTCTCAGGTCATTCAAGACGAGGCTGGCCCGTCATCGACATCTTACTATATGGGGGACACCTCCATGCCAGACCCGTCACACTCTGAGTTCCATACCCCCTTGGCTCCACAGAAGAGACGACCATCGCCATCACGTGATATGGGAAAGGGGCTCACACAGGTCGAGCCAGACCCTGTCCCGTTCCATCAATATAGTGCTGCTACTGGACATGAGGATGCTACAGTTACAGATATTGTTCCATCTACACAGCATCCACATCTGCGTACCCCGTTACCCAGGACGTACGTGAGGCGGGGTAGAGGCCGAGGACAATGGAGGAGGGACACACATCAGCAATAGTAGTAGATGGTAGATTTTCTTTATTTCGATTGTTGCATATAGCTTCTTACTTTTTCGTATTGTTTTTGTATGTATATTGTACTCCTTTTCTCTTGTACATTTTAAAACAACAATGACTCAGCATTTCATTTCATATTATCTGTTACGAGCCTACAAATTCCCATATTTTTATTGTACTGTGCTGACAAACAATTACAATACCGCTGTGATTAAATTATTCGAATTGGGATTCAGCATTTGTTTTTAGGCTGAATGGTATTATAACTGTGTTGAATTTGGTTAATTGCTCGTATAGCCATTTATATTTCTACTTGACAGGTTTTGTACATAATTTTTTGGGTTTTTCAAGTAATAGGTTGAATTTTGAGGAGGAATAGTTGACCTCGTCTCTTCAAGAGACGAGGTCAGATGCAACCTCGTCTCTTGAAGAGACGAGGTCAGTCGCCGTGTAACCTCGTCTCTTGGGGAGACGAGGTCCTCAGAGTAGTGAGACTTCGTCTCTCAAAGAGACGAGGTCAGTGACTTACGATCTCGTCTCTCCAAAAGACGAGACCATATTGCCTAAAATCGGGAATAAATTTTTCCCAATGGCATTTCTGTAATTATTTTTAAAAATATTAATATTTTACTCCTTTTCCCTTTTCTTCAATATATATAATATTCTCTTGGTTATCATGAGATTCTTCATCAAATGAGCTTCATTCTACATTCCTTTTAGTCCCATAACATATGCAATAATATTCTAAACCATTCTTAAGAATTATAACCCAATGCCTTATTTAGCCATGTCATACTTTCAACTATTTTTATTTTTTTACTTAAAAACCTTATAATAAACTATGAAAATTAATTTAAGTTCCTATTGGATTCATGCCCTACTTATGAGAGGAACAATTGAATACATTCAATTCGTGGAGCTAAATCTTCAATATACTCCATTGCTCCAAAAAAGGAAAGTCCAACTTCTGTTTCCACTTCGAAATATACTTGTATTTCTAAAAATTTCTACAATAACAATACTTTTATTCTTCTTTTTCTATATGTCAATCCAAGACAAATATGATAAAATTCATGTAATTAAGATATTATGGTAACACATCTAAACCATTTTTGTTATTATCAAAACATTATATATATCCTAACACAAACCATTCGTTTGATTGGTATAATATTTGTGATGAATGCAAGTTTTTCATGACTAGCTTTTCGACTTCAAAATATTGAAACTTACTGAATTTGTTTGTTAAAAGAGATCCTAATAGAATTTTATGGGACTTATGGCAATAAGTTGAGAGCCATACTGAAGCTACCACACAAATGAAATTAAAACTTTATCTTGATTGTAACAAATCGAAATCGCAAATTGAACAAAATACTTCCATGTCAATTTCCATAATCAGCAAATGATCATCACAAAACATTGTTGCATGATCAACAACTTCCAAGCAAAAGAATAGTTACAATCTCATAGAAGGCAAATAAAAAAGGATGCCCTTTGATATCCAAGAACCAACTCTAGTGCACTAGTGAAAGGGAAAAAAGGAAAAGTAAATAAGCCACCTTGATATTACAACAATCAATCAGATATTCTACTTTTACACCCATATGTTACATGGAACAAAAAAAGAATCTCGTATAATTACAATTTCCTAAGCAAATAACGTTGGATTTTTACTGAGCGTCGATCGAAAGTCTATCGCCAGGTCCAGCAAGGACAATCTGGCAAATTCAAAGCACTTAGTGTTAGTAAATGCAAGCTAAAATTCAAATGGACTGAAACTAGCACAATTTTTAAGCATGAAGAAACAAGTTTGGAAGAAGAGTTTGACTTACGTTACAGTGGTAGGCAAACCTTCTAGCTAGCATAATTGCTGCATTCCTTTCCCTCTCGGATTCAAATGCTAATACTAAGAAGCTTCCATTCTTGATTTGCCAAAACATAGCTTGTGGTGCAGCATTGCCTTCTCCTCTCACTCCACAAAGCTAAACAGGATGATTTTGCAAAATCAAAGCCAAATTATGGTAGCTTCTAGCTTCTACTGTAAAACCGCAAGGAATGTAAAGTACAACAACAATAATAACGACAACTATAAAGCATTAGCTACACTACCAATTGATCTAAATCTTGGAAGTTTCTGGTCCTTACACTTGTGGACAAGACTTTTGACATAAGTCCATCAAGCGGACAGGTTAATTAATTAAGTGGGGGTGAAAGTGAAATTCCAGGCTAGTGACCCGAATTTTTTATTTCTTGCTTTACTGCCACATTAATTTAACTCCATGATTCACTGATGATAGCTTAAGCTGATGTTTATTACTTGTTAACAACAAAGATTTATCCCGTTAGTTAGGATTGGTTACATCAATCTTAGGTAAAAGACCACATGAAGTCCCAAATCCTTTTACTTTTGCATACTGAATCCTAAAATTTTATAAACATATACTTGTCCTTTAACTTTTTTAGGTTTTATTAATTGAATCTTAAACCTTTCTAAAGGTGCACTTAACTGCAATACTTTTTTACATAATGCCAATCAAGTCCTAAAAGGCATATTAAAAATAAATAAATAAATAAGGAACTAACCATTGTACTCTTTTGCGCATAAAAAAATAGAGAGAGAGGGGCAGTTTAGTAAGTGCACTTTTCAAAAGGTTCAGAATGTTGGCAAAGTTGCACTATTGATATATTTAAAAATTGAGAGCTTAGAGTAAAGATCAGTGGCCTTTCTTAATTTTTAATTTTTTTTTATTAATTAGCAAGTTATTTATTAATATGCTAAAGCATTTGAGGAGATTTACTGTTAAGAGTATTACTTAGTCTAAGAGGGTAGTCTCGTAATTTTGTATTTACATTTATACATAAACTATTGTGTTGGGGTGTGATTAACCTTTACACACTTTTGCTAATCGAAGTTAACATGGTATCAGAGCAAGGTCCACTTTTGCTAATCGAGGTTAACATATACAATTGCTAAAATTTACATGGGAGAAATTGTACCTGCATTGAACTGGTATAGTATTCTTTAGTTATTGCAGTTCTTCCTTTACGAAGCTTCATCCTCATTTTTCCCACATGAAGGACATGAATGGATTCCAATGTCTGTTCTGCACCATTTATCTGAGAAACAACTACCTGCAGCACCGCAACCAAAAAGGAGCCTAATTGTTCACTAACAAATACATGAAACTCTTAAGACATGGACTAGACAAATATGATAAAACATGAAAACATTAAAAAGCTAATCGAGTCTGTTATAAAAGGTCCAGTGAAATTTATCATTTAACACAAGGCAACCCCATAGAACTCAACCATGCATTACTTTGTTGATGCCTAAGAATGTCAATTCTACATTGCACTGGATGCAAATTATTGAAGCAGTGAAAAGATTACCTGATCTATCCAAATAGTAGGCTAAAGACAAAATGGTATGGAACATGTTCCCAAGGGGAAAAATGCTCTTTTATAAGATAATAAATTTACAAAATAATGCTGTCAAAAAGAGTAAAAGGTATTTGTATGATATAATAAACAAGAAGTTGAATTTGAGCATACCTTGAACTCTGTATCATGTTTCCTTGCAAGTGCTTCTACATAACTTCCCAAGCCCGGAGCTGCTCAACATAAGTCCATTCAGCTCACTTTAACATAATAAAGAAATTAGGATATAAGTAAGTTAACAAGAAGAAACAGAAGCAACGGCTTCTAGAGTTAACACCTGACCTGGTTCAATTGGACCAAAAGTTGCCAATGAAATTTGCTGCCCATCGAATTGTATGTCAGCTTGCAAGATTCGCCCAACATCAAAAGGCTCTGGAGCATAAAGTGGTTTAGTAGCCCCTGCAATGATAGGAAACAAAAATTTTCAAGCAATCAAAGGAAAGACTTACATAATCAGCAGCATCTGATCTACCAAGATCCATTACAGTATGCCAATCAGGCCAGCATACATTTGCTATGCTACCATCATTAAGTACATATATAATCATGAATCAAGCTTGGAATTATCCAGCATCATATGGTAAAGAATTAATAGTTGGCAGCTGCCTGATCGAAGAGATGAAACCCAAATTTTAAACACAAAAAGCGAATGGAGCAGAATCACTTGTCTGAAACATTGAAGAATGCCAGTCTTTTTAAGTTATGGCTTTTTGTATATATTTTATCCTTGTCCTGAAATCCCTAAACCCACACAAGTACACAGACATGAACTAATCCTGAAGAATGCCAGTCTTTTTAAGTTATGGCTCTTTGTATATATTTTATCCTTATCCTGAAATCTCTAAACCCACACAAGTACACAGACATGACCTAATGTATTCTCCACATTCTGTTCAAAAATCAAGACATCCACTGGAGCAAATAAGCAGAGAACCCAACCGTGCTGTTTGGGGATGGTGTAGTCAAACGAGACAATATTGGAATGATAATCTTCTTTCAAAAGAAGCCAAAGCTACCTGTTAACTGATCAGGTTTTTTATCTACTTTTCAATCGTTCCAGGGTGAAGTTGAAAGGTTGATTTCCACCCAAAAAAAAAGTTAGATTTTTCTGGACTTTCCTAATTTTTGTAGGTCAAGTGTGTGCCAGAATTCTATGGTCAAAATTTAAATAGGGCTTATTGAGAGAGCCCCAATTCTCTAGAATTTCTCTGATTTGGTGTAAAGACAAAACTTGACATTTCCCTTCAATAAAGATTGGTTCCTAAGTAACTGCCTACCCTCTACCACCTAAGCATAAGTGCTCACTTGCAACCACATAAAATGAAAGAAATAGAAACATGCATCACATCCCTAACTGCATGTCCTAACTGACACATAAAGTAACACACAACAATGCTACACCACACACTATGCACAAACATAGCGCGCACAGAAGAATTGTATGACAATAACACTTAAATATTTGTCTTATTTATTGCCTTTTTTAACAGATTCATGCCACATATAAACATGATTAAAAGGGATTATGTCGGCAGCTGGTTGCTCCTTACTTTGCAGCATAGCACTATTACTCAATCATGCTTCTTTTGATATTACAAATGTCATGAAGCTCATATACAATGACCACATTATCCAACACATCATAATTCCAACCAAATTTTCATGGTTTGCGATAGACTTCTCAGAAAAGAAGCCAGCAGCCTTGCTTTTATATCCCAACTTCTATGGAAGGGCCAATATCGTCCAAGACATCGTTGCTCCAACCAAATACTGATGGAATGTGGAGGCCAAAATATACTCGTGGTTTGTGAATAACTAAAGGGATAATATAGACATGCCAGAGGTGCTGAAACCAAAAAGAAAAGGATATGATAGAAAAAGGTATCTGCAAGCTGTCATGGTTCAAGTTTAATCATCTCTTTATTCCTGTCTCACAAAAGTACCTGAAATGCGCTCCTTTTTCCCTTCTGCAGCTGTCACACGGTACCATTGAAATGAGCAATGTGAGAGCACAGGAGCGTCATCAGAACAAGGCAGAATACGCAAAACAGAGCCAAGTGCTTCAGGGCCATCTAATACATAGAAAAGAGGGTTTTTCTCCCCATTCTTCAAAATTGCCAACTGTGAAAAGAAAATTTCATTGTGAGAAAAGATAGGAGGTGAAAACATTCCAGTAGCAGATGCAAATATAACAACATTGGACAAATACTGTGATTATTACTAACTGGATCTGGAAGCGTAACACGTCAATTCATAAATTTTGTTGGATAACTTCACTTGCAAAAAAGTGGCAACAGAGAAGGAAGGTACAAAACATACCTCCTCTTGAAGCTGGACAGCACGTTTAGACTTCTCCACAAGTTGACTCCTCAGTGCTTGAAGCTCAAGCTCCATGTCCATAACCTATAGTGTAGAAGACTTTAGCAAAGTGAACTACAGAGAGATGCTATCAGCCGGAGTTCCAGTAGCATTAGTTGAAGGTGAAGTTTCGCTCAACACCAGATGCATAGCAAAGGATATGGATTACGGCAAATTACCATATTAGCAAGGCACTTAGCAAGTGCTTAAATGCACAAGCTCAAGCAAAAATGTCATGATGTTGATGAACAAGTTCCAAGTTTCATACAGATTTGAGCTCATCATCTCTTCCTTGCATTCTCTTTAATTATTTCAATTCAAGAACTCTTGTGTTCAGTTTAAGAACTCTTGCACACAGAATCACACACTACAAGTTTAATTCTCCTCGAAAGGTCTGCAGATACTATCTCAAGTTTAATTATATGTATTGCCGTTGCCTCTTAAAACAATATTACTTGTTATGACTCACAACACCGTTGCTACAAGATTTAGTACCAAAATATTACATAAAGGATGTCAGTTGACGAAAATACACTAGGAAAAAATAAAATGTACCATAGAAGTTCACCGCAACAGGATGTTAAAATAATAATGGAAATTTACTCAGGCAGACATGCAGTAGCCTAAGTGTGCTTCCACGTGAAAAAGCATCATGCTAAAAAAAACGAACAGCATACCTTGCTTGGCTGATGCAGCATTTTAATTCGTCTAGCCTCTTGAACCTCTTTCATCAATTCTTCCAAGTCCTGAGAAGGTTAAATTTAGCTCCTTATGAAATGAATCTTGAAGAGTAATTAGCAAAGAAATCCATGTCAAGCAACATATTTAGGGTCTGTTTGTTTTGGCTTTTTCCCCGCAGATACAGACACTTTTTCAAACTTTTTGCTAACAAATTATTTATCAAGAAATAGATATAGATAAAAAAAAATTGACAGTTCTCATCAAAAGATCAAATAGAACAAATATAGATAAAATTTAGATATAAATCGGATATATTTACACATATCATTTTAAAAAAGATACAGATACAGATGAAAAACAGACAATCCAAAGATGGAAGAAGTTAAATCTACCAAATGTAAAGATGTGAAAGAAACACCCTTCATTATTACCTCCTTTCCAGAATCTCGAGACATGCGTTCTTGTTCTTGGAGAACCTCCTCAACCCTTCGAACTGCTGCTCTGGCACTCTCAATCTCAGAACGAGCAAATGCTCGTTCCTCATCAACCAGCTTTTTAGCATCTTCAGAGGCCTAACAAGGAGATAGTACCCATCCATCAAGTATATATGCAGAGCAATCTTATACACATCATAAAAACTGTTCTTCCCCAAGAATACCATAATGCAATAGGATTTCTGATGAATCTTCTATAATGAATTTCAATTATTTCAAGAGTTATTTTGGAATCATCATGTAACCAGGCCTCTTGATATTACTTATACCTTTACCTCCAGAAAAATTTCAGATTTACAGATCTATCCTTCTCTCTTTCTCTAGGAAATAGTATGTTACTTCTGGTGTTCTTAAGACCTGAATCATACCTAGACATGTCCTCAAAACAGTGCAACAAATCATTATCATTTAAAAAGCAACTACCACATGTCATCATTTCTATATGCTAGATTTTCATTATGGTCAAAGCAAGGTGCATTCAGAGACTGACCAAAAATGAAGTTTGCACCAGAACCAAGATACAGGCAAACCGTCATAAGAATTAAAATGTTGTTGGAAAGATTATATAGTGTATAAAAACTTTTCCCACCCTGTATCAACTGTGGGGTAATACTGGATGAATGAGTCATCATAGTATGAACTTTATTTCAGTAAATTAGCTAGTTAGTATAGAGAATGGCAATACCTGCTTAAGAAAGCTTGCTAGTTTCTTCACTTCTGCCTTCTCTTGAATCAACTCTCCTTCTCGTTGGGTCAACTGAACAGCTAATGCTTCAACCTATGCAAGCAAAGCATGGTACTTATAATTTCAGATGTTGGAAAGATCAAAACCTACTGCAGTATTACTCCATACCATTATATATTGTGTTATTGGCTAAAACCAATGCAAGAAGAAAGGAATTCATTACAAAAAGAGATACAATCTTAGAGAAAGAAACTGACAGAAGAGGCATCAAAAATATACATGAGCATATACCATACATTTGATGGAGTATATTGAAGCATAAATAAAATCTTTACCATAGATATGGCTTCTATTACATCATCCTTGTTCCGACCTGCAACTCGTCCTTTTAAGGATTCCAACACATCTCTAAGCTTCTTCAGTAGAACATGTTTCTCTAGAGAAGCGGCTTCTTTGATTCTAGCCTGTTATCCAGAAGCAATATATCAATGTACCACAGAAATGATATATCAACAGTTGTAAGATAGGATTGTCTATTTTTTACATCATTTACACTACAGTATATTAAATGGGATCTTCTGCTCAAAATAGACAATGCACAACACATAATCATAAAGCTAAACAAAAACCTTTACCTCTTCAGACAACTTAGCAGCAGCAATCAACCCTTTCTCAAATTTACTAGCAAGATCACGAACAGAAAGGCGCTGTTGCTGTTCCAATAGTATAGCTGTCTCACGGGCAACAAGCTCCTTCATGGAGGGAACCTTTATGTCATCTTTGACATCCATGATTTGATTATCAGCGCCAATCTTATAATTAGGAAATCGACTGGAAAGGAACACCACATCAGCTGACACTGCATTGATATTCTCTTTTTCCATTGATTTGCTATACCCACGGTTCATTCGAGTCATGTTTTAAGTGACCACCCTGTGTAATCACCAAAACATTTCTAGGGTTATAGAATGAGGAAGGAATAGTGAAAAACTTACAAAGCTAAAGAATATTCTGTAGAAATTGAAATTGTTGGGAAAACATTAATGAAATTCCATCATCGTCATCCAGAGTACTACGCATTATTCCATTATTCTGCCTGAAGAATAAAGCAAACCAAGGACTAACAGGATAGGTTCAAAAATTGACAAAATGTAAATTCGGACATCAAAAGAATAACAGAAAAAGCCCCCTTCATTTTATGAAAATAACATTCATTTGATGTGGTTTTAACAAATAACTATTACTGTTGTCGTCATTGAGCTGATTACAATAATATTCCATTATTCTGCTCATAGATGGAAGAAAGAATAAATACTGAATATAGACCAAATCCCAACTTCAGTATCAAACAAAGAAGAGGATAAACTCTTTTAATTCCATGAAAACTAAATAAAAGCATCAATGAAGCTGCATTCTCAGCCAACAACTTGCAAGGAACAATTAAGGACTAATTAGCAGATATCCACAACTTGCCATTTCGAGTTGAACACAATCTAACTTCAAAAAAAAAAAAAAAAAAAAAGAAAGAAAGGAAGAAAAAAAGCGCTCTGATTCATCAAAATTCGTCCACATTCACAGAGGAATACAAAAAGGGCAGTCTAGTTCATAAAATACATCTAACTTGACCTTCAAAAAAGAAAAAAAAAAAACCAAAAGTCTGTATGATTCATCAAAAGAGCATCTATATTGACAACATTAAAAAAAAAAAAAAAAAAGGGGTTGCCCAATTCATCAAAAAGGAGCTAACTTGACCACAAAAAACAACCAAAAGGGCAGTCTAATCCCTCCAAATGTGTCTCGCTTGAGACAAAACAACCTAAAGGGTGGTCTAATTCATGAAAAAGCATCTGAGTTGACAAAAAAAATTTCCCATTCATCAAAAAGCATTTAACTTAACACCAAACAATCCAAAGGGTGTCTAATTCATCAAAAAAGCATCTAAATTGGAAAAAAAAAAAAGGAGGTAAAATCAAAAGGGTGGAACACCCTTGAACTACAAAGTCAAAGCGCAAGCCTTTTACCATTAAAAAAGAAGCAAAATTTCCACACAACAACAAGAACAACACAAAGGAAAGACACCAAACTGAAACCAAAGCATAGTTACATACTTAAAGTGCCTAATGGAAAAGAACTTAGCAATTTACCTATTATTTCTTACTTCTTATTGTTAAGGAAGAAAAGACAAAAATGGAAGCTGTGTGTGTAAGTTAAAATGGACTGCTAAATAAAGAAACAAGACACAAGTCAAGAAAGATGGAGAGAGAGAGAGAGAGAGAGAGAGAGAGAGATTATAGCGTGTTCTAAGGTTTAAGATTCTGGTATCAGATGCAAAGCTGAAGTTAAGAGTTGTTTCGACATTGGGAAGCTGAATTTATGAGTGTAGCAAACTTTCAAAATTCACGCTCATACCAGACAGACAGGATGAAAGTAGTTTTTATTTCTATAAAATAAATAAATATATATATTATTTTTTAAAATTGAGTAGAAATTGAGTTCATGTTTGTCGCTCTTAAAGCCCATAAAAATAATAATAATAATAATAATAAGACTAGGATCCACATATGCCAACTGAGCAGCAGATAAATATTTACCTTTTATTTTTTAACAAATAGAATAATAATATAAAATTTTTATTTGTATTGACCAGATTAGTAAACGATGCATCCATGCTACATATGTAAAAAAAAAAGAGAAATAAAGAGATGACTATCTATTCGATAACTGTCAATAAAAGAACTACTTGTATTTTATTTGATGATTTTTTGACACCAAAAAAAAAGATTTGGTTGATAATAATATATTAGTATTAAAGTTTTTTTCTTGCTAGGAAAAAAGATTATTATTAAGAAAAATAGTTTTTGTCTAATTTATTTATCTTAATTTTAAAACTTTCATTAAAGCCACTAGGTACAACAATCAAAGAAAGAATTATTTTAAACCATTGATAAATATTACAATGAAAATCAAACTCCCCAGTATTATAATTTTTCTAAACTATTATATTCAAACCGTTAAAAAGAGATAGAAACCAAACAAGTCTATCCATCTCCATCCTAATAAAAAATCAGGCTATACTTAATAAATACATAAAGTAAAAATAAAGTTAAGGAAGACAGAAAGTCATATGAAAGGCCTTCCCTTTGGGTTTATAAATTGTTTTTTTGGGAACTTTGAATCCAACGTTTGTTTTGGTTTGTTTTGTCCAAACTTGAACTCAAAAAAAGGTCGAAGTGAAGTGCAGCAGGACCGCATCTTTGCTTGTAATTAAAACGCCGAGTGTCTTTTCTTGGCGGAGCCCACGCGCTATCTTTCTTACTTTTTATGGTTAAGTCTCATGTGTTTACAGTAACATTTCAAAACGGTTAAATTTCATTCAATTTCAAGTACGGAAGTTGGGATTGCTCGCCAGATACTCAGATTTGATTGGGATTTGGATGGATCATCTAATCAATTATCTAAATATTAAAATAAATATAATAATTAAAATATTAATTATGTTAATGATTAATCAAGATTAAACATAGTGTGGACCGTCGAATAATGATGAGACCTAAATCCTACTTGACTTTAATTGAATTGAAGTCAAGTTTTAAAATACTCAATTCAAGTAATTAACAAATTCATTTGAGCTTTTTATATTTTTATTAAGAAATTATAAAACTTATGTTTTTCTCGTTTTTAAAGCTTATTTCATACAGTTTTTTCATCATATTCAATGGCAATTCCAATTTTTTAGTCTAATTCATTTTTAGGAAATAATCGAACCTAATCGAGTCAAACTCAAACTTATTGGCTATTGATTCGACTTAAGTTTGAGCTTAAAAAATAAGGTTCAATCAAGTTCGAATTGAGCTTCAAGTTTGTTATTAAAGTAGAGTTCAAGTTTTACACTATGCTAAGGTCCATTTGGATTGTCTGTTTCTCATCCGTATCTATATCTATATCTAAACTTTATGTGTAAAGGTATCTGATTTACGACTATATCTTATCTATATTTTATCTGTATTTGGCATATTTGATGTTTTTATAAGAAATGTTATATGTTTTTCATCTATATGTATTTCTTGACAAATAATTTGTTAAAAAAAATTTTAAAAATGTGTGTATCATGTGTCTGGTGCTGGATGCCTAAGGGACTCGTAAACTCAACTTCTTTATAATTCTACATCAAACAAATATAAATATTTTAGGTAATTTCATCTAAAAAGTAAGCATTTTAAATGGTTAAAAGATAAATATTTGAAGTAAATTTATTTAATATATTAATATTTTGAATAATTAAAAAAAATTGAATAAGACAACTCTCTCTCTCTCTCATCACCTATTTGTTTTAAATCCCAGAGGTCCACCATTATCATTCCGAAGACTTGTAGTTCTACTACCTCTAACATCAAATTTAGGTTATACTCTATTATTTCATCACCATTGATAATCTAAATAGTTTGAAAGAGCATAGAGATCAAGCGAATATTATTTTGTAATTCATCTAATTGGAACGTTTAAAATTGGACTTCTTTTATAATATATTTTACAAGCTTTAATTTTTTTTTTTTTCATTTGCGTCGATTTTGTTGAAGAAGCATGAATTGGAAAATATAACTTGAAAACAGAGTTTTCCTTTTTTCCACCCATAACTTGAAAATAAAGTTATATTAAACTTTTCAGGTATTGAAACATATATTTATAAAGTTGAGTTTGATTTAATAAATTACTTAAATTGTTTAACTTGAGTGCACGTAAATCAATTTTAAATAAATATGGAAGCAAACCCGAAGATTAGCTGGTTGATTTGGTTTTTTTGTATATTTATAGATTTTCTTTTCCTTTACCAACCAAATGATGGATTTGTAATTTTACTGTTTTAGTATTCTTAATAGAATGGCAATTCAAATATCGATACTCAATATAACAAGAAAAGTTTATCAATGGTATCTTCTATTCCCAATATATGTCAGTTGTAGGGAAAATGGCTTCTTAATTTTTTTTTCCATTATTGTTGTCAAAATTTGTAATTGTTTAATATTATTATAATTATCTCAATTGGTTGCATTTGTATATATCGATTAATTTTAGCAATAATTAGTGTTCGATGGCATAAATGGCCAACCAGTGATGTTGGTGGTTAATATAATACTAATGAAAATAATGGAAATTATTTAATTTTTTTCAAATAGAAATTATTTGTCGCCATTTTTTATTGACATTTCATTAGTTTATCACTACTGAACAGTGAACATCTGGTCAAATTTATTTTCCCTCACTACTTGTCATTGAAAGTGTTGTCGTAGAATTATTACATTAAATGACTTTTTAATTCTATTGTAATAAATATAAAAAGAAAAGAAAATGTTTGGAAAACATTCTATACAAAATAAAAGAGTTAATTTATTTTTCCAAATGCTACCTTAATTTGTTGTTAGCTTTGACTGTTTCCTATGAATTAGATTTAGGACTTATTAAATGTTATTCCATTCATATTTAATTAAAAGGATAATGATAAAAATGATATCTGAACTTAAAAAAAAAATAATTAGATACCCGGAGTTTGGCTTTGAATAATTTGGTACTTGAACAAAGTTTTCATTGATTTTTTTCATATCTGAAATTTAGTTTTAATAATTTCGACACCTGATCAAACTTTTAATGAACTTTTTTCATACTTCATTTCACTTACTTTATGTATGAAAAAAAGTCTACGAAAACTTTGTTCAGATGCCAAAACTTTCAAAACTAAACTTTATGTAAGAAAAAAGTTAACAAAAATTATTCAGGTTTCAAATTGTTCAAAACCAAATTTTGGGTACCTAATTGTTCTTTTTACCAAAGTTCAAATGCTAGTTTCATCATTAACCCTTAAATGCCCAAAGTAAGGCCAGGTTTGGACCAAATTATAAAACCTGAGTTGTATCTCGATACCTTCTAATGTTTATAAACTCATCTCAAACTATATGAGATGGTTATCTTGAATACTTGAAACACATGATATGCAAAGTTAATAAATTTCTAGAATAGCCTGATACATCCAAAATCTCCAACAAGAATTTAGATCACTCATTTATCACTAAAGCTACAAACAAGTTAAGTTACTCACAATTATTCAAGCTCAGTTTGAACCAACATTGATTTGTAAACTAGTTGAGTTGGAGTTTCGATTTTGACTCGCGAGCCAACTCTTATACAAGCTTGTTAGCAGATTTGTAAGTTTTATATTTATTATATATTATATTTAAATATATAACCAAAATAATAAAAATTATTATCTATTAATTATATATGTATAGATATTTAGTTGCTCTTATATATTATTTTTAGGTTAAACAAAATAGAAAATAAGCTATATAAATGATCAAGTTAAAACTTAAATTTTGGGCTTAATAAAAGCTCAATTGGTCTCAAATTCGATAATTTTTCAACGAGTTGAGCCTAAGCCTTAAAAAAGAACATAAGCATGTTCTAATGTATTTTTTTCTTATTCCATTATTACAACAAAGATGAGGGAATCGAACACAATAACTCTCACTTAAGAGTTTAGGATAATGCTATTAAACTACAAGATCATTACGTTTTAACATATATTTACTATGACAAAAAGTATACCTACTTGTTTTTAGACATCTTTATGGTGACAAAAAGTGCATGTGCATGCTAGGAGCTACTTAACTTTTAGAATTTTTCATCTTTTTCACTTCGATGCTATTTTGGAACAGACTTCCTTGTACTCCCTTGTTTACTGCAAGTTCACTACCTATCTTACATTTAAGAATATGAATGCAATTATTATACAAATTCATAATCATAGTCAATCTAAGTTCATGCTCTGTTTCACATTACCATAAACAAAACATAACTCATCAACAGCTGGATTATTCATGAAAATCCTTTGAATCAACATCTATTTTCCTTCAATTCAGGGTTTAATAACATATACAAAAGGTTGATTCCTATCATAGCCTATATAATATAGCAATTAACGGCTAAATTTAACTCGACTTATACGAAAAGAGAACTTTAAAATGGTTTATAATTTCCAAAACCCTTCTAACCAAGCAACGCGATCTCCAAATAAATTGATCTAAATTTGATTTCCTCCTCTCAAAAGTTGTAATAAATAGCAATTAAGATTATGATTTTTGCTTTTCTAATGATATTTGGATAGAAATATGGTAAAAGAAAAAGGTAAATGTCACTAATGGTATATGAATTCTGGTAATATATGTAATTGGGTATTTGAACTTTAAAGTTAATTAAATTACATCATAAAAAAACTTTTTAAGTATGTCAACAGTACATTCATCATATTGCTTAAAATTGCAATATAGGATAATGGTATTAGTGAATTTGACGGAGATACTATTAATATATACAAAAAGGTATTTCAAGCACTAAATTAAATAATTTCGAGATTTAAGTATTTTGATTATTATTTTATCAAAATTTAAATACCATTCAAAACATTAATCAAAACAAAAAAAAAAAATGGTACGGGTTTCTCTCCCTTAATCACATATAAAAATAATTGCCGTCGAAGGGGAAAAATTGTGAATCTAATAGAAACTTTATAAGTCAACCTTTATTTGTTTTCACTATATATTCCAATTCACATAATCTTGAATATAGGATGGATGCCAACCGTAGACAAAGTGAAAATCCATTTGTTTGGCTTTTTCATGTCTTTGTTATTCCATTTCCCAGCTGTTACTCCCGTGATGGAGGCGTAGTCTCGTACTAAATTCATTTTTTTGGCGATCGGTTCTATTCTGTTCATTGGATTATTATCAAGTGCCACGTCAGATGCTAGAAAATAATAAATAAATCGTTTATAAGATAATCAAAAAATTATGAATTGTTCTCATTTGTTTGTTTGATGATATTCTAATATTTTTATATTATATTTTTATCTTTTTTCAAACAGATACTTATTAAAAAATAAGATATTGATAAAAAATTAATACAGATGCAAACAAATACAATACAGATAAAAATTTAATAATCTAAACAGATGTCTAACTCTATCTTATTTTTAATTACAATATATTTTTCTTTTATGATCAGTTGTATAATTGATGTTGTATCGGATGATTCTTTTAACGAAATAATAACGACCTAAAAATTATAACTTTTTTATA
Organism: Combretum micranthum; assembly: GCA_024138025.1. Lineage (NCBI taxonomy): Eukaryota > Viridiplantae > Streptophyta > Magnoliopsida > Myrtales > Combretaceae > Combretum > Combretum micranthum. The sequence goes on from JAMXBD010001017.1 coordinate 292,874, forward strand.
CGATAATGATCACTTATTGAATAAAAATAAATACAAACATTATAAAATCATCAACTTCACTATATCTATTTATTAGTAACTTCTATTTCATTTCTTAAATAATATCTTAAAAGTAACTTTATTTTTTTCTCTCTTGATAATATAAATTACTACGATTATATTTTTGGATATATAAGACAGCAAAAGACTCTAATATCATAAAATGATATATATCATGGTTTAGTTAATTAGCCGATTGTTTGGATCCACTTTCAAAAGTGGAATAAGAAAGAAACCAATGGAAAATGAAAGAAAGTTTTTGTTTGGAAATTTAAGTGTAAGTGGAAAATTGTAGAAAATAATTGAAACGAATGAGAAGTTTTTTCACTTTTTAAACAAATTTTTTCTCGAAAATAATGAAAAATAAAATCAATTACCAAATGACATCCCTTATTAATATTTTATAAAATCGATATAGAAATAATTTTTCAATCTCTAATTCTATTTTTCTTTTTTCTTTTATTTTTATTATAAGTTATCAAACATAAAATACACTTTCCACTCTTTTCTTTTCATCCATTTTTACCCATTTTCACTTTAAATGAAGTTGTCAAACACAGCATTAGCTTAAGATTAAAGTTTCAAATTTTCACTAAATCACTCCTATATCAAGAATAAGGACTAAGAATAACTATTATAGTATAAACTCTGAACAAGGATTACATTCATCTCAAAAGCAGGATACCCAATTAATCATAAATAATTATACATATAAAAAAGTAAGTGCTCAAAGAGTTTCCTCGTAACAGCCATGAATCGACAGGGATTTTGGTGGAGGGGACAAGGCCTAGGAAAATCGACAAATATGGAACCTTTCAAAAGCCAATTATATTGGAAGACCATTGACGAGCGAAGTTTGATTATAATGTTTCCATCAGTCAGTCGGTTTCACATGGCGAAGTGTTCGAAGTATTTTATTAGTTTAAAATCTCCGTCACCATCATTTGGCTGTAATCATGTGCCACCTTTGTCGAGTATTTAATTAATGTGGAATATGACATTGTCTAATTATAATAAATGAAGCTAATCAAGCAAAGCCAGTATTGGTGATACACGTGCATGTGCATGTACATATGCTAGCTAGTAAAAATAATAAGACGTGCGACATGGACATATGGTGCTTCTAGGAAATTTACAACAAAAAGTTGAATGTAAGGTTTTTGTTTTTTTAACTTGGTAAATTGTACCCAAATTTATAATTAAATACTTAAATTTTAAAATTGATCAATTTAATATATGAATTTTAAAATTGATCAGTTCATTACTTAAAAAGAAAAAAATTGTGCATACCAACAATATCTTTATCAAGTTCTTTTGGATATTAAATTCATCAATTTTAAAATTTTTCAGGTATTAAATTGATCGATTTCAAAGTTTAGATACCTAATTATTATTTTATCAAAATTCAAGTATTATTTGTGACATTATTCCTTGTTTTCTAGTATTATAAAAAAAAATAATATTACTAGGCCACAAGACCTTTGATGCATCAAAGATTATAAGGTTAACTACAAATATACGATATGTATTTTGATCAATTTACAAACACATAACCTCTACTATTTTTGTTGATAAATAGATGATCCGAGTTCAATACAGAAGTGTCATTATAATTAATTACTATTAGATGGATATGCCTAGAGTCTTACTGGTCTAAAAAAATTAATTTAATAAAAAATATTACTAAATAAAATTAAATAATAAAATATTAAAAATGAGAAAATGAAAAAAATCTAAAATTAATTTTTTATTAGCAATAAAATATTGACATTTGTCATTCTAAAATTATTAAATAATATTGATACTTTTGTATAAATATCAGACCATCTATTTGCCAAAAAAATAACACAAATGATATGTTTACAAATTGGTCAAAACACAGCTCTTGTTATTATAATTAACCTTTGTTTTTAATTAAATCTAATCGCCAGTACCTTAACATCTCGTAGTATTGATGGACTTTTAATAAAAATGGATTAGTTTCATTCTCCCCTTTCAATAATAATAACGTATAGGATAGCTGACAAAGAAAAAAAGATTATAATTCTCACACTTTGATTGTCGAAAATTATAAGAATTTTAACGTTTTCTTATTAACATTGAGACACAATATCATAAAAATCATAACGTATGCAAAATTGAAGACCACTGTCCAGATAGAGCATGGATTTAAAAATTGATTTAAGTCTTTTATGTGATGGGATTGTGAAACCAATATTTGCCAATGATGATTGATCATTATATTGGTCGACTGAATCATCTTCTAAGGTATGCTTTGTTTGCCTATTTAATTAACCAATTGGAATAGGCAAGAAAAGATAGAACCAATAGTAATACAAGTAGACTTATCTCAAACACCTTTATGATTTATGATAGGATTAATGTAATTGGGTCTGCTTGATTCGTCGTTTTAGCATTTTATTTTTATTATTTATAAACAAATTATTTATCGAAATCAGATATAGATAAAAAATAAATATTTTTACTTATAAATAGATTATATACAGTTAAGATACAGATGCAAATAAAATACAAATAAAATATTAATAATAATCAAACAATTCAAACAGTCCCCAATTGCCTTTTTCATACTTGAGGAAACATACATGGCCCTCGTAAGTTATGGTCTCATACTTGATGTGCTTGTACTTTTTTTTTTCTTTTTTCTTTTTGGCTTTTTTTTTTAATGTGCTCAATCATATAAATTTAAGTAGAATGAAAGGATATATTGTTAGGCTTTAGGATATAATATAGCACATGCTCAAGAATTGCCACCATCATATGATGGGAAAAACCACCATAAGAGCTAACTGTTACCTCTTGGCTCTTAGTGGCTGTAAACCCCCAAAAATTTTCATAATTCATAGAAAATAATTCTAAAAAGTTAGAAATTTAAATCCCAAAAATCCACTCAAGATAAAAACCAAATTCTAGATCGAGTCAAAAACTGGAAACGAAACCCTAAAAATTGAACCAAGTTAGAACTTAATTCCAAATAAGAACAAAAACGAGTTTTCTCAATTTGAGAAAACAAGAACCCTTGAAACAAAATATAAAGTCTAATTACCGATATAATCAACGTCTGTACGTCAAATAAATAATCTACCCAATTCCTAAAACGCAAATCGAAACAATAGATCCAAATACCGCTTAACAACGAGATAATAAAATCTTAATTCCTTCAGTAAAATTTTAGAATCACAAACTCCAAATTTTCCACAAAAGTCAAATTGAGTCAACTCATAAACCTAGACTCGGTTAAACGATCCCGAGAACTAAAAACAAATAAATAATCACGAATAAAATAAGATAAACCACAGACGTCGAGCTAGAAATATAATACGATCAAAACTCAAAAATTATACAATCTTACGAATAACTCAGTAAAATCGGAAATCAAAACGGAACCCTAAAAGTCAACAAGCCTACAACGAACCCTAGTATTTAAGATCCGGCAATCCCGCGTTTTCAAACCCTAGAAAACGAAATTAAGTTAATGACCTGGAATAGTTCGTAATAACGTAGGGTAACATAAAAATATCATATTCGCGAATTTTGAGTGTCCTTCGGACCCAAACGGGATCGGTTCTCGAAAAGCGTGTCTCGGAGCTCGGAATATTAAAAATATTCCGTTTATACCAATAGACTCGTAAAAATACAAGGATTTCAAAAATATCAGTCTTGGAATTTTTCGGTAGCTAAAAATTACAGATATCGCATTATTACGCGTATTTTTATTACTACCGGTACTTTAATTGTCTAGTCTACTATTCAAAGATACTTTTCTACTATTCATTACTATTTCACTATCTCTACTTTTTCTTACACCTACATATCTATTTTTTACTTTTTTTATTTCCAATACACCTTTATTCACATCAACTTTACACATTACTTCTTTATTACACAAACAAATAAAACAAAATCAATTTCTCCCCTTACAAGGAGCAAAACCGGCGCCATTCATCCCCCATTTCCCTCTCATTTATTTTCTTTTTCAATTATTTTATTACATCCAAAAATCACTTCAAAAATTCTATAAATACCCTCTTCCTCTTCCACTCTTTCACACAATTCATTAACTACCAAAACTCTCTCAAAATCTCTCCACAAATTCTCTCTTCAAGAATTCTCCCTACCAAAATTCTCTCAAACCAATTCCTCACAAAAAAAAATCATCCCTCATACATAAGCTATCTACCACATATTACTACTCACATAATACCCATTTCATCTACCACCTTCATACCTCTTACATACCTTAGGTAAATATTTATTCCATCTATTATTCATCCATGTCATGTAACTTAACATGACTATGGTGTTGTTTTGAAACTCATATGAGTAGTAAAAGCAACAACATGTTCATGTTTTGTTCTTGTACATAAGCTTCCTATTTTATTATGTTGTTATTATTATTATGATTATTTGCTTATATATATGGTATTATGTATATTATGTATATATATTTATTTAGAGCATATAAGCTCATTTGTTATTTATTTTCAAGTTATGCAATTTATTTATTTTATGTTGATATTAAGACTAGTCTTTCTAATATTAGACTTGTCCATATCAAGTCAAAACAATCTTTTATTTATTCTCTTTAAATCTTTCGGGACTAGTCCATTCTTAGTCCCGGGACGCCTTGATAAAGCTAAGGCTCCAATACTTGATTGGGATTCCTTGATGAAGCTAAGGTTCCCAATGCTTGATATTTTTTTTTTTTTTTGCTCGTTAATTATTTTTAGTATTTTCTTATGTTCTTATCATTTTATATGCTCATGATACTTGCATTTACGTAATGTTAATGTCTCAACTAATCTAAAAATAGAATTTTGTTTTACTAAATGAACTCAAAGCTAAGTTTCAATCAATTGATTTATCACAAAATCATGAAGTTATTATCAACAACATAAAAATGGAATTTTCTCAACATTTTCATAAACAACAAAGATAGATTTCCAAGGAATTATAAGAAATAAATATTTTCTTTGTATATTAACCGAAGCTTTTAGTAATATAATTTATTAATATTAAAAGTCTTTACAAAAAGCTCAAGATTTAAACTCTTTAAAACTTCGAAATAAAACTAAGAAAACAAGTTACTTTTCAAAGTTAAGATAAATTCATAAGGTTATGAACCCACTAAGGAAAAATAATGGTTGTCAAATTTCTAAAAGAAGGAACTTATTTTCAAAGGAATATAAATGAGGTAAGATTTATAATAATGGATTTTATAAAAATGATTCTTTTCAAAAGAAATGAAAGAACAAGTTTTTGAAAGCAAAAGCTTATATTTTAGAAATGAACATAAGAAAACAAAATTCATTTTCTAAAACCATCCTAAATACAAAATTATAAAAAGGTTTTGAACAACCTAATATACTTTTTTGATAAAAATAGATCTTTTATCACTAGAAGCGAAATTTATGAAAAACTAAGGTTAAAAGGAAAATTTACTTGTTTTGGAAAAAGGAAAGAAGAAAATGAAATAAGATTATACTCATTTATAACAACCTAAGAAAATATAAAGTTTCTTTAAAAGAAATTTTTTAAGTTAAAGTTTAAATGAATTGTTTTATGAAATAAATTGTTGAGACACTACCATTAGGATTTTTGCATATAAAGTGAGCATACCTATATATTCAAAAGTGTTTATCAAATATATATTTATATTGTTACAAAATGATTTTCTTTAAAATGGAGTCGAGCTAGAAAATGGATTTTTGCAAAAGTTTAGAAATTTGTTTTAAACCTGTACTAACGTTTCCGGAACCAAATGACCTTTTATGACCAAGATAAGTTTAGAAATGGATAGAACTTTTCGAATAGGTAGAAAAGGTATATCATATGCGAAATTCCGAGTTAAAATGAGCAAGTTATGGCCATTTTAAGTTGGAATTTTTTTATACGATTTTACCACGATTTTAAGTAAAGTTTAGAATCTCCAAGAATAGAAATTCATGGAAGACTTATCCTGGTATTTCTTTTGTCTAGGTGACGAAGAATACGAGAATACCTTACCCGATGATTACTACGACTAAGAGATAGCGAAATGGACGAGTGAGTTATTCTTCTAATTTCGTTACCTTGCTTGTGCTTGCTTGTAATATAGTAGCATTAGTATACTAAGAAAAGATAAAAACGAATATATTTGGGGATTTCGGGATTATGTGATTCTATGTTTATGCATGAAATGAGAATTAAGAATATTGCAATTTCGATCTAAATAATTTTGTTTACTTACTTGTATGATTGTTTATTGTGGCTAAATTGTTTGATCGCCCCTAATAACCTTAATAAGGTTTGACCTAAGAACAATAAAACGTTTACGCATAGCATCCATTGAGTCACATCTATTTCTGAAGGCTGCTACTCCTACGCGTAGAGTTGGATTGGCTGTGATCGTGCGGTGCACGGGCCATGTTCCTTCCTGGAGAATCCAAATCGCTCAGGGAAAGCGACTCTAGGTTCGGAGCCGAGCCAACCGAACGCTGTGGGTGAGGACTGGGGACTAGAGTAGAAGGTCGAGGACCTTCAACCCCGATTCCCTAACTTTGATAGGAGGGGTAAATCCGTTCTATATTGTTTCCGGATGACTATATATATTGCGTAATCATGTGATTGTTGCATTGAATTCATGGCATATGTGTAATTAAATAAATAACTTGTTTGAAATTATGGTACGAACAAAAAGGAATATCTCATAAGCTAGTTGTAGTTATACCCTATAGATTTTGTTGAAACAGGTGTATTCATGGATTAAATTTGAGGATCAGACATTAAGGAGTCATGGACGGACTTAAGGATATGGAATCATACGATGAAGAAATTTTGTAAGGTTCTTTATATGTGCTAACCTATATGATTAGGGACGTATATTTATTTGAAGATAATAGAAGAACATGCCCTTAAGAATTGAAATGTGATATGCTTAAGTTTTATATTAAGTATTCTCTTTGCCTTGTTACTTGTTTATTATCAATGTAAATTGCGCTCTCCAATGCGTCCTTGGTTGTGATGTACGCCTTGTACATAATATGGAAGCCTTTGCATGACTAAGGTAGTCATTCCTAGGTTTAGTATTGTGTACGGTGGACTGCCACGTTTAGAGTACCCCTCGGGGCGTGACAGTGGCACCATGCAACCTCGTAAGCTAAAATAAGTGAAATTGTTAACACCATCATTTATGTATGCTCTTCTAAAACTTTGGATGACATTAACTTTATTTTTTTTTCTTTTTTACAATCAACTATATAAAATTAGAAGGTGTTAATTTGGTATCCTCCTTTGAAACTTAGGATAAATGTTATATTTGATATCTAAACTTTATTTATTTTGACAAATAACTATGGAAAATTTTAAAAAGTGTCAACTTTATATCCAAATTATTTCTATTTTATTATTAACTTTTTACACTTATCATTCAATTTAAGCATTATAAATGATCTTGAAAAGTTTATAAATGTATTAAATTGATACTTTTAAACTTTGTGTAACTAATTTAAAGTGATATCTTAATAACGCTAGATTGAGCAAATATCGTAGTTTTCTTTATCAAATTTCCAATATAAAAAACCATTGCTTATAAATGTGTAAATTCATAAATAGTATCATTGTCTTTCGACATAATAAATTAATAATAGAACTAGATTTGAAATTTTTAACATCTCAACATTTGATATTAGTTATGGACTCAAAAGCATGAGATTAGTTCACTTAGATAGAATTAGAACACCAATTTCATAACCACAATTTTTTTAAGAAAAATTAATAAATGCAGAAGCTAGCCTAAAAAAGTCTCTAAAATTAAATCAAAACAAGCTTTTATAACATTCTAATTAATTATATTTTTTTATTTAAAAAGTACGTTAGAATAACCTCGAAACAAATTGCAAATCATATCATAGATAATCTTTCTTTTCTTTTTATATGTGAGTTCATAGGTCAACCTTCTTGCAATAAGTTAGCTTGCTTTAACTAATTGGGTTATTCCAAACTAGCAGAAATTGTCTCCATGTTAAATGGGTAAAATTATGCATGTGTGTATGTATATATATACATATGTAAAAGATACACGGAGTTAAATGAATTGGCCCTTTGGCCTGCCTAGCCTTATCTAATTAATGCTATTGTATATGGAGCCTTTGAGAAGCTCCAAATGGCTTTAAGCAAATTGTAAGCCCACCTCTCCAATAAGTTTAACAGAAACCATTTTAAACTAGCCTACTAGCGACTATATTTGGGAAAAAGGTTAGTAACTAAGGTTTGAGGGGTCGGGGATGGTAGGGTCCTTTGGTAATTTCATTTAATTGCTTGTCTACTCCTTATAGCACTTTTTAGCACAAATAAATTAAGTATTGCTTATTTTTTATCCTTCCAAAATAGAAGGAATTCTACGAGGGCCTTATTTCATTCCTTAACATGAAGACATAAGAGGAGAATTGATATTCATGTGAATTGTAAACCTTATAGAGAACCATATCTAGCTTCATTGGTTGCACATCAAATGTGCCTCTCTCCCATCAACTTGGGATCGTTTTCCCATTGTTTTTAATTTAGAATTATTTCGATTAATAATCTTACTAAATTAGATTTAAATAACACATGTAACATCAATCAATAGCTAAGCTAAGGAAAATAGCTACAAATCAGCACTGTTTTGTTGTACAATTATTACATAATTCGACATCTTCATCTAATGATGTCTTAGAGTAGCTAGATGCATAATGCATTGTTATTTTTCTTGTTATTTTATTCATTTATTTAATTTTTTTTTTAGAAGAATTGTATTCAATAAAATAAAATGACATCAATAAAAATTACTAATACAAAAGGATTGGTTGATGAAGAGTATGAGATACAAAGACTTATTCGATTAAACGACCATATCTCTTTAAATATTAAAATATATCTCTTAGGACATATAGTTTCTCCTAGAAGAATAAAATTGTCCCACTAGCAAGTAGGACAAATCCCATAAACAAATAACATAATCCTGTATGAAATCAAAAGAAAAAGAACAAATGCATAAGGATCAATTTACTTATTGTAAAATACTAAGGACAAAAAAAATATTAATTGACCTCTAAAATCTTCGATCAAACCACACATGTCGGGAAGTGGATCTATAGTAATTGAATTGTGGTATGATGTTATGACCCAAGATGGTGGAACACACAGGAAGCCTAAATATTTGCAAGACTATGTCACTTGAAGATCCCACCGTATGATACATGAGGAAAATAAAGTAGATTCATGTATTGTAACTAGCGTGTTAGTTTTAACAAAATAAATAGTTACAAATAGAATAGTGGTTATAAAGCAATGATTTGTAACAGAATAGCATGTACACACATGAGAAAGTATAAATAGAAGAATACAACAGTAAGGGGATCATTCTTTACCCCAAATAAACAATCAAGTGTTTAGGAGTCTCCTGGAACTCGAATCCAGTAAAAGCCCAAATTCTCGAAACCTTAGTTTTATCTTCAACCTCGCAAACAACAAAGAAATCCATTAGTTAGTTAACAAAAATACAGATAGAGATATTGAAAGAGAGATTCGTAAAGAAAACACATTCATTGTGATTTATGAGTGAGACTTGTAGAAAGTGAGAAACCCTAAGTTTGAGAGCAAAAGAAAAGAAAACACGAGAGAAAAGTGAGAGGAGAGTTACCTGCATGAGAATTCTGAGTGTGGAAACCTTAACGCGAGGACTTCTATTGATTGTTTGGGCCGGGCCTCTATATTGGGCTTAACATTTGGTGCTTCTCGTTGATCATTCTTGATCTTCTTTTTGCTTTCTTGATTTGATCATGGCGGAGGGAACTCGTAGCAGTCGTATGTTGGAGGAATTGCAGAATCATGATACCAGGATTGTTGATCTGCAACAACAACAATCACAAATGCAACAACAACAATCGCAAATGCAAAAATAGCAAGAAAAGATGGGAGTCGATTTGGAAAAGATGGGAGCAGATTTGGAAGAAATGTTACGATATGTCAGATTGCAAATGAGGAATCAGACCAATTCACCGTCTGCATCAGGGGGAATGGTGACATCATCTTCCGACCAACATTCTCAAGATTCATGTGTTAATTTTCTAGCCAACATCAAATTGGAGCTTCCAAAGTTTTCAGGTCAGAATCCGTTACCATGGATCTTTAAAGCGAATCACTTTTTCAATTTTCATAACATACCTGAAAATGAGAGGTTAGAACTAGCTGCATTTGCAATGGAAGATGAAGCAGAACAGTGGTATGAATGGTTAGATAGAAATAAATTGCTTACCTCTTGGCCTGCTTTTCTTAAAGCTTTAGAATTGCGCTTTGGACCTTCTCTTTTTGAGGATTTCCAAGGACAACTCAGCAAGTTAATGCAAACTGGATCTGTATCTCAGTATCAACATGATTTTGAAACTCTTTCTAATAGAGTAACTGGCCTTTCAGAACCATTTTTACAAAGTTATTTCATTTCGGGTCTTAAACCCTTAATAAAACATGAAGTTTAAGCATCCAAACCTATCAGTCTTCTTGATGCAATGAGTTTAGCCAAACTACATGAATCTAAACTTTCTAGTCTCCTATCTTTAACAGCAAAATCATCTACTCTCACTCCTACAAATACATCCAATTCTTACAAACAATCTATTCAGTCCAATTTTATTCCTTCTAAACCCAACAAACCTGTTTACAAAAATTCAGAGGCATCTTCTTCTAAACCAACCTACAATTCTAAAAAAACTTTACCTTTCAAAAAAATTGTCACAATCTGAAATGGCCATTCGAAAAGAACAGGGACTTTGTTACAATTGTGATGAAAAATTTAATAAAGATCACATTTGTAAAGCTAAATCTCTTATGCTGATTCAACCGGATACACATGAAGATAATGAAGATGAGATTACAGAGGATCTTATGCATGAGCAAATAGAAACAGGACATGATTTGAATGTTGAAATTAGCTTTCATGCTTTATCTGGTGCTTTTGCACCTAAGACACTTCGTTTAAAAGGGATCATTAAGGCCAAATCTGTTTCTATTCTGGTTTACTCTGGGAGTACACACAATTTCATGCAAGAGAAAGTTGCCAAACAGTTGAATTTACCAATGGTTGCTGTTACTTCATTTCCTATTATGATTGGCAATGGGGAACGTCTCACTTGTCAAGCTATGTGTCAGAAGATGCAATTACGGTTGAATAATGAGTGTTTTTCAGTGGATTTCTATGTTCTTCCGATTCAAGGGGCTGAATTAGTATCGGGTATTCAATGGTTGACTACTTTGGGACCTATCACAGTGGATTATGCTGCTTTGACCATGGAGTTTGGGTATAATGGAAAAAGATTAAAACTGACAGGAGATTCAACAGTAGAGGTCCAACAGATTCAACATCATCAATTACATAAATTGGTGCAATCTGATAATGTGGCTTGTATGTTTAGTTTGATGGCTCAGAAGCAAGATTCACCTATTGATACCACCAACAGTAATGATTTACAATCATTATTGGGTAGATTTCACGATGTGTTTGAAGCTCCATCATCACTGCCACCATTAAGGGATGTTCAACATTGCATCCATCTTAAAAATGAGACTGAACCAGTGAATGTTCGTCCATATAGATACCCACATTATCAGAAAGCAGAAATTGAGAGTGTGGTTGAGGAAATGTTGCATTCAGGGGTGATCAGGCCGAGCACAAGTCCTTTTTCTTCTCCAGTATTATTGGTAAAGAAAAAAGATGGGTCTTAGCATTTTTGTGTGGACTATAGAGCATTAAATCAGGCCACTGTGTTGGACAAGTTTCCTATTCCAACAGTGGATGAATTGTTGGATGAGCTTTATGGGGCAATAGTTTTTTCAAAATTGGATTTACGAGCAGGATATCATCAAATCAGAATGCTGCCTGAGGATATTCACAAAACAGCATTCAGGACTCATGAAGGGCATTATGAATTCGTGGTTATGCCTTTTGGTTTGTCCAATGCACCGGCTACATTTCAAGCAATCATGAACACTCTTTTTCGACCCTATTTGCGAAAATTTATCATTGTGTTCTTTGATGATATACTGATATATAGCAGGACACTAGAAGACCATTGGCAGCATTTGGAAATTGCTTTGAAGTGTTTACAAGATAACCAATTTTATTTAAAGCAATCTAAATGTTCATTTGCTCAAGATAAAGTTGAATATCTTGGACACTTTGTGGATGCAACAAGAGTCAGTCCTGATCCAACTAAAATACAGGTTGTGTTGGATTGGCCTACACCAGAAAATCCAAAACAGTTGAGGGGATTTTTGGGATTAACAGGGTATTATCGAAGATTTGTCAGGGGTTATGCTACCATTGCTGCACCATTGACAAATCTGTTAAGGAAGCATGCTTTTGAGTGGAATGATGCAGCCACTCAAGCATTTGATCAGTTGAAGCAAGCTATGACTCAGACTCCAGTTTTGGCTTTGCCTAATTTTTCACAGCAGTTTTTTGTTGATACTGATGCATCAGGCTTAGGATTGGGGGCGGTTTTGCATCAAGGCAAACAACCAATTGCATTCTTCAGTAAGAAAATTTCCTTAAGAATGCATAAACAGAGTGCTTATGTGAGAGAATTGGTAGCTGTTGTGGAAGCAGTTAAAAAATGGCGCCAATAATTATTAGGCAACCATTTTATCATTCGAACAGATCAAAAAAGTCTCAAGAAAGCTTTGAATCAAGTCATTCAGACTCCTGAACAACAGCAGTACTTGGTCAAATTATTGGGATATGATTATGAGATTATCGACAAACCAGGTGCACAGAATGTGGTGGTTGATGCACTCTCCATAAGTTTTTCAGATCAATCTCAATGTTTTGCTATATCTTTAATCTCTTTGGACTTTGTTACACTACTTAAAACAGAGTATCAAGAGAATAAAGATTGGAACAAATTGTTAACTGATGTACAACAACAGATAGTGGGACCTGTGCCACTTATTCATCAGGAGGGACTATTGTATTATGGAAGCCGAATCTATATTCCTTCTCATTCTTCCATTATTAATTCATTAATAATGGAATTCCATTCAACACCAATTGGAGGGCATTTGGGCATTTTGAAGACTGTTAAGAGAATAAGTGCTTCCTTTTATTAGAAAGGAATGAAGAAGGACGTGGAAGAATTTGTGAAGCTCTGCCATGTTTGTCAACAAGTGAAATATTTGACAACATGCCCATCCGGGTTGCTTCAGCCTCTACCCATTCCACAGAATGTGTTTGAGGATATTTCCATGGATTTCATTATTGGGTTACCACTATCAAATGGATATTCTGTTGTACTAGTGGTGGTTGATCGTTTAACCAAGTACTGCCATTTTGGGTGTCTTTCAGCTCATTTCACAGCTTTCTCAGTGGCCAAGTTATTTGTAGACATGGTGGTCAAGTTACATGGCATACCAAAGACCATTATATCTGACCGAGACAGAGTTTTTATGAGCAGATTTTGGGGAGACTTATTCAGACTCAGTGGGACTACATTGAAGATGAGCTCTGCTTACCATCCCCAGACAGACGGTCAGACTGAGGTATTTAACAGATGTCTGGAACAATACCTCAGGTCATTTGTTATGGATAATCCTAAGCAATGGCCAAAATTTCTACCTTGGGCAGAATTTTCATTTAATACCAGCTTCCATACAAGTTCTCAGATGACACCTTTTCAAGCTTTATATGGAAGAGAACCTCCTACTGTACCATCTTATACAAGGGACAAGCTCCAATGAGGCTGTGGATCATGAATTGAGGACTAGAGATGAGGTTTTAAGACAGCTTAAGTCTCATTTACTGCAAGCACAGCAGAAAATGAAACTTCAAGCTGATAAGCAGAGGATTGATAAAGAATTTAGCATTGGCGATTGGGTGTATGTCAAGCTTCAGCCTTATAGGCAAACATCTCTTGCCAATAGGTTATCTTATAAGCTGTCTCGACGATATTTTGGCCCTATAAGGTACTACAGAAGATTGGAGCAGTGGCATACAAATTAGATCTTCCTAGTACTTCTCGTATACACCCTGTCTTTCATATTTCAGTTCTTAAAAAAGCTGAAGGAAACATGTACTGAGGTACCCCTTCCCTTGCAATCTGTGGACAATTGTCCTATTGTTCAACCTTTAGCTATTTAGATTCAAGAAGGGTTACGACAGGGCAAAGAGTTTTTGCAAGTTTTGGTTCAGTGGGAATCTTTACCCACAGAAGAGGCAACATGGGTCGATTGGCAGGATTTTCATAGGGACTTTCCAGATTATCACCTTGAGGACAAGGTGGATTTTTCAACAGAGGAGCAACGTGTTATGACCCGAGATGGTAGAACACACAGAAGCCTAAATATTTGCAAGACTATGTCACTTGAAGATTCCACAGTATGATGCATAAGGAAAATAAAGTAGATTCATGTATTGTAACTAGCGTGTTAGTTTTAACAGAATAAATAGTTACAAACAGAATAGTGTTATAAAGCAATGATTTGTAACAGAATAGCATGTATACATGAGAAAGTATAAATAGAAGAATACAACAGTAAGGGGATCATTCTTTACCCCAAATAAACAATCAAGTGTTTAGGAGTCTCCTGGAACTCGAATCCAGTAAAGCCCCAAATTCTCGAAACCCTAGTTTTATCTTCAACCTCGCAAACAACAAAGAAATCCATTAGTTAGTTAACAAAAATACAGAAGAGATATTGAAAGAGAGATTCGTAAAGAAAACATTCATTGTGATTTACGAGTGAGATTGTAGAAAGTGAGAAACCCTAAGTTTGAGAGCAAAAGAAAAAACAGAGAAAAGTGAGAGGAGAGTTACCTAGTGAGAATTTTGAGTGTGGAAACCTTAACGCGAGGACTTCTATTGATTGTTTAGGCCGGGCCTCTATATTGGGCTTAACATACGATGGTTGATGATGATGCAAATAATAGATGTAGAGAACAAATATACAATAAAAAATGATAGATCTCAAAATATTAATACGTAGTAATCCAATAATGGATTTGTCAAGGGTAAATTACAGTAAAAGGTCCCAACATTTAGAGGTAAATTCATTTTTGGTCCCGACATTCCGAAAAATTTATTTTAGGTCCCAACGTTTGGAGGTAAGTTCATTTAAGGTCCCAACATTTGAAGAAGTGAGTCAATTTCGATCCCCCCAATAACATGTGTCAATAGAAGAAGAGTCTTCTCAATTTTGATTAAATATTCTCTATTAGTGACACATGTCCTTGGAAGCCAAAATTGATCCACTTCTTCAAATGTTAGAACCCAAAATGAAATTTTTGAAACATTGGAACCCAAAATGAACTTATCCCAAAATATTGGAACATTCTAGTATAATTCACGCGATTTGTCAATTTATAATGGTTAAGAAAGTGAAAAATGTTTAGAAAGAAGGGTCGCCATTAAGCCCTATACTAGGATTTTTTTTCCTTTTTTTTTCTCATAGAATATATATTTTGTTCTAAAAATATTTTTGTTAGCACTCGGCCCACTCAAATATGTTTAAGCCAAGCTCACTAACATTTCTACCCTACTTCCTCACTCTGTCTCAATTCCGCCTCTCACTGCCTAAGGTAACGTAACCCTAACTTTCTCTGTTTCTCTTCTATCGCTAAACTCTCCTCGCCTCTAATGGTGTGTTACTTTGTAGGTTGATATGATTAAGCTACAGTTTGGTTATTTCAAGATAGCCAATCTCCTAAACTCAATCACAGGATTGATCTATTGACATGAACTCTGGTGTCTTTTCTTTATTGCTTTTCGATATTTATAGATGTACCTACGTTTCTTTATTCTATTACAGATTTACTACAGGTATTTACTATCTTAACTAATGTATAGTTTTAGTTCTCTACTTAGTTTTTTTTCGAATCATGTACATGTTCGTCTAATCTGTAACAATTTGTTCTCCGCTTGAAAAAGACCTTGTCCTCAAGTTATGAAATAGATGTCTGGAATTTGTTGTATCGGAACAAAGAATTTGAGACACCCATTTGTTGCTACTATAATATGATTTTGTGCATGTTTGCGAAAATGTCCCTGTCATGAACAACAAAACCTTGAAATCAGTAATAGTTTCTCAAGTTGTAGTTTGAGATTGAAATGTCTGCATGATATTAATATATGATATCCCTGTAGTCTCATTTGATTCATTGATGATTCTTATATGTAAAGACACGAAATGGTAGTTAATCAATAGCATGTTCAAGGACTGAAATATGAAACTCCCTTCAATTCGTATAAGCAGAGTATCCAAATTGAAAAATTTTCTCTTTATAAACAATGACCTTGTTGAGCTTATTCTTGTTTGTAATTTAATACTATTACAAACATCATATTCCTAAGGATACAATAAAGCTTAGTCCTATGCTTGTTTACCGAATGCTTGTCCCTAACTTGTGCATTCCATAGAATAATAGTGAAATGATCCAACATCTCTTCTCTGCTATTTAAAAAAATATTTAGAGGATTAAAATTCCAAGTTCCATCCCAAACCCTGTGTTGGAATAAGTGCTATGATGAGAGGATATAACTTAAAATGTGATGGCTACCCAATTTGTGTTGAAAAGCAAATTTGTTGATGGTAATCATAATTTAGTGGAAAAAATCCTCTTGAGCCAAACCATAATTATTTGATTTTGAAACTACTATGGTTGTATTTCTTCCATACCCTTTATAGCTTGCTTATATGTCCCTTTATATATTAACACAATATGGTCCCACTCTCTATTTGAAATGACCCTTTGAAAAAACTCCTCAATTGGCAATGATGCTAGGACTCTTAAATGTTGCTAGCTACTCATACTGAAAAGTATGTAGGTAATAGGCATTGTATGATTAAATTTAAGTCTCTGAGCTAGCTTAGAAAAAAATCCAGCAAATTTTGCTTGATCTTGACCCATTTTTGCTGCCCCAATAATATCGGATGCACTAGCCAAGGCATTATCACCATTAGTATCAAAATGTTGCACTTAATTTTCAGTGGTAGCAAATTCTATCACTGTAAAGACATTCTCCTCCATCCACTGTGAGTCAACAACATTCATATTAATATCATCTATATATGAATCTGATGCATGATTATATTCATCAAAATTCCATGTTTGTTGTTTAGAAATTTCATGTGAAACAACTGTTTTAAGTCTCAATCTCACTATCCTCTGTCAAATCATACTTAAAACACCCAAAACATATGAAGTGTAGCTTAAAGAAATGATCCCATGTTTAAAATGATTGAACTCATCCATGCACTTATACCACATGATAGCATGATCTTGCATGGCAAAGAAGACAATCTTAGGATAATACTTTTCATCTATATGATAAGAATCCAAGAAAAATTCCACTTAAAACACCCAAGAAAGTGGATCTTGACCTGAAAAGTGAGGAATTTCTTACTTGATTATGCTTAACATGGATGGATGAAGAAAGTGTAATGGTTGAGCTTGCAATATCTCATAACATGGCTGATTAAGTCTCAATCTATCTAGCTTAGAATTGACAAATTGCAATGAACAATAAGAATCTCTTACTAATTCCTTGATACCCTCTAATTCTGACATTGGAAATTGAAATTGTGAAACTGATGATGAATTTTGCTAATCAAGTTGACCATGTTGCCTCTAATTGTGTTGTGTTTGAATCTGCTGTTGTTGAATGCTCTGAGATTGCTGCTTAAACTAATATTGCATTGTTTGATCGTGATCCATTGATGAAAATGGAAACTCCTCACTAAAATTGAAATATAAACTAACATTAAATAATTAATTTTTATTATAAGTCCCAATTAACATACAATAGGGTAAAAGTGAATTATTTGCTATTGAAAACATTTTTCAAGTTTTTTTATCTTTACGTGCACAAATGATTAATGAATGCAATGAGACAATAACAAAATAAGGCCCAAGATTTGTAAAAGTTTCTCTTTATGAGTCAAATCTCTTTTAGGTCCACTATTGTGCTGGGGATTCAATCTTTCATACTAGTCGTTTTACTGATCTAATCAAAATGAGAGATTACAGACACCAATGCTATATTATTCTATCTCACATTGACACTAATCACAGAACTATAAGATACTAAGATGTAATCTTCTCAATCAACCACTTATCCTAACTCTCAAAGAAAGAGCAAGGATAGTTTAAGATGAGATACAATAGGTTCTCAAAATTTTAAGAGCAATTCGTAAAGTAAAAAATAATGTAGGCACTTATGGCGAAAGGTTTGAAGTAAGCTTTAGCAAAGTATCAATGGTAAGCTTGTAATTGAGAGTGCAAGTATGTTGAAAGATTTGAATTTTTATTCTTATATATTGTTTGTGTAACGTCCTTGAAAGAATCTCGGTAATTTTGTCAAAATGTCTTCGAAAACATCAACACTTTGTCTTCTTGAAATTTGAACATTTGAAAACTGAAATATCCCACAAAATTTGGTTGAGCTTGTCTTAAACTTATTTTGTTGCTTTGAATGAATGATGTTATCTGATCTTTGATCCATTGCTGTTGTTCCTTAATTTGATTTTGAATATTGAAAGCTTTTAAAAATATCTAAAATATGTTGTAATTCGAAGGTTGGAAAGCTCCACAATATTTGGAAATAATTAGTAGATAAAGTTTTATCCACATATCTTATTATTTTCATGCTACGGATTAACTCGATAAACTTTATCTTCAAATTCTATCTTTGGTTGCTATGGATTAACTGGATAAACTTTATCTCCGAATCCTATCTTCGGTTAGATTATAATATGTCTTCATGCCTGAAAATATATTTTTGGACAATATGTGTGAAATTTCGGAAAAAAGGATTACTTGATCTTCAAGTTCCAAAATCATATAATATGTTATTCCTATGGATTTAATAACCCCCTTTAGTGGAATGCATTAGATGCATTACCTAAACATATCCAATAAGTAGAGTTAGGTCTTCATTAATAAGTACGTTGATCTTTAAAAAAAATTCTTAGTACTTACGTAAAAATTTTATCGTCTCTTTGAAGCCATTTACAAAAGTTTTGTCATATGTTCTAGCATAGCTTCTAATAAAGCTTATGGCAAAGCTTCTGTTTATATATATAATATATATATATATATATTAAATCAGCACACTTAATTTAATTGATCAAATATCTTTGATTCCTTTCTATTATCATCAAAATTGTTAAGGAAATATCCTAATAGTTATTTATTTCTAGTTAAATTCTATTTTAATAGACCGAATATAAGGTTAAAGTTAAAAAAAAACTTATGTCATTGGTTGTTGGAAATTGGAATCATATAAATAGAATAGATTGAAATCTAACGAATGAAATAAACAAGGGAATTATAAATCTATTTTTATCTTTGGATATGTTCACGAAATGAAATAAGTATATAATGGAATTTATCAAAAATATCATTGGCAATAAATATATATGATAGATATATGTAGGATAAAAAATATAATTAAAATATGAATTGAATCATTATTGTGGAATCAAATTCCTCCTAAAGCAGGAATCATGATTCCATTCTCGAGTACAAAAAATATAATTAACTTTTAAATGTCAAAACAGCCTTCCACAATTATGAATTTCATTGCAATCCTATTAGGTTACTGAAGATGTCTACTCTTCCTGGCTGAGAGTTATAAATGTATTCTTAACTCATTGTTGTCACCTTTGGCATTAAGTGATGGAAAATTCTACTATTTATTATTTTTTTTAATAGGACTGGTTCCTTTAGTTATTTAACATCTTAAACTCATATCTAATTCTAATCATATCATTAAAATACTTAATAAATTAAATACTCTATTTATTTTAATAATCAGCTAATAAAATGATGATTTTGTTAAAAGGGACACTGAAGTTTCTTTAGTTATATGCTATTTTAAGAATATGTATTTATATATATCCACATCAAATACAATGTATTACATGGATTTATAAAGGTACAAGGTCTAAAGACAGCTCCCATTTCGCTAGATATTACGAAACAAATATGGTACAATCTTCCATTTGGGCCGTGGGTTAATTATCGAAAATCTTTCCTATGTTTTAACTAATTTATAAATACATTACTTCTATTGGTTTTTATGAGAAATAATGACCTAAACTTCATGCAAAAGTATCAGCATAATTAATTACTATTAGAAGGATACATGTTAGTATCTTATTGGTCTAAAAAAATTAATTTAATAAAAATATTACAAAATAAATTTAAATAAATAAAATATTAAAAATTATTTTTAAAAGTAAGAAATTTGAAAAAGAAAATGTAAAATTAATTTTTTTAGTAAAGCATTTTGATAGTTTTTATTCTAAAATTATTAAATAATATTGATTATTTAAAAACCTTAGATGACTTATTTATCAAAAAAATTATCACAATAAAATATTTACAAATAATCAAAATATAGGTAAGATTTTCATAATTAACCTTTTCGATTCCATCCATAACCCAATGTATTTGTTTCCTTCGTTATATTGGGAGTAGGAAGAACCAAAAGTCTTTTCACATTAGTCTAAAAGTTCATATTTAAATACCTAATTGATCGATAATCATACTCATAAAGTTTGAATTTCCATTTTAAAGCTCATATCCTTAATTTTGTAAGTTCGAGCCCATGTTTTTTTTTTTTTTTCTTTTTTAAGCCTAAAAGAGCTACCAGTCCCTCTTTCATTTTATTAGGGGCTCAATGATGTGGTCTGCCATATTAATCAAATCATGACATGTTAGAAAAGCACACTTCAACTTTAACTACAAAGGCGACATAGAATTGCATGATATCCAATTCAAAAAATTTTAAATTTGAGATTAACTTAGTCAAATTGAGATTAGGATTTTGAAATCAAACATAATTTAAAATGTATTTAATAAATTCGAGTTCAAGCCAATTAAACTTATTTGGAGAGATGATAAAAAAAAATTTATTACTGTGTCTAAAATATTATTTTGTTTAATTTGACTAATATTTAACTCAACTCAATCCAGATTACAATTATAAGTTAATTGAGCTAAACCTATAAATTTTAAACTTAGATCAGTGAATATGGAGTTAAACTCGAAAAATGTGAATTTTTTTCCTTTGCCTAAACCGAAAAATGTGAAAATGAATTTGTCATATTTGCACCCTTATTATTAATACAAAGTTGTTGGCCAGTTATGTCGGCCTACACGAGTGTAAATGATTCAAATTTATTTGTTGTCTATTTGAATTTAACTTCAATGCTTATCAGAGTTGAACTTAATCATACTGATGAAGTTCCAATTCAAAACTATTTGAAAAGTTTGTCAATTCGAATTCATTAATGATCATGTTTGAGTCAATTAGCAATGAGCAAATGGAGCTTGAGTGGCCAATCAAGTTCAAATGAAATTTCTATAATAATATATTTTAATAAAAAAATATTTTTCACATAAAATTTTATAAATTGGAAGATGGGTTAGATCGTAAACGAATTGAGTAAGGTTGCATGATACTAAACTCAAACTCAACCTAAAACATCAAAACCAAATTATGCTTTAGCTCAATTTAGAAAAACATTAAATAATCTAAATTAAGCTTGAATTATTAAAAATATTTTTTATTATAATTATAATAATATTAATATCTAAAATAAACTTACATTTGAATAAAAATTACATTCAATTTGATGTACTACTTAAGCTTAAATTTGATAAACTATTTAAGTAATTAAACTTAATCGACTCCCTATCCTTATTTCAAACTCGGGTAAAAATCGAATCATGTGAACAGGCCAGTCGTTTGCGGTTTGGTAGCCTGCATGTGGAATTTAATTTAAAACAAAACGGTAACATTGCAGATCAACCCGTCCCCGTTCCCCAAATTTGGCGCCGGGATCCGGTCTGGTAGCCCATGACTCACTGAGTCACCGTCTGCTCTCTCGATCTCAGACACTCCTCTGCAAATCAAATCCACCATGATTGCTTCCGTCTCCCTCTAACCCTAACCCTAACCCTAGAAATGGTCCGGTACCCGAAACGCCAAATCTCCCTCCTCCTTTCCTGCTCATTCCCCTTCCTCTCTTCGCCGTCTTCCTCTTCTCTCACTTCAACACCACATCACTTCCTTTTATTTCCCCAACTCAAAACCCTAATTTCATCCACTGTTCCAATCCCCACCAGACCCCAAACCCCAATTTCACCCTAATCATCAAACTCCTCGCTTACAATCGCCTTGAATCCCTTTCTCGCTGCCTCCGATCCCTCGCGGCTGCCGACTACCTCTCCGACACCGTTCACCTCCACATTTACATCGATCACTTCGTTAAAGATCGAAACTTTGATGAACTGGATCGTGAGTTAGATAATTCGCGCAAAATTCTGGACTTTGTTGATGGATTTGTGTGGAAGTTTGGGGTAAAGTTGGTGCATTATCGGACTAGTAATGCGGGATTGCAGGGACAGTGGTTGGAAGCGTGGTGGCCGAGTTCCGATAACGAGTTTGCGTTCGTTGTGGAAGATGATTTGGAGGTTTCGCCATTGTATTATAAGTTTGTTAGGGCTGTGATATTGAATTTTTATTATAATTCATCGAATTATAGTCCTTCGGTTTACGGGGTGACACTTCAGAGACCAAGGTTTGTGCCAGGTAGCAATTTT
The DNA here is from genome assembly GCA_024138025.1 of Combretum micranthum. Classification (NCBI taxonomy): domain Eukaryota; kingdom Viridiplantae; phylum Streptophyta; class Magnoliopsida; order Myrtales; family Combretaceae; genus Combretum; species Combretum micranthum. The sequence continues at coordinate 315,552 of JAMXBD010001017.1, forward strand.
GATCTCTTGTTGGTTTTGATGCCTGAAATGTGTAGTTTTTGAATTTGATTGGAGTGTTGTTGTCATTGGGATCAGGTAGCGATTCGTGTTATCATATGGAAATTGTTTTTATATTGGTATTGAAGTCCCGTCTGTTGTGAAAAATATGTGGAATTGATCAAACATTAGGAATAATTGATTGATTTATGAATATGTCGATTCTTCATGGGTTATCAATTGGGCTTTTCTTTTATGGATCGGGTTTTGGAAGGGGAAGCCAGTTCAATCTGTTTTCTGTCACTTCCAGTTTTTGCTTGATGCAACAAATTAATTCCAATGTTATTAGTTAGATAACAGGATATATAAATGCTTGATGGATTGTTTGACTTCTCTTTGCGGTAAATCAATTGACAATTTGTGTTATGTTGCATTTCGAGTGACAGCATGGCATTACTTTTTGAAAGGGTGTTTGTTAGTTTTTTATTTCGAAAGTGATAATAAATGGTAGTTAGTTGAAAAGTGGAAGGAGATGTAGAAGACGAGTTCGGTAATCATTATGATCATATACTAAAATTTTGACCTACATTGGAATTATGTTTAATCCTAAAGCTCAAATGTGGCTATGCGGTTTATTCTTTCATGTTTTTAGGTAATTAGTTCAATCTACATATGTTTGTTTGCGATAGCTCGAAGGTAAGAGATATGACCAATCATGGATTTAATTTCGATGATTGGAAAATGTCTCATTTGTGGCATTTCTGGGCGCTGGGTCTATGTTTGATTGATTTTAGTTATATCTAACATTTGAAGTTTTTTTAATATACATGGAAAGAGTTGGCTGCGGCCTGATATCAAATTGCATCATAGGCAGAGAAAAGAATGCTTCTGCCCTTTCAAACACTTTATATATGCAATAGGACTATATTTAACTGTGCACTCTTAAGTCATAAAGCATCAGTCTATGGTGGGTATAGTATCAAATGCAAATCATTGAGTGAATTTTATCACAAATAGAACAAGCTGGCCTACTTGTTTAGTTTGCTTTATCTTTTATACACTCATGTTACTTCAAAGTATTGCTCCTTGGTAAGTAAATTGCTTCACCATTTCAAAGCATATCAAGCAAATCTACCTTCTTGCTATTAATAATATTTTGTGTTTTCAATATCTATATGTTTAAATTTTATTTACTTGGCTGATCTTATTCAGCATATCGTCATGTTTAACAGGTAAACACGGGAACAAATTAAAACTTGACAGCAGCAGTCGACTTTTCCTCTATCAATTAGTTGGTACTTGGGGCCAGATTGTCTTTCCAAAGCAGTGGAAGGAATTTAGGCTCTGGTATGATGATCACAAATCAAAAGGCATAAAGCCAATTCTTGAGGGAATGGTAATTTGATATCACTCAACTTTTCACAATTTTTGTTGTATTTTTTGTCTTGTTGACATGAAAAGCTAGAGGTGCATTTGCAGGTGACTACTGGATGGTATAAAAGGCTTGGAGAAAAAATATGGACTCCTTGGTTCATAAAATTTATTCATTCCCGTGGCTATTTCAATATATATACCAACTTTCTACAGGAGAGAGCACTCAGTGTTTCTCATAGAGATGCTGGTGTCAATTATGGAAAATCAGCTGGTCCTGACTCAAATCTCCTAGATAAAAATTCCTTTGATTTTAATCTTTTGGAGATGCAACCTTTGCGTAACCTAAAGTGGTATGATTTTTGTTTCCGTGAAGTACTACCTAATAGAGTTGTAAAGGCATTCGACAATCTTGGTTCTGTCCTCAACAGTGTGCAGAGAAATGATACTGTAATAATTCTGAGTGTTTTTGGAGTTCCAGAGATCCTCATAAGGAACACGCTGTGTAATTTTGAGAGGCTCAATGTGCGAAATTACGTACTTATTGGCCCTAAATCAGATCTTTTGCGTGATTTTGCTAGAAGAGGGCATGCCATAATTGATGCGGATGAGTTTGTCCTGAGTTTGGGGGAGAAAAAGTTAACAAAAGAACAGGCTACCTCAGTAGAAACAGTGAAAGCAATTTTAGCAGTGTCTCATGCTATTAAAACGTGCTTAGAGCTTAAATACAATACTTGGGTAGTGGCTGGAAACACCTTTCTTGCTAATGGAAATGTGTTTCTTGAATCCACTGATCCATCCTTCGACTTGTATGCTGACAAGAACTTGGGTCTTATGTTTCTTCGAACCTCAACCTCTCTTCAAAAAATATGGATGGACTCTTTTATGCACAAGGTTGAATTAATGGTGGCCTTGAAGAATAACGTTCCATCAAACCATCTGAACATTTTGTGGACATGGTATTGAGGGTATTGGAACCGAAGGGTGTTAGAATTAAGAGTATGCAGAAGAGTTTTGGAGTAGACATTTCTAGCAACACTGATCAGTCATCTAGGGGGATCAGGAACAAAGTCTTTTACTGGTCTGGTGATATGAACTCGGATGTATACAAAAGCAGCTAGGAGATTTGGGCCTGTGGTTTCTAGATAGTGACTCTTCTTGCTCAGCTGTCACTTGTCACCTGTCATAGCACCTGTTTAATCTGTGCTTTTGATTTATCATTGAATTGGTCTTCTCTTCTGTAAATTACATTTGAAAGAGGTTATATGATCAGTCTTTCATCAGCAACACTAGCACGGATCATTCTGTGCCTGTGTTCATGGAGAAGGTCCTTGCAATGGGCCATCTGGGTTGTAACTGTAATCCAGGTCTAATATGGCATTGGATCTTGTTTGCTATAGAAATTCAGTTGAAGTTTGTAATTAAGTCTTCTTTGCAAGACTTACTGTCCATTTTTTTATAGCACACAAGGCCCCTATTTCTGAAATGAAATTATTGATGAAGCGATCTCACATTCTTACTAGCTTGCGTTTTGAGGCATCTCTTAGTTCAATTTCAAACTGCTGAACTCGTGCCTGTGGTTCTGGAAGAAAGAGGGTGGAAGAAGATGCTTAAATTTTGGTTTCAGCTGACTCTGAAGAACTGCTGTACACTCTGTACCGAAGACTGCACTGGATTAACCAGCAGCTCCAATTGCTGCTCATACTTTGGATGTGTGCAAACCTATGATTTATTTGGGAGAGATTTTTGAAGAGGTTCTGCATATGTTCTCACCGAACAAGTCGGTAGTTTGTGAAACAGATATGGGGATTATTTTATGAAATTAGGAAGAACTGATGCACTCAATTTTGCTTTATTATGTACCATGTCTGTGTAAAGAGTAATGTTGCAACTGGCATAATCAGACGACATGCTCTGCATGATCTTTCTCCTGTACCATTTATAATTCTATGTTAGGGACCTTTCCATTGGTTTTTTGTCCCAGTCAGCTTATGGGTTTTCTCGTTTTCACTTTTTATTAGTGTTATTATTTTTCCCTTTTAGGCCAGAAGTTCGTGGATTTTCTTGTAACACTTTCTGGCAGGTATAGAATTCACTACCGTATTCTTTCAAAATAGATCCCAATCCTCTCCTAGTCTATTGGACAATTAGAAAACTGAGAAAATGAAGCCTTATTCCATCAAGTCACCTAATGAACAAATCTATCACAAATGCACTACACCTACCACTTTGATCTCTACCAAAATGCACAAGCACAACAACCACCACTTTGATCTCTACTTTTAACGTTTACACGAGAGCATAAATAGAATAAACACACACACGGGCACCTAATAACTATTACTGCACCAATAGATGAGTAAGATGGATCTGCCGGGTTTATGATGCCACGTAGAAGTTACTTTAATATTTTAATGGAATGAACGTATTCCTAAACTAGTTTCCTCCTTGAGACCAAAAATATCCAAAACATCTAACATGGCGTTCAGCTAAAACTTGTTGAGGTTAATAGATTGCTCCATGCTAGAGGCATTGGTTGCGAGGTTGAATAGATTAACTATACAAAAGGAATGTTTGTAAGGATTGGAGATTCTGCATACATACATGTAGATACAAATGCACATGCCTTAAACTAGTGCATTTTCAGAAAGTATTAGTTGACTTTAAAAAGGGATTGACCTCCATGGCCCCATTTCAAATTGGTGCTGATTTATATTCATTAAACGCGTGTGGGGTTTTGGTGGGGGGGTGGTTCTTCTTCTTCTTCTTCTTATTAATGTGTACGCGTTCATGCATGTGACTTGTGAGGAACTAATCATGAAACCACTTATATACCTTCCGTCCCCTTTGGTACCTTCACATCTCAACTAACAACATATAACTAGCAAAATGGCATGGAAAAGTTTCCCAATATCCCAACTAACGCTTTGGATGAAGAAAAACATCGGTGGAAGATGGTTGGAGAGGAATCGGTGTTATGAAAGTGGTGGACGAGAGAATGGCGAAGGCGTGCAGGGAATTTGAGGCACGGAGAAGAATGAAATTACCGTCGGGTTTTTTTTTAAGTTTATGTCCGTTGAAGGTGCAAGCACAACCTGCACCTTCTTCCATAAAAACATAAAAGCTACAGTGAAGGCGCAGGCATGTTTATGAAGGGGCAGGGCCCCATGTCCGTACAAAAACAGAAAATGTTATTCTTAATTGTCACTTGCCAGCTGATGGAACGATCAAACGTCATGCTTGAATCTGGTATCCGCATCCTAATTTCTGGTGTACTTAGTTGTTAATTTTAACATGATCCAAACTTCATGTTAGACCAGGTTCATGCTTGGACCTAAAAAACTGGTATACATAGCATTGCTCGTGTTTTGAAGAGGTTCATATTAGCAGGAAATAAAATGGCCAGCAGCTAAGCTCCTATCATGTATCAGTACGAAGCTGATAAACCTTGGCAGTCTTCAAGAGTGACTGCACGACACTTGTCAAAACAGTGCCGGGATTTTGTAAGTAGAAGCGAAAGGTGCACAATTACAACCTCCACAGTGCAACAGCCAAAACGCCTGCAAAGGCCTTCCAACTCTTGTTCATCTTTTCTATCTCAGAATGTTGTACAGGTAACGAATCTCTGCCTTCTAGGCCCAGTAGACCAACACCCTAATTCACGCCCTTTTTTGAACCGTGTAAAACATGCTCCAAGTAGTTCCCACTTTCCCAGAGTTATCTGAATCCAGTTTCATTTGCCACATCCTCAATTGCACATGGAGGGTTTTGTATATGATGGTCCTTAAATTTGCCCTAAGAACAGATGATTTTCTGGGCATCGTATTGGATGTCGTCTTGAGATGGGTCATAAACATGCTTTGCGACAGACAGCATGTCTTCTGTAACTTGATGCAGTATGGTCAATCAGTAATATGTCATGCTGTGTTAGCTTCAAACTTCTCGAAGATGTTGCCCTTTCATCACCCTTTCCGTGCACATGTGATTAGATTCAGCCACTAGTCCCATGCATTCTGAATTCATCTTGGGGGCCCACTTTTGTTACATTTTTCTAGCGCGAGATCCAAGTATTCAGCTCAGCTCACACACATATCAGAACCAAATTGAGCTGCTACATCTGTTCTGGATCCTCAATGTTTTTCTCATCTCTCAGTTTCAGCTCACAGTTCTGATCCAGATACGAGTTGGATCGCTGCTCAGTCGGATGCTCTTGATCTGTTCAGGTTTGATAATTGCTCAGATTGGGTGCTTATGTCCAGTTAAGTTCTGTTGCTCAGGCTTTTGTTTTTCAAGCAGCTTATTGGACTGCTATGTTTGACTCGGAGCTTGGATTGGTTTCTTGTATCTTAGCTCTACAGCTCTCACTAGGATGTTCTGTTTTCTGTTCTCAATCAGGCCACTGCTTGGTTAATTTCTTCAGCTCAACTTATATCATGCTCAGTTGTTGCTAAGGTCTGCTCAGTCCACTGCTGCTATCTTCATTTTCCAGATGTGAGCTCATTGGATCTCTCCCCTCTCTGTTGCTTGGATAAAACCTCAGCCGCAAAAAAGCTGCTGGTTTGTTTTCTTTCTGCTTCCACTCCATTCTGTTAATGCTACTGCTCTGTTATTTGCGTTTTTCAAATTTAGCTACTGGATGGCTCTTTTTCACATGGCTGTTCTGGTTCAACTCAAGATTAACATGTCATGAATGGAACAATAATAAAAGTTCAGAGTGATGCTGTGTCTGTGAACAAAGATTTGCAGCAACTGTTCCATGTTTCATTCTGGTCATTTTGTGTTTCTCATGGTTTTTGTGCACAAGGATGAAATCCTCAGGAATGTGGTTCTTGTGTCTCAATTTGCAACTTTCTTATGTCTATTGTTTGTCCATGTGGGCTTCAACTCACAGCTTCTGTCAATTAAGACAAGCTATCAACTGCACAAAGAAATGTTTGCATCAATGCTAGCAATGGAGATGGTAAAGTGCTGCCACTGCCCCTGTCCAACCAGAATTGTAATAGCAGTCTAACTGCAAATAATTAACCTTACCAAAAAGCAATTTAAACAAGACACACATAAACAGATCTAATTGATTTTAAATTATAAAGCTGCCTTAGAAGAGACTAACATGGACCAACAAACAGCTTCATAAAAATAAAGAATATGTCTCAGGAGTGCAGTTTGAAAGCATAAGACATAATATCCATAGATACAGGTTTGCCTACATACAGGTTTGCCGGCAGGATATGGAATCAGACCAAAATGGGCATAAACAGAAGCACCTTTTGCTTTTTAAGTGAAGTTAAATTGGCATACAATTAGGTTAAATGCTTGAAAGATATATAAACCATTTAAATCTCCATTTTTTATCCTCTTCTTGCTAATTTATGTGATTGATTCAAAAACTAACATTTCATGGTTTTTACATAATATTCAATGTAAAATCTCAATGAAATGCATTAAATCATGCTATTTAAGAGGGGATAAAATGTAAACATACACAGTTATCATCAAGTCTCTTTCGGAACTAAATTACCTATCCAGACTCTGCCAGCCATGTGACTACATCCGGGTCCCCAAGCTTCTCCCCTACCACAAAAGTATGCAACCCGTCATGCATTTGAACCCAACTAGAGCCTGGGTCTTTCTTGACTCCCTTAGACTTCATTAGTTCTCTGACCTTATCTGCCTCTTCCCATCTCCCTGCTTCTGAATACATGTTTGATAGGAGGACATAGTAACCACAGTGATGTGGCTTCAATCTTAGCAGATGCTCAGCTGCCCAGCATCCCAACTCCATATTGCCATGCACCCGGCATGCCCCTAGTAATGCACCCCAAATATTGGCATCTGGTTCTATAGGTAGGCCTTTCATGAGTTCTAAAGCTTCTCCCATAAGGCCAGCACGACCAAGAAGATCCACCATACAAGCATAATGCATCTCTGTTGGCTTGATATTTTGGTGCTGCATCTGGTCAAAGTATTTCCTTCCCCTTTCTACAAATCCTCCATGACTACATGCTGTTAGAACAGCAATATAAGAAACATGATCATATTCAACACCATCATCCCTCATAGCTTCGAAAAGATTAATTGCAACGTCTAATTTGCCTAACATGCCATAACCCATGATCATAGCGTTCCAAGATGCTGCATCCCTAGTTATCATGCGGTCAAAAATTTTTCTAGCAACTCCAATTTGTCCGCATTTGGTGTATAAGTCTAACAGTGAGTTTGCAACAAATAAATGAGAATGTAGAACTTTCCTTACCACTGACCCATGTATTTCTTTTCCTTGCTTTATTACAGCTAGATTTGCACAAGCTGAAATAACACCCACGAATGAAACAATATCATGTTTCATACCTACATGATGCATTTCTTTGAATAGATTGAGAGATTCCGGCAATCGCTTGTTTGAGAATAGCCTACAATTAGCGTATTATACGATACTTCATCTCTTCTTGATATGCTAAAGACATTTCTAGCGAGCTTCAGGTGGCCACATTTTGCATACATGTCTGTCAGAGCATTCGAGACAAACAAATCATTGGACAGTCCAAAACGAATTGCCCTGGCATGGATCTCCTTTCCAGGATGAAGAGATCCTAATCTAGAACAAGCTGGGAGTACATTTGTCAGGGTTACACTGTTTGGTGGCTCACCGTGTTCTTGCATTTTTCTTATAAGACATACAGCCTCAAGCTCACGCCTGTTTTGTGTGAAATTAGCAACCATAGCATTCCAGGACACAATATTCTTATCATTCATATGATCAAATAATGTGGATGCTTTACCAGGACGGCCTGATTTGGCATACATATCAATCAATGAGTTGCTAATGAAGATATCGGATTCGATACCAGTTCTTACACAAAATCCATGAACTTCTTCTGCTAAATGGAACAACTCTAGCTCAACCAGCACAGGAAGAATGGTTGATAGGGCAACAGAATTCGGTTTTAAACCTTCAAATATCATTTTCCTGAACTCATTCAATGCATCTTGGTTGCACTCCCTATAGGCAAGACCAGTAATGATTGCATTCCAAGAGACTTCATTCCTCTCAACCATCTCATTAAACAACCGTCTAGATGCCTTCACATTCCCACATTTCGCATATGCATCGATCAATGCGTTCCCCGTATTAACCTTCTCATCCAAACCAACCTTCACCACAAAGGAATGAATCTGACTTGTCATCAGCTCATCTTCAAGTCCTGCACATACCGGCAAAGCACAAATCACACTAACTAAATTCGGCCTCACCCCGGCTCTCCAATTCATATCCCGAAACATCTCAAGGGCCTCAAAGCACAACCCACTAACCGCATAAACCCCGATTCCTGTATTCCACGTAATGGCATCTCTCTCAGACATTTCATCGAAAACCTTCCTTACACTACTCAACTCCCCACAATTCCCATAAAACTGCAAAAGGGTATTCCCAACATACAAATCTCCATCATACCCAAGTTTGAACACGAACCCATGAGTCTCAATTCCTTTATTAAATTCCAAATAATCTGCACAAGCCTTGAGTACAAAAGGAAACGTATGATCATCGGGCCGAACCCCAGAACGTAACAAACTATTATATGTCCTAAACCCATCATGAACCCCACAAATGGAGTTAGCCCTTATGAGGGTGTTCCACAAAAAGGCAGTTTTCGAATACGGCAGCGTTTGGTGGAACAAAACTTGGGTGGAAGATGGGTCGTTATGGGTGGCGTAGGAGAGTATTAGCGATGCAGAGAGGGACACGCTGCGCGGGAGGAGGCTGGTGAGGATGGCTCGTGCGTGGAGTTGTTTGGTTTGGTTTAGGGTCTGGGTGACGGAGGAGAGAGAAAGGAGGTCGTCGTGGTGGCAGTGATGGTGGGAGGTGGTGGTGACGGTAGTAGTGAATTTTAAGGTTTGGAGGGATAGTGGCTTGTCAGGAACGTGTCGTGCATGGGAGAGTGGTCGCAACATGAGGTGTCGCAAATGAGACGCCTATGCATGCGGGCACAAAGTAGTGTTTGGTTTCGTATAACATCGTTTTGCCGCTTTGACTTTTACTAGACACAAGAACATATGTGTGCAAATAAAATATGATAGGAAAATTCTTTAACGAATCATAAGGTTATGTATGGATTATTGGATTTTTATACATATCATATTTGTATAATATTAGTATCATATTTGTTAGACTAATTTATGAGTAAAAATTTTTTTTATATTTATTTCTTGAAAACATCTATTTGAAAATGATAAAAATATAATGTCAAATGACCAGAATATAATTAAACAAACATATATCCATTATTTTCAAATTTATATATAAAGTATGTGTAAGGTATTGTGTGTGTGTATATATATTGGGTAAATATTATAAACCCCTGAACTTTTCAATATTCTTAAAAAATAATCCGATAGTTAAATATCGAAACCAAAACCCTAAAAACCGATCCAAATTAAAACCAATTTTAAACAAGATCAAATACGAAATTCCTTAAGCTTAAGAAAATGAGATCCTTAAAAAACAAAATAAAAAAAATCAATAATCATTCAACTCAAAATCCGTAGGCTAAATAATCATTATCCAACCTCTAATACGAAAATCGAAACAATACATCCAAGTAATATTCAATGACAAAATTTTAAAACTTAAACCCTTTGGTGAATTTTAGAATCAAAATTTTAAATTACTACCAAAATCAAGCCGAGTCAACACATAATCATAGACTCAGCTACATAATCCCAACAATTATTAAATATTAAATAAATCATAAAAATAAAGTAAAACTTAAAATTTTGAATAAAAAATACGGTATAGCCATGAACCCCTATATTATATAATCTTACGAATAAAACTTAAAAGCCGAAGTCAAATCAGAACCCTAAAGTCAACATAGAGCAATAACAAAACTTAGTGAACCTAGATCCGGCAATCTCACACACGAAACCCTAAATATTAAAAAGAGATAACTTTATTCTAGTTTGAAATAATGTGATATAACCTAAAAATATCATATTTATCAAAAATTTGCTCGTTTCGGATCCGAATGAGATCAGTTTTTGAAATCGGGGTCTTGACAAGCAAGACGGTAAAAATATTCCGACAATATATTTAGACTCATAATAAGATAAGGAATCATAAAATATCAGTTTTAGAATTTTTCGGTTTCTAAAAATATCAGGTATAGCCCTTTTACGTGTATTTTTATTATTGTCAATATTTTATTTTTCTAGTTTAATATTCATTTATCTCTAATTTTCCTTATTACCTATCTTTTACAACCTATAAATCTCTTTCTTACATTTACATTATCAATAATACTTTTTTTTTAACTCCTCTTACACTTTATTTACTTTTTATTATTAAAATTAATATTTTGTCACACTTCCTCCTCTCTTTCCATGGTTACCATCCACCCCTTCTCTCTTCTATCTCTTTCATTTTCTTTTTCGATTAATTTTAATCACACAAATTTCCACTCCAAAACTCTATAAATATTCCTCCCTCCTTCATTATTTACATATGCTTTCCAAACATAACAAAACTCTCGAAATTTTTTTCTCAAATTCTCTCTTTTCTCTCCTCAAAATCGTGACTCTCACTCCTTCTATCTCTTTGTGATTTTTAAAGTTTTATTCTTCTATCTTCATCATCGTCCATCTTAGGTAAACTACTAAACCTTCCTCATAAGTTCATGTTAACATAACATGAACATCATGTGTGTTTTATTTCTATCTAAAACCCAATGAGCTTTATGCTAGGGAATGGGAATATAGAGACAACATGTTGTTCATGTCATTGTTCAACTCCATGATCTATTCATGTTATGTTAAGTTATTGCTTCTAACATAACTTTCTATATGTAGTATGTATAGTATGTGTATATATATTTTAGAGCCTAAAGCTCATTAATCTAACATTTTATTTATGCTTTTATTTCCTCGTCATTTATATATTTCATGCAAATAATTAAGACTGGTCATTCTGATCTTAGACTTATCCTTATCAAATCAAAACAATTTTCTTTTCTTTTTTTTTTTTGGACTTGTACATAATCTAAGTCTAGGGAGTATTAACATAAATCTAAGACTCCCATGATTTTTGTTATTTGTTCTCTTATTTTTTTTAAAGGACTTGTTCATGTCTATGTCTGGAAAGACTTGAATAAAAATATAAAACTTTAAAATTTTCTTCTTTTTCTTTTTCTTAAGCTTTATTATGCATTTTTCTTTTCTCTTTTTGGAACTTGTCCATTCTAAGTTCCGAGAAGCCTTGATGCAAGCTAAGGCTTTCCAATACTTGATTTTACATATATGCTTATTTAATTTTCTATATCTTTTATATTTTATATGAGTTATTTTTCTTTTATCATCTAATATAGCTATAAGTTCATATTCATGCATAATTATAATGTTGTTGTCTTAATAGAATTTTTCAAAAAATAAAAAGAGTTCTTTTCTTTTATAAAAATAAGACTAAACTCTCTATAAAAATAATTTTTTACACTTAGGGAAATTTCCATTCAAACTTATGATCACGATTGAACAATCTCCTTTTCAAAAATTTGAATAGGTTCATCATAAATATTTAGGGTTTTTTGTATGCAAAGTTTCTTCAAAACTTAATTATGTCGTTCCACCTCTCCCTTTTCAAAGACTAAAATAAATTTATTATTAAATCTTAATGTTGATAATTCTTTGTTATGCAAACTTTTCTTAAAAACTTATTTATAAGATTTATACAAACACTTTGATAAACACTAAGAACCAAACAATTTTTCTAAGTTAAGTTTAAAATCAACCCACTAGTTAAAAATCACTTGGAAAATAAAATCGATAGACAGCCCAAGAGATCCAATTTTTAAGAACGTAAAAATTTATGAAGTTAAGAAAATACGAAAATAATAGTTATAATAAGAAAACATTCATTTGTAACTACTCAAATTTTAATTTCCTTCCAACAACCCCTAAAAATCCATGTGCTAATTAAGAAAGAATCATTATGAGAATAAAAATTAAGAACAAGCCATTCACCTAATTTTTCTCATATTCTAAAACTTAAAACATTTTAGAGATAATAAAACTTAGGATGAATTTTCTTCATAAACCACATAAAGATTCATGTGTTGGAAAATAATTAATTAAAAGAAGTTTAGTATGAAAATAATATATTCATGAACTCAAAATACATATAAAATCATGATTTTCTTCAATTTAGTTTTATATTTACAAAATCTCGAAATTAAAACTTTATTTAAGAATCAAACTTAAGAAAATTTCTATAAGAAAATACACTTAGAGTTTCATGCCACCAAGAGTAAACCATGTCTTGAAAAATAAATTATTTTCAAATATGACACCTTTGAGATTTCAAAATATATATATTAAACTATGATTCTTATTTTCTTATTGTTGAGTCGCATGTTTACAAAATAGCAAATTTAATCATAAGTTAAAGGATGACCTTTCACAAAACTCTATTTTTCACAAAGATCGTCTATAGATTTTATTTTAAGACAACATCACTAGGATCATACATATAATTTGAGTTATTAAATGATTTTCAAAGGTAGAAATATTTATATGATTGATATAAATTGTCTAAGTGAAGCAAAACTGGGGAAAAATTGAAATTTAAGGGCTTAAACTTTCAGGTCTAGATATGTACCAACCCATTTTGAAATCCAAACGGCTTTAAATGTGAAAAATAACATTATATATAGATAGATTTTTTTCAAGTAGGTAGAAAACGACACTTAATATGTGAAATTTCAAGTTAAAATGAGCAAGTTATGACCGCTTTAAATTGAATTTCCCTTCATCCGAATTTTGACCAAAATAATTAGATAGAATTGATAAGTTTAAGTAGAACTTCTATGAAATACTCATTCTGAGTAGTTTTTTTATCTAGCTGACGAGGAATACGAAACTTCTCTTTCTGAGGATTATTACGACTAAGAAGATTATGAAATAGACGAGTGAGTTTTTCCTTCTAAATTCATTACCTTGCTTGTGTTTGTAAAGTGGTTGCACTAGCGTGATAAGAAAGATAAAAACGGGTATGTGTTGGGGATCATCAAGAATTAAGCATATATTTCATTTGCTTGAGTGATTAAGCGAATGCTAAGCATATCGCAGCACTATAACGTTTGTTTGACTTTGTTTATTCATTTGTATGCTTGATTGTTTTGTTGTTTAAATTGATTGATCACCCTAAATAAATCATAACACATGATGGCGCTAACTAGAAAAAGGTCATGCATAGCATTCGTCAAGTCACATTTTTCAAAAGGATGCCACTCCTACCCGTAGAGTCTGATGGGCTGCGAGCATACTTGGACACGAGCTATGCTCCTGCTTAGGGAATCCACATTGTTCGGGGAATGCAACCCTAGGTTCGGAGGCATGCCAACCGAATGCTTTAAGCAAGTGCCTAGAGACAGTAGAAGATCAAAAGGACCTTCATCAACATTCCTAACCCTTTATGTGGAGAGCATAAATCCATTATGTGTATAGGTTTCAAATAACTATACATATGTGTGTTCTTCATGTGATTGATGCATGAGTATAGCATATGCTTGACTAACCAACTTGTTTGTATATGGTTGTCGATGCGAATGATGAGGGAACATCTCACTAAGCTCGTTGTAAGCTTATATCCCCATAGTTTTTGTTGAAACAAGTATGCTTGAGACTTCATTTAAGGATAGGACATTAACGAAGCCGTTGGTGGATCATTGAGCTTTTGCTAAACAAGTAGGAGCATAGAAAGAATTTACATTCTTGAAATTTCTTTATAAGCAATATATGTTATGGAGATCAATAGGACATGTATTTGTGGAGACTTAAAGACATTAGTAGAGGTATGCCCCTAAGATTGTAAATGACATTGTTTATGCTTCATGTTAAGTATTTTTATTGCCTTGTTACTTAATTGTTATCAATATAAATTGCTTTACTTCGACGCGTTTCATTAATTGTGATGTATGTCTTGTGCACGATATAGAATCCTTTGCATGACTAAGGTAGTCATTCCCAGGCTTTAATATTGTGTATGGCGACTGTCACATTTAAAGTACCCCTCGGAACATAATAAATATCATGTTTGGTATCTATTTGAGTTAAGGAAAAAATAACATATTGTTTCACGATATATTAGGAAAATGATGCTATATTGAAAATAATCCTCAAGATGGACAATTTGAACTTGTCTCTTGAAAAGATAAGTTAAAATTGTAAGGGTAAATTACAATTAATTGTCATGTGTTTTCGCATTTTTTCAATTAACTAGCTCGTGTTTTCAATTTTAACAATTAACCGATCTGTGTTTTGTACTGTTTGGTTCCATCCATTATGACCATTAGTAAGATGTGCTAATGAGGATCAGATGGTGTCGATTAAAGACTTTAAAAAAATTGTTAGAGTGTCAAGAATTTACTTGTACGCCTGCTAAAGGTCACTAGCCTTCATCTTGTACTCTGGTCCAACACAGTCGACCTTGAATTCTCTACATCGTCGATGTTCGAATTGGGAAAGATTTACGACACCAACATCTTTAAACTTAGGATTATTTATTATATTTTGACTATATTAATTTCTGGCTTCTTGTCAAGTTTGTCTCTATGTACTCCTATGAGTCATTAATAGGTTATTTAATTGTCAAGCTTGTCTTTACATATTCCTAAGAGTCATTAATAGATTGTTTTTTGTCGAGTTTGTCTTTACATATCCATAGAAATCATTTGTAGGTTACTTTTCTTATTTATTGTTGCTTAATTTTGAGACTAATTAAAGCTTATATAAACCTATGGTTTGTAATAGACAGATATCTTTTGATAAATGAAAACTAGAGAGTTTTCTCTTTATTATTTGGAAAGAACTTGTTTTAAACTTCTATGGCATTCACCCCCTTAACTTATCAATTGGTTTGTCATCACCGGTTGTGGCATTTTCGATTATGCTAAGGTTCTTCCTCCATATAAGTAAATGGTCGCGGTTTTCTATCAGATTTCTTAGATCGATCTAGAGTCAAATCTCAGATTTCGATAGCGAGTTGCATCATAGGTTAGCGTGGTTCATTTTCATATCATTTGGTATCAGAGCACAATATTTCTAAGAGTCCATATCTCGGTTCAATGAGAGGTAACTTGAGCCATTCATATCCTTGCTTGTCTTTTTGTTAGTTTTGTCGATTTGTCTTCTTCTAGGGTTTAAAGAAGAAGACAAAGTAAAAAAAAAATTGTCAGTTTTTAAATCTAGGGTTAGAGGTTAAAAAAAAGAAAGGAAAAAAAAAAAGAAGGCGAGGCTTGTCGCTTATCAATCTAATAAGATTTTTTAGGATGGAAGTTTCCAAGCATATTGGTGTCGGGTCTCAAAGCAGGTCACTTATGGTTCGCATCAGTATGGAGATTGAAGGACGAATCTTTTTCGAGAAAGAGGAATAATTTTTCCAAGCATATTAATATTGGGTCTCAAGGTAGGTCACTTGTGGTTCACATCAGTTTGGAGATTCAATGACGAATCTTTTTTTGAGAATGAGGGAATGATGAGGATCAGATGGCGTCGATTAAATCCTTTCAAAAAAAAAATTGTTAGAGCTTCAAGAATTTGCTTGTACGCCTGCTAAAGGTCGCTAGCCTTCATCTTATACGCTGGCCCAACACCATCGACCTTAGATTCTCTACATCTCCGATGTTCAAAAGTAAGCTACCGACCTTGGGAAAGATTTATGACGCTAGCATCTTTAGACTTAGGATTATTTATTATATTTTGACTATATTAATTGATAGTTTCTTGTCAAGTTTGTCTTTACATATTCTTAGGAGTCATTAATAGATTGTTTTTTGTCAAGTTTGTCTTTGCATATCCCTATAAGTCATTAACAGGTTATTTATCTTATTTATTATTGCTTAATTTTGAGGCTAATTAAAGCTTATATAAACCTATGGTTTGTAATAGACAGATATCTTTTGATCAATGAAAATTAGAGAGTTTTCTCTTTATGTTATGGAAATAACTTGTTTTAAACTTCTGTTGCGTTCACCCCCTTGACTTATCAATCGATATGTCATCATCGATTATGGTATCTTCGATTATACCAAGGTTCTTACCTCCATATAGGCAATAGGTCATGGTTTTCTACCAGATTTCTTATAATGATCTATGGTTAAATCTCAAATTTCGATAGCGGATTTCGTCACAGGTTATTGTGGTTCATTTTCGTATCACATGCCCCTCGCGTGGTAACTAAAAACAACACCTTTATGACCACAAACATAACGCTACCCATCATGAGAATTAGAACAACACCCAACACTCCTTCTAAAATCTAAAGATTTACAGAAACCCTAATCCAAATTCAACATTAGAAACCCCAATCTTGCTTCATAATCGAAGCCTTCCACTAGATGATAGTCGTTTGCCCCAATGTCAACACACTCTGCTACCTATAAAGCATATGTACTAGCTCAAAGTTCCTCGATATCACCATGTGACTCAAATGTAAATAGATAAATGTCGATTGTGTATCTAAATCATTTGACATCATCCCTAATTGGGTATTTGAAATTTCAAATTTAAAGGTATGATTTTTATTTTTTTAATGAAATTTGGGCTAATTTTCACTTTATGATTACAATGTTTGGGTGTTGGATGTGAAATTTGAAGCATGTTGTGAAGTAGAAAATACTTATTGCCTTGCATTATCTTGTTCACATTCTTAACATTCTTTAGAATATCGTGTCTTCCTTGCACCATTTTTTTTTCTCGTTAAATAATTTTGGTATGTTTACCGTGTGGTGTAAATTTGTTGGTAAGTTTTGGTGTGTTTATCATGTGGTCAACATTATCTTAGTATGCTTTAATGTGTTTTAGCTTTTCATTCCTCTCATTGATGTGCTTATTTTTACTGTTTTGTTTATTTAGATAGGTGAAATGATTTTATAGGAATGACATTATGAAAAAGAAAGAAACATGCATACTGATGCTTTAGTGGTTATTGAAATAGTAAGGCATCTTGTAGCAATGAATGACTTAGGTAGAAGCTGGTTTACCATAGTATTTAGCACTATTGCTTTTGACTTAATGCAGCATTATATCGATCCATAAAGCTGTTGTATTCGTTCATCTAATCATATATGTACAGGAATTACCAGAAACTTTCAACACATGAAATAGGTTGCTATGCATAATTGTTTACTCTGAAACTGCATGTGTTTTTTCTTAGTTTTTCAAAAGTTTATCTTAAGCGTTTTGTGTTTTTTGTTTTGTTTCTAGATTATTCACTGAAGTAATTAGAGGTGTGTGGGACAAAGTATTGTCTATAATTATTCTAATGGCAAAGAGATTTAGTTCAATATGATACTCGCTTTCTTAGAATTTGCTTTCTCACTTAAGTCTTTATTGGAGTTGAATTATTAAACGTGTTGGTGGGCCGGTTTAGTTCTTTTTTTACTTCTTCTTCTTTCTTCTCTTTTCTTCTTAATGTCTGTATTGCACGATGTAGAGACTTATGAGGCTCTCTAATAAAGGTAGACGCTTATTAGATTACTCATGATGCCTATTATTTTCTATTATCATCTTTGTCATTTGGATAATGACTTTCCATTCCGAAATCAACTAGTTTCTTTGCATATTAAATGTAGTTAGTTTACATTGGTTGGTTGAGTAATATCTACATTTCCTGCAAATGATTTCCAAAGCACATATCACTTACAATGGCAAAACTTAAAACTAAAGTAAACTAATTAATATTTTGGTTTCTTGTGTAGCTATTCTTTGGCTTTTTTTAATCAAATATCAATCGTTTTTACGCAAGCAAGAAAAATAAGCCGTAGATCATCATCAAAAAATTCCATAACTCGAAAGAGGAAGAAAACAACTTGTAATTACAGGGAAAGGTCGGTAGGTGCATCATCATGAAAGGCTACAAGTTTTGGAAGAAGATTTGAAGGATGTCCTAAATATTGGATAAGTATTAACAATGACTCGTTCAACACAAAGTTTCAACGTTCTCTTGTGCTCACAAAATATCATGTTTATTGTGTAGGATTGGGATAATTGTAATCACTTCAAGTGGATTGATCCACCTACGTATAGCTATGGTTTGGAATTTGGGAAAAATATGTTAGAACAAGTTAGTTGGCTTCAACATGAATTGAAGGCAACAAAATGAAGAGAGAAGGAATCGATCGAAAATCTCCAAATTTAGATGAAGCATAAGCACTCTGAGATGAAAAAGTATATGCCCACCAAAACGTCCCTTCAGGAGACAACCGTCTAACCCAATGACTGGACGACGCCCACTAAGAAATCCAATCTTCTAGGTATTAAATTGTACATGAATCCTCTAAAAAATGGGTGCACATTCCTCCATAGATGCATCACATTTAATCCTTACCCGACTATCAGGGTCATGTGCCATCACCATGCTTACATAATCATAAACTAAACCATATTGCTGTAGATCATCACCATCTAAAATGGCTCGTGCCTTTTTCTTTGCTCGATAGGTAGTATGAGAGGGAATGTCCACAACAATATCCCTCATAACATGGTGTTGTATAGCACTAACTTCCCATTTTGAGCCATTGTCTTGAAATTCATGCAAGTATTTTTGTGCAAGCAAGATAGAGGTAATATGTTTGTCATTGAAACCCCGAGGACAAGTACATCTTTGGTGGAATGTCTTAACCTGGAATGTTTCCTCATTACTAAGCTTTGACCTATACACTCACCAACCATACTCGTTAACACAATTGATAGACACTTTTCTTGGATGATTCAAGCAAAGCGATATCTAATGCCATTCCTAGCAATATAAGCAAGGATGTACTATTTGAATATCTCTACATTAGGGAATTTCATTCTTACCATAATCCTAGGATGTTTGCTATCGA
Source organism: Combretum micranthum (assembly GCA_024138025.1). Classification (NCBI taxonomy): domain Eukaryota; kingdom Viridiplantae; phylum Streptophyta; class Magnoliopsida; order Myrtales; family Combretaceae; genus Combretum; species Combretum micranthum. The sequence goes on from JAMXBD010001017.1 coordinate 334,775, forward strand.
CATCTTCAATGTACTCAACACATTTATCTAATGTTTCTTCATCCTCTGAATCAACTAAACTACATAGATCATCATCATTGACAACATCCTCTTCCCATTTGCCATCACCCACTTGCACTTTCCCAACTTCATTACCAAACATTGGAAGCCTATCATTATGTGTTTCATCCTTAGGTGGAATTGCAAAGTTGACTGAAATATCATCTTCATCCAAGTCAACATTTTATTCATCACAAGCATCAAAATCCTCCATCACTGCAGCATCACAAAGTTTACCAACATCTTGTGCGTTAGAGTTCTCTATAGGCAGTACATTCAAGGCAGTCAGTTTAGAACATCCTCCTCCAATGGCTGCTTATCAACATATATAGTGATTATGTACTCTCCCATGGAATGATGTAGCTCTAGCATTGTCATAACATCAGCATCATTCTAAATGAGCTTTAGGTCATTACAAAAATGACTCCCCAAGTACCACATAATATATAAACGACCTTGTAGGCATGCCTATATCAGACAAAACATCTTTAAATTCACGAACCCATTACATTTGTATCAATGTTCTTCCTAGCCTCTATAGAACCTCCTTTGTACAACCAAACATCTCTTTTGCTAAGTCTCCCACCATAATGAATATAAAGGTTGATCAAGTGTGGAATTACCATCCTTTAAAAATTTTAAAGCCTACAAGGAAATGAACATATCTTAATTATAGATGAAATGAGAATAGAAGTGCAATAATTGTCAAAATAGAAAAAAGAGGATGACTACATTCCTAATGCTACAACTAAATAACCAATAATTACCAATCATGATTACGTTACTAAATGTCACCCCTCATACTTATTTTGGTTCCTGATACATTTCAATGTTAAATCATATTATATGTTGAAACTTCAAATTTTCCATTGTTATGTTTTATCTGTGCAATTAATGACTACGTTATTCTAGTTTTATTGGAAGAACAAAAATACTGAACCATTCCAAGCCTCCACCTAAGTTGCTCTGATGAATATACTCTAAAGCAATGCACTACTTCCTCCCATTTACCTACTTCCTCTTCTATCTTCCCTTTCCCCCTTTACTCGACATTCCATATCTTTTCCTTTTGTCACATAGAGGGTAGTAACAGAACACATTATGTATGATACAATCACAAAAGACTGAAAAAATTGGATCCGATGAATTAACATTGTCTAGTAGAATAAATATGACAACTTCAATACAGATCAACTTGAATGTAAAGTGCATATAAATAAAAAAAGAATGGGAACAATTGAAAGTTTAACTCACCTTAGACAGCTTGATTTTATGGTTGAACCATCGACCAGATTCTTAGACGTGGGGAGAAACGACTATCATCTAGTGAAGGCTCCGATTGCGAAGTGAGATTGGGGTTTATGATGTTGCATTTAGATTAGGGTTTTTGCAAATCTTGATTTTAGAAGGAGTATTGGTTTATTTTGTTTTTCACAATGGGTAGCGTTGTGTTTGTGGTTAGAAGGGTGTTGGTTTTAATTACTACGTAAGGGGCACATGTCTTACTAATAGTCATAATGGATGGAACCAAATGATGCAAAACACGGGTCGGCTAATTGTCAAAATTGAAAACACCGATCAATTAATTGCAAAAATGCGAAAACATAGGTCAGTTAATTGTAATATACCCAAATCCTTATAGAGACGAGTTAATGTATTGAATCGTATCGTCTCCTTAGGAGACGAGTTGAAATCCACTCGTTTTTTTTCAAGAGACGAATTCATTACAATTCAAACTCCCTTCTTCAACACACGAGTTCAACTTACTTATTTCTAAGATGACAACTTCAATACAGATCAACTTGAATGTAAAGTGCATATAAATAAAAAGAATGGAACAATTGAAAGTTTAACTCACCTTAGACGGCTTGATTTATGGTTGAACCATCGACCAGATTCTTAGACGTGGGGAAAAACGACTATCATCCAGTGAGAGGCTCCGATTGCGAAGCGAGATTGGGGTTTATGATGTTACATTTAGATTAGGGTTTTTGCAAATCTTGATTTTAGAAGGAGTATTAGGTGTTATTTTGTTTTTCACAATGGGTAGCGTTGTGTTTGTAGTTAGAAGGGTGTTGGTTTTAATTACTACGAAGGGGCACATGTCTTACTAATAGTCATAATGGATGGAACCAAATGATGCAAAACATGGTCGGTTAATTGTCAAAATTGAAAATACCGATCAATTAATTGCAAAAATGCGAAAACACAGGAAGTTAATTGTAATATACCCAAATCCTTATAGAGACGAGTTAATGTATTGAATCGTATCGTCTCCTTAGGAGACGAGTTGAAATCCACTCGTTTTTTTCAAGAGACGAATTCATTACAATTCAAACTCCCTTCTTCAACACACGAGTTCAACTTACTTATTTTTAAGACGTGCCTTCAATAATACGAAGAACCAAATGATAAAGCTAAAAAAGCATCTGTGACCTTTTTAAATGTTTGTTTATCGTGGTCACACATCCAAACACGGTGGGTGTTAATACTAATAAAACTTTTTACACCTCAAGAGAATGATTCTAGTGGCCTTTGTCATGATTTTCTAAGTCATGGATTTCTTTATTAGCTCCTTAATTAACAAAATAAGTCATTTGTTTGCCTTTTTCTTTCTTTTTATTAGTGTTGGGTTCAAGTAACTTTTGCATCAAGTGTAGCATGTTTGTGAACTAGTAGTTTCACTTGCAGCTCTCATGATATTATTTCTTGTTTATCTTTTGTCATACTTTAGATTCATTAACAATCAGCATCTCTCTTGAACTTATACCATGAACCCTATAACACTTGCCAAGTTGACAATAATCAAACGGCTATAACCCAATGAAAGATATTCAAGCTCTCTCCTTCTAGTCATCCCTTCTTGATTGAAGCAATCCTTTCTATAATAGAGTTAATATCCAGATTAACACCACACACCATCTCGTATAAAAAGTTTAAACTTGTGAATATAATGCAAGTTATTAATTTATTATATAACACTCCCCATCACTTGTAAGTCACGACGTTGACTAAAACCTATAAAGTGGATGTCTAAATTAAATCGAGTTGAAATAATGCACAAGGATTTGAACTCATGACCTCTTACACTGATACTGTCAACACCACTTCTACTTCTTTAGCTACTGTCTCTAACTCTTCTTCCTCCATCACATTAACTTTATCCATTATACTATTCATTAACCCAACCTCTTCATCTATGTTGACTTTCTCCATGTACACATGCTTTGAATTTAACATAAAAAACCTCGTACCATTCTCAACCTTCATATACATACTCTTCAATATGCATACCTTCTTTATACCATTGTTCTATGCTATCCCACCTTAGTCTCACCCATCAAAGAAGAATTTCACTCCCTCATCAAAAACAAAACATGGACTCTAGTTCTTTCATATCTACATTAGAATGTTGTTGACAACACCTAGAAATTTTACCTGAAATATAATGGCGTGGAGCAGGTTAAGAACCACAAAGCTTGCTTTATTGCTAAGGATCCACTCAATGTTAGGGTATCATTTATACTTAAACATTTAATCTTATTAGCAAATCCACCACCATTTGTTTTTATAATTGCTAATGCCATCTCCTTATAGTATGGCATGTGAGCAAAATAACCGATAAAGACATTGAGAGTGTAATGAGGCAAGAGTTTGTTTGGAGTGTGGTGGGTAAGGTTAAGAAAACAAAGACAGCTAAAAGTGTAGAGAAAGTGATAGTCATGGAGATATACTGCAGATGGGTTCAAAGGGTCATTTGTGATAAAAGGCAGTGATGCACTACTACCAATTGTATCAAATTATAAAATTTATAAACCCAAATTAATTCCCACGATCAAGCTAAGTAAATATACCTCTTTATAGTATTATAGGATTAAAACAGATGTCCTCCATAGCGATCTAAAGAACAAGTACTAGTATTACCCTTTTTTCTGTTACTTAGCTTAAGTATTAAAGCAATATCTATTACTAACTATTAATTAACTAATTTAGTAAATCCTAAGATCAATTGTTTATGCTTTAATGATAAGTAATCAATCACAAGACATACTTCTCATTTGATCCACCCTAAACCCTAGTTTCTTATAATAAAATATCAATGAATGAAATATTTACGCTTTACACTGCAGAATCACATAATTAAATCAATTACTCCCTCATGTTAATCATTCTAACCTTATATGAGATAGTAGAGATCTCTCTCTTACTAACGCTACATAAAATTATATTAAAGATCAAGATTCCCAAACAAAGATTGAATCTTTATGCAGAAGATCAAAGCCTTTCTATCTAGGTAAAACATGCAATCTCTCTATTCATGAGAATCTATCTTGTTAGATGAAATTGCTTTCTATCTAACAAGAATCATACAAGCAATCAACTCTGTACACAAATCAATTATAAAGACAATTAAAACACATGATTAAATATAAAAGGTATAAACTTCTTATTAATAAAAAACAATTCATTTCATATGGGGATTTAGAGTTTCACAAGGCTTAGGTCACAAAGATCTACTCTCCATGGAATTTACAATGAAAATAGAAGATCTAGAAAAGTAATCAAGAAACATGATTCAGCACTAAAACCCTTTAGATGTCTTGTAATCTCCAATGATGCTAAAGTAATTTCTCCCTCAAGTTCATTTTTTTATCTCCTGAGGTTTAGAATATGTCTAAGATCTATAATTGAAAAGTTAAGGTGGCTATTTATAGTTATGCAAACGATGGAAGCTCTATATGGCCATGCTTGAGGTCGTGCACCTAGGATCTCTTCTTTTCCTTCTCGGTCAAATTTTCTCCTCCAATGCTACTCTCTACACTACTTGTGCAGCAACTGAGGTACACTTTAGGATAGGTTCTGGTCACTTTTTACCCTCTAGTGCTAGTGTTTGCATGGCCATATCGAAGGTTGTGCACATGTGAAAATCATCCTTTTTTTATAATTTGTCAAATATTGCCTCGTTTTTGCTCATGTCGTCCTTATATCTTTGACATATCTTCTTTAAACCCTAAAATCAAATATCAAGTTTAAGTATTGAAATATACTAAATTTTCATTAAATTTAATTAGATATTATTAGACGATTAGTGTGAAAATACATGTAATTTTGAACCTTAATATAAATTTATTTTAGACATTTATTTTAAATGATTAGCTAGTGGAATTTTGCAAATTATAGGATATAATTATATAGTTTAACCTAATTGAATTTAATTGAAAATAGAGATTTTAATACCATAAATAATTTATTTAACCCATTAAATTACTTCAATCACTTATTTCAACAAATTTGAATTTATCCAATACTTTCTAATTATTAAACTAAAGTTATTTTGTCAAATTTAATTGCGTAAACCCTAAATCATTGATTTAGCTATTTAACCTAAATTCTAAGTTCTTAAATCTTAAAATTTAAAACTACAAATTTTATTCAAATCTCAATTCCTAAGTCCTAAAATTCTAAATTCAAGTAAGAATTTAATTTTCCTTTTATTAGATTTCCAATAATTAATTTCTAATGCCAATTATCTTATTCTCTTTCTTACTTCTTAATTCCTAATTCCAAATGCCTGAAGCCCATAACTTAAGACCAATTCATCGTCTAAAAATCCAAGTCCATTAACTAAGCCCATAATTCAAAGATCAAGCCCATGAATCAAAACCCATATGCTCATCAATTCAAGCCCATAAGACCATGCATTATCATACACCATCATACACATCATAAAACCCTAAATTCTAGAAAATATCAAGTGTTTGAGAAAACTAAAATGACCATAACCACTTCAAGAAAGTTTCTATACCTAGGAAAAGATCAAAATTCCCCCATTTGATTAAGCAAAATAACAAAAAACCGATAAACCTAATGGAAATTACAAGACCTAAAATACTATAAAAAGGAGCCTTAAAAACCTTAATATTCTCTCCATTTGCAACAGCCTTTCCTCCCAAAAATCCTCTCAAAAACATCTCCTAAAACCACAAAAGTCTACAAAAATTCTACAACAATCCATTTTCAATCTAGCATCCAATAGATAAAACAATTCATGGTTTCTCTACCATCCAATCACTTAATTTCTTTTCTAAAATCTGATCTTTATTTCAATTTATTCTTAGGTGGTACTTGGAGACAAAATCGACGTTTAAGATGGGGATTTAGTAGTAGAAGCATCATCAAAGTATTGAATTAGTAATAGAGAAGGTTATTTTGTTGATACTGCTAAATTCAAGTAAGTAATTATAATTAATTGTTTAATTATGTTAATGACATTTAGATTCGTGTAAATTACTAAAAATAAACTTAGATTTTAGTACTTATTAATGTGTATATATAAGCATGAAAATCGAAATATGCATATGTATATTTATGTATGTTATAAATTAAGTATTTGAAATTATTTGTTTATATATATGTATGTATGAATATATGCGTATTATATGTTTAATTGATATGTTTTACTGAAATAAAACTATCAAATAAATATATGCATATATTAAATATAAATTCCATTGAAATATGTATGGGTGTTTTGACACACACACACACATATATATATGCTGGAATTTGGATAAAATGTGTTGTTGATGATGGTTTGATCTATGATTTGTGATTTAATTTGTAAAATATAAATCTAAGTATAAACTAGATGAAATAATATAGAATAAACATGTTTTAGATTATTAAAATAGGTTAGGAGTCGGATCAAATAAAGGAAAATTGAAAACAATCATAAAACATACTCGAAGCAGTTCTAGCGTTGGTACTGTAGCTTAAATGTCAAAGGCTAAACTGGAGGCCAAACAACCACCTTTGGCGACAAAACCTTATCAGAATAGTTGACCTACATGTCTACTTTACAAATTGGTGGTGAATCGATGAAGAACCGATCGTCTTGATGGTTAACTTTGAGTGAACCGATTGGTCGTCGCATTGGTTCCCTTGTTTCTGTATAGATTATGTGTGATTAAAAGTAAAACCGCAACTAACTAGTTAGTTTAGGCCAAATGAACTTATAAACACGTAAATATTATGTGTTAGGAAGTTTATATAAAAATTTGAGCTTAAGAACCCGAGTTTAAAATAGTGAACATATTATTAAAGTTATGATACACACTAGTTATCTACAGAAATGAAAATATTGGAACTTAATGTAAATTAATTATAATCAAATAAATATAAATAATGTGTTTACATATTTAAATATGAATATTAAGATAAATAATTAATTATTTCTATTTTAGGAATTTATTTAATAAAATAGGAATAAATATGGTATTTTCATTATATAAATATAATAGGAAAACTAGTTTAGATTCCTTAGCACATTTAGAGGTAAAAATGAACTATGAATGATATAAATAGAGTAGTTATATTTTAAATGTGTTGTTTCACTTAATAAAAGTTTATTAAATTTAATTAATAGGATATGTTATTGAAATTACCATTTTAAGGATCTAATTGCCGCAAAATAGGTTTAGTAGACTAAGTTAGATATAATATAAATTTGATTAATTAATGCTATCCAACTTGGATAAAATAAGTTAATATAAAATTATTAACTAATATTGGCTTAGTAAAATTTTCAGAAAACAACAATTTACACTTAACTATTACTCAAATTAGTGAGCTCCTATAAGACCATATTAATTTGTGATTAGCTTAAGATAAACTATGAATAATAAGGTGAATCTGTTGTTTCAGATATTCATTAGAAACATGAGTATTTTATGTGAGTTTAATATAAATCAATAATCAATTTAAATGCTTACATGAATAAACCTTTTGAGCAAAATATCTGCTGGGAGTCTACCTCCTTCTTTAACTCCTGGTCTATCTTCTGTTTGTTCAGAATACAAATTTTGTATCAAGTATGTAGTGACTTGCTTGTTGCTTGCTAGGGTAGGCGTTCTAAATGAACTAATACTCAAAGATGGTTTTAATAATTGCTTGTTGCTTGTGCGTAACCATTTTTGAGACCTGGTTCGAGGGGCGGCAACCTTGCTAGACGGTGCCAGCCTGGTAGTTAGGTACTTAAGCCATCATTGGTGGCTTGGGGAGTAGTTGATGGGGGAACGATAGCAGTATAACATCTACTTGGATCGGAGAGAAGTAATGTAACGTGGTTCACGTTTACGGGATCGGTTAAGCTGTACTATATTATAGACTGTGATAGGCAGAGATGCGTAACGACTATGATCCCCCAAACAAGGCTATTACTTATAGAGGTAGGAGATATAGGTATTTAGCTGCCTATATCAACCCCTTGAGCAATTGCTGCTACTCAGGACTCCCAGTTTCTAATGTATTGCAAGAGTATGAGTGCTCCATTGTTGTTTGTCACACTTTAATATAAATATATAAATTGTTGGTCGTTTCATTGTATTTAAAATAGGCATGTGTGTCCATCTTGTATGTGTTCGTGTTGTTGTCATACTAGGCTTCGGCTCATTACATTCTTTTTTCAGGTGATGATGATACCTATGACTGCATGGACTTTGAGGAGTTTCTCGACGAGTAGACTGACTAGGATCTGTTGGATCATTATATTATTTCTATTTTATAAACTTCCCCATCAAACTTATGTTTTAACAAGGGCCTATTTCTAAGCCCATGGTTTGTATTTTGAGATACTTGGTAGTATGGTACTGTTATATATATTTTGGCCTACTCTCTAGAGTAGCCTATTTAGAAAATTGTTTTCATAAATTTATTTTTTGCTGCAAATTTCTAGTTGTTTCCATAAACTAATTCAACGATTTTGGAATATAAAATTTGTTTAGTAATGATCACGATACACTACAAACTAGACTAAGCTAGCGTTAGCGTATAACGCATGAGAGTTATACGGAGCAAACTAGACATTCCTTTAACCAATTTAGGGAGTGAAAAGTATCCTTTTCTTGATAAATTCATATAAAATCCATACAAAATTATATCTAATTAGTAATAGATATAAGGGTATATTGACACTTATCAGGTAGTTAAGTGAATTTAGTTTATGGTGCAAACTATAGTAAGAGTAACAATGACCAAAAACTAATGTTGTAGGTTAGCGTGAAGGTGTATAGTATGAGCTAAATAAGTAATGTAGTAGTATTTTTGCTCAAAAATCCCATTTTGTTGGGGAGTATAAGGATGAGATAATGACAAACTGATGTCATCATCACACATAAAAGTAGTAAGAACCTAATTAAGAAATTAACCACCATCATCACCATAAAAAAAACAAAATTGATATAATTATAGAATGAGTTTTCAATAAGAGTTTATATTATGCATTGGAGAAATCCATGAATATCTATTACCACCATCATTAAAAATCCTATATTTGATATAGTCGACAACTATCGTATAACATAACGAATTAAATGTAAGAACTTTGTGCTTTAAAGGTTAATTGCCAAAACAGGAGTTGAATGGACTTCCTAATATGATGGGAGGAATAGAGTCTTGTAAACATGGATGAAGACTTGACAAAAATGACTAATGCCAAACCATCTTATTGAGTATTTTGGTACCAGAATGACATATATATGAATGATAGATTTCTCTGGAGATGGCTAGCGTGAGAAGAGATTAGGAGGAATGAATAGAATGTAGCTTGATAGGATAAAGTGGTCACTTAGTTAAATGTTGAAGGAAGATTTCATTGACATGGGAGTATTTGGCCTAAAAAAAAGGAATTTATTAAACTTCAATACAATCATTATCTAGACACAACTTAGTGATAGACAATAGATTACGTGTAAGGGCAAGGATATGTAAGACGTATTTAAGATACAATTCATGAGCACATATTCAAATAATGGGATTGTTTATGTGAGATATTGGTAGTGATGCACCATAACCTATAAAAACCATGTTGGAACCAACAGAAGGTGTTAAGTTAATGTGTATACCTTCATGACATCAATTTTAGGATACCAGCATGACTTGCCAAGGGATAGGGTAACAAAAGACTTGTTAAACTCGTGATAACATGAAGGGCATAACGTCCAGGCCTATTGTTGATCTAACATGTGATTTGAGAAGTAGAGTTTGAGTGATAGCCAAGTCTAATGAAGTAAAATTTTTCTAGAGTGGAGGAGCCTTGATTGATGGAGTACGTGCTAATGGAGGGCGTAGAGAGAAAATTTGGATCACGATCATGACCACGACCATGACATGGGACGATGAGGAGTAAGTCTATATGGCAAGAGTTGAAGGTGGAGAGATGGTTAAATCATCAGTATCATGGTGTTTAAGCCATGTTTTCGATTAAACAACTTAATATGAACTTGTTTAAATGTGATAGCAAATAGGGAATAAGTTAGGAGTTGTGACTAGTGCATCATATCTATAAAGAAGATCACAAAAGATGATGTCTGTTGAGCTAAGAAGATTATTGCTTGATGCGAGCCGATCAATAATGGATTTGAGCTAACAAAGATAGTATAATATAAAAGTGAAATGATCTAAATACCACCCATAAATTTCAAAATTCAAATATGATATTTGGAAAATAATTAGGAATTCAAACCAAGGGAATGAATAAAATTAATTAGTGAGTTGACTAAAATAAAACCTAAAGTTGGTTTGATTAATGGATATAGGTTAGAAAAATCTGTTAAATAAAAACCTAGTAGAGGTGGATAGTTGAGATTGTACCACGTAGCACTCTAAAGAGAAGCCTTACAAACTTTAGACCCTAGCCCCCATATAAATATATATTTTTTTATTTTATGTCTTTTCTTTTTTAGGAAACCTACTTCAACCTAAGATAAGATACCTTAGCCCCTAGCCCACTTAATGATAAAGAAGTAAAGTTAAAAGATAATTAGCATTAATCAGCTAAGATTATCTATTTTGTATTAGGAAATGATGACAACGGAGCCAAATTAAGAGAAAAGGAAGAGTAACAACCTTAGTGAAATTCGTGACAAGGTAAGTTTAAGATTTTCAAGCTTTGAAGTGTGAAATTTATGGTGTTTTAGATGTAAATTCTAAGATAGGGATGTTAGTAGGAAGTGAATGTAGCAAGGAAGTTATTTTTGGAGGTGTTTTCGGCTTTGAAGTACTACCTTACAGCCGCAACAATAAAGAGAGACCTAAACTCAACTCTTAGTGTTATAAAGATGTGATAATAAGGACATAAGATAATCTAATGATGTAAGAATGTAGGATGAACATGTTTCAAGTTGAAGTCTTGCTGGAGATTAGCCTCAAGAGAAAATGAATGTTATTATGTGTTTAAAACTATGCATAAGATCATAGAATGAACATGAGGTTGATGTTGTTGATGTTAGAGGAAGTTAAATGAAGGTTTGTATATGAAATGTCGTGGTTGTTGTCAAAACTAGTTGTTTTAAGCTTTCAATCTCAATAAAACATGTTTTAACAAATGAATGATGAAATAAATGAGACTAGGCTTGAATACAACCGTATAATACCTTTAAAATCACCAAATTTTGTCCTAAAACATGTTCTTGATAGAAATATCAATTTTGAATGCAAAATGTCCCAAGCTCAGAAAATCATGATGCCGTGGTCCTGCCCATGCTTCTCCTTTACTTGCAAAACGCGAAGAAAACATGAGACATGGAAGAACATAATGGGATACATTCAATCATGTTCCCATCGTGCTTCTTTCTGATCTTAAAACATTATGAAACCTAGAAGAATACAAGGGGATACATGCAGCTATGTTTCCCCTATGCTTCTCTTTATTTTTAAAATGCTTGAAACCTAGAAGAACACGGGGAGATACATGCAGTCGTGTTCCCTCGTACTTCCCTCTTTTCTAAAATGCTTTAAAGCTTAAAAAAACATGGGGAGATACACGTAGCCATGTTTCCCCTTGTGCTTCTCTTTGACTCCTAAACAAAGAAGAAACACACTTGAAACACAACTGACGTATTCAGTCATGTACCAGAACACCGGGTGATATATCTTCCCCTGTATCAACCGTGTTATTTGCCAACCCCTTTTTCCTTCTTCAATCATTGTCCAAATCGAACCAAACTTGATCCAAATTTTTCGAACATGATCTTTTAAGTAAAATGGTTAAGTCAAGGAGACCTAGATACAACAAACAATACAAAGGATTAAGGATAATTAATCACGAATTGATTACAATTTCAATCATGAACAATTACTGAACATTGAGTTTAGAAAAGGATGAAAGGCTTGAACTGACCAACACGTACACAGTAATAGCATGTTGCTTGTTATGATAGTTTTAATAATCAAATTAAGAATTTAAACGCAACTTAATTAAGCGTTGATTGATGCTTAGTCGTTTACTTCAGGAGTGGTACTCCCGAACTGGATTATGAGTTTGATTGCAACTATGAGATGATGTGGTAATTTACGCCCTTAGCCTTCCCCCCCAACAGATGCATGGTCAAGCTCGGTGGGTAGTTGATAAGGGAATTTCTAAAATTGAACAACTGACTAGGAGCAAGTACAAAATTGTAATGAGTTATACGGTGTTATAGGACCTTATATAAAGTGTTACAATTGACCACCATTCTTGTTGGTGGCAGCCTGTGAGAAGATGACCCGGACAAGACTATTTTCTTATTTTCTTTCTTGGTAAGTTTTGGGGACTTATCAAACACCCTTTTTGGTGCTTGATCAGCCAAGGGAACCCTATCCCTTTTGTTTGGCGGGAGTCTTTAGTACTCTTGTGAGTGTTAGTATTTCTGGGACGTTGAGAATACTTGTTTACTAACTTAAACTTAAACAAACTTAATTTGTGTTTGTTACATTAGCCTAGATGTGCATGGCATGCGTATGTGTTTTTGATGACTGTGTATTGGGCTTTGCTGCTCACTTTTCATTATTTCAGGTATTGATGATGATCACTTCGTGGATTTACATTACGACTCTACAGGTTTTGGGACTAAGGAGCTTGGCGAGTGGTATGAGCAAGTAGAGTGCTATATTGACTTGAGAAAACTTTATGAATATTTGTGTTCTTATCCATTACGGATGATTGTAAACCTTAAGCTATTGAGTGCTAAACTTTTGTAATTGAGTTGAGCCTAGCTTCCCTTTTGTGGTTACCATCTTAAATTATTTTAGACCTTAAATTTTCATTCTACTGTTTCTTAAAGCACTTTTCTACATGTTGGCATAATGGTTTCTAAATTGTTGATAAATTGTCTTTTCAATACGTTATGATTTTACTAAAGAGCCTAATCACAATTTCACAACTAAAATTTGATTAGCAAGCTCACTTAGTTGTTTGAAGCCTTACATATGTCGCTGGGAGGCGATGTGTGTGGCGAAAAATCCACGCACCTAAGCACTATAAGTGTTGGGTTGTTTTAGAAAGAGTCATTTACGTAGAGAGTCATGAGACATTATTTTAATTCTATTTCACAAGCCATGTAATTTCAATGGACTATTGCTTAAAAGAGGTTCCAATGTCATAGCCAGTTATGATGTCATTAATCTTTAGGAGAATATTGTAAATATTGTAGCAAGAAAGGAAGTCTGGACCATGTGATTAATATGAAGCTAATGCGCATAGGGACAAACAGAGCACTAGTAAGAAGAGAAAGTTTACATGATTGTGTAGTGTTTGTTCCATCGACATATTTATGTAAATCCATAGAGATAAGAAAGTAAGAAATGAGGTTATCTAAGAAGACCAAAGTTGTCATTAGTAAATTTGATAGCGATAACATTAGAAATGCTATTAAGCGTAAGAGCAGGAGGTGGGTTTAAAGGAAGAGAGCATATATAAAGTGAAGGGAAATGAGCAAGAGTGTTTGAAGTTAAATTTATGAGAGTATATAAAGAGCAAGTAGTGGTGGTAAAGTGATGATGGTGAGTTGTGGGTGAGAGAGAGAGAAGGATAGAGGTAATTATATGAATATGTCGTGGCTGAGGTAATTGTGCCATTGGTGGGGATGCCACATGATAGGGAGGTGCCTATAGTGGTTGTGGTGGGTTAGGAAGGTAGTGGTTTGGGTACGAGTGAGAATCAAGATCTAAGGAGGAGGAAGTGACGATGGCAATTAGGTTAAGCTTAGGGTTGGGAGGAGAACATCAACATTGGTAATGGTGGCAATTGAATTAAGGTAAGGGTTAAAGGGAAAAGGAATGAGAGAAAATTTAAGGTTAAATTAAAGGTTAATCAAAGGTATAAAGATGATGTATTCCGTTAGGTTGTGTATAGAAAGTTTAGAGGTAGTGGTTGAGGACGATGGAATAAGCATGTTCCATATGGCGAAAGGAAATGCCTATGATGAAAGGTCATGAAGAGGAATGTAGCTATCGATGAAGACAAACACTTGTGATTGATAGATACCAATGAAGGTTAAATGACTCTGATGGTTGTGTTTTATTCATCTTTTTTTTTTTTTCTGCTAGCAAATTTAAGATTAAGTTTGTTTCTTCTTTATTCATATAAGGGACATATATTTAAACATTGTAACATATGAAATTATTAGAGGCATATATTTATGCATAGATCACGGTATGAATTTTAAAAGTTTTTTTAAGTGATTTTATCATTTAATATTTGAAAAAGGTAATATCCTTTATGGATAGTGATGAACTAAATTTTAAACTCTTGTCATATGATTATATCATATATAATTTCAAGCACATGTACTATTTTGTAAGCTGCTCGAATGCGAGTGAATGGGCTTTTATAGGGTAGCTGCTCCATGTATTTACTAAAATATGATCGTATTTACAATTGTTAGTGTCTTAGACTGGTTTCAAGTAGATTATTAAAACTACATAGCATTTTATATTGAGTTCAGATACAATACTAGTTAACTAGAAGTTTTTTTGTTTGATGCCTAGGCAAAGTGTAACCAAACAAAAAGTAAGTTTATTTCAAGATTCCTACCTAAAGTATAAGGCAATTTGTTGTTTACAACACTCAATGCTCAACGGTCATGGCTTGGCATAGACGGATCAACTAACATCAACTGTTTCGATCAAGCTGTCGTTTTCACACATGTTCAATTAAATAACTCAACCATGGAATAGACTTTTGATTTGATTTATTGGAAGATAATTATCATTTTTTTCCCTTTATTATTAAAGTAAAATTCAAGCATAATTCATCTCATTTTTTATGGTAGAGATAACTATTTCCTTGATTACTTAAAAAAGTTATATAATAAATATATGCTCTACATAACATGAAATAAATAAATAAATATTATCAATAGTCGGTTCATTTGACATGATTATATATTTTGTAACAGCTTATAAAATAAATATATATCCTATATTCCATAGGGTCCGTTTGGCATTCTCTACTTGGTAAAGGACAAACACTTTTTCAAACATTTTTTCTAACAAATTGTCTATAAAAGAAATACACATAGATAAAAAAACATATAACAGTTCTCATGGAAACATCAAATAGACCAAATATAGATAAAATGTAAAAATAATATAGTTGTAAATCAGATATCTTTACACATAAAGTTTAAATATATATATAGTTGTAGATGAGAAACATACAATTCAAACGGACCTTAATTCTCATAGCATAAAAAAGTCATTATCGATTTTCATTCTTAATTAATTATAGCAAACCAAAACTAACCTTAAGACAGATTTAGGATGGTTTCAACGGGAAAAGGAAAATAATATTTATATTTAAAAAAATACAAAAATGCCATTGGAATGAAAATAATTCCAATTTTAGACAACATGACTTATCTCTTAAAGAGACGACGTTAGGCACTAATGACATCATCTCTTTAAGAGACGACATTGATGGGGCTATTTTGCCACCTATCTTCTTCTTCTTCTTCCCCATTTGAACCAGTTGAGAAATTCAATCACCAATAAACCTTAACTTTAATTCCTCTATTGTAGCACGTTCGAAGCATCAAATTGGCGCATGATCTTGGAAAATTTTGATCACAGGCATCATATAAACATCCATTAGTGTAAAAATCAATCGATCAACCCTTCAATTATCAAGGACGTGTCGAACTCCCTGGGTAAGCTTCTTGATCTTGTTATTTTATTTTTTTACGATGATGTTGCATTGTAGATTTTTTGGTGTTGCATATGTTATTGGATGTTTTCTTTTTCAAATGTTGAAGCAACATTGTATGTTTTTGTCATATGAGTTGTATTTGTGGAGTAGTAATGTTATTTTGATGTTTATTTTATATGTTATTGATGCTACGATGTGGACATTTTATGCTTTAATTTTGATGTTACCATATGCTTTGAGAATTTAGGAATCAAATTATGAAATCATGTATTATAATATGTCTTGCACCTTGATCATGTCTGATGATGTTAGAACCCACATCAATGAAATAATTTGATAAGAATGAGATGGATAAACTAGCATTAGTAAACATGTCAGAGGTTAGGAAAGCACAATTCATAACTTATGATCACATTTCATGCATTTAACCTATGCTTTATGAGCTGGCAGAGTAGGTGAGGAAATGGATAAGGCCATTGGTTATGATAGGCGGCCATTGCTATGGTTAGTGTTTGTAGGAACTCTACATATAAGCAAATATTAAACACTACTCGCAGTAGACTTAAGGTAAATAGGTCTATATATCGGTTTAAGTTGTATCATAGGATAGCTATTGGAAATATGATGCTACGTTATGATGTTATTCTAGTGACCAATGATAATGATGCATGGAATATATTGGTGTACATAAAAGGGTCAGTAGTTGTATATGTCCAGATATTTGAAGAGGAATTACCACAGGTACCTGTAGTGTATCATAGGATAGTTATTGGAGATATGATGCTATGTTTGGTGTTATTCTAGTGACCGATGATAATGATGCGCGAAGATATTAGTGTACATAGAAGGGTCAATAGTTGTACATATCTAGATATTTGAAGAGGAATTGCCACAAGCACCTGTAGCATTGATGGAAAATGTTGGCAGCTAAGGATAGGCAGATTCGAACTCTACTCCATAGGCATTGATGGGGGAGTAGACAATGACATTACAAGATCTTGTAGCACTCACTAGCCTTCCCATTAATGGGCATGCAATTACCGGTATGGCACTGATGGATTGACCAGAGTTATGTGACTGTTTACTAGGAGTTGGACCCATGTCCAGCATGAATATTGATGGTGGTCACTTGAAGATGTTATGGTTGGATACACACTTTAGAGCACTACCTGATGATGCAGATGACATTACCATTCGACGCCATTTAGGACATGCATTTTGTTGTCGCTCTTGAGGGAAAAAGAAAGGGGGGGAGGAGGTGTTATTGTTGGGGACAAATCCTCCAATCTAATTCATGTCATGTACCTCTAGTTACTTAAGGACTTTGAGAGAGTAGGACAGCATGCGTGGGGAGCAACTTGCTTCACATGGCTCTACAAGTAACTATGCATGGCTTCCCACATTGATATGAGTGACATAATAAGAACCCTTGTTATTTTGTAGAGCAGAGCCTGGAGCACTTCCCATACATTGCGCCTCTCTTTTCCCCACCTCCCCCCCCCCCCCCCCCCCCCCCCCAAAATCGATAGATCACATCAATTACACAGGGGGCCTTCTCACCAGTTACTAGAGAACCACTTTTGATGTCACTTGATGCCCCACACATTTTTTGTTTGAGTACATGGGATGCCTACACCGATAGGTCCCTAGACAACTATGGTTTTGTATGTCTTATATGCACAATTTCATTATTTTTACTTATGTATTGCTTATTTTTTCTTGAACAGGTTGTTTGGGACCTGACTCTCTATAATGGATTCCCTGCTTGGGTACTGCAAGTCTGGCAGAGATGTATGGCATGTATGAGTTAACCTGATTTGCTTTCACGTTGTCAAGTACTACCATCTAGACAGAGTGCTCAGACAGTTTGATGGTTTCCAGGGGATTCTAGAACCCTCATATGATATGAGAGCATTAAATGAGCTCGACTTATAAAGGCATTCAGGGTGGAATTGGATGACAGAGTACACTAGGTGGGTTGTTGAGTGGGATGACATGCGCAATTGCATTGTAGAGATGTCGAATATCCCTGATAGTGCATCTAGAGATTATTTTGATTGGTACAATGCGATCATTGCGATCATCAAGTGTTAGATCAATCGTATGGGGGGCATTATACAATATATGGTAAGTTTAGTGATTACATAAGGCATATAGATGTATATTGTATTCATTATTTCCTAATCTACATGTTTACTTTCGGTTGTAGGCAAATTTCATTTACTAAGTCCTCAACATGCCACTTGAGGATACTCTTATCATTGTATAAGATGTTATTCATGTAGTGGATGAGTTCATAAGACTTAATATCAACGATCTAGTATCAGTACCAGCAGCAGCACCGGCACTTTCATTTGATATCATTGGTGGTGAGGATGACCGACAGCCTTAGCCACAACCACCATAGAGAAGTAGACTGCATAGGATAGGCGTAGGCGGGGACAGGGTGAGGAGTGAGGACGAAGTTAATATAAAGTTGCAGATATCAGAGGTGAACCTTCGCCCCTACGTGTACACCATGATGAGCTTAGCCCTTCACATGTTTAGCATGATTTGTCTAGTCCATGATCATCATCATATGCTCATAAACCGAACACTTCGATGCCAAGCATCTCATATGCAAAGGTCCATAACCTGGAGTTCTGCATAACAGGCGACTGTTACTGCCATATGATATGGGGGAGGGACTTACTCAGGTGGATCTAGACCCTATCCCATTTCACCAGTACAGTGTTGGTGGTGGAGATAGGAATGCCACGCTCACACATGTTGATCCATTTATGGAGCATTCTCAGTAAGGTCTGTATTAATCTGTGTCATTCCATCATACTTTTACCAGGAGGTAGACTACGCGGGAGTAAATTATATTTTATTTATATTTATGCTTATGATGATGGTATGTAGTTTATATACACATTTAATGTAATGAATTGAATAATATTGCAACCATTTTTATATTATATTTTATGGGTTTTTTATTATGTTAGTAGTGAAGGGTTTTGGAATACTGTTCTAGTTGGATAGATTGAGTTTTGGAATATTATTGTGGTTAGATTATTAGTCTGGAAGTTGTTTCTTTATGGTGGATGACTAATGATTTATATAGCTGATTGTACACAATTTTGGCAGGTTACAAATTGTTTAAATTGACTAATGTAATAATGAGTGAGATATAAAATGCAAGAGGGGAGGGGAGATGATTGTGTTAACCTTTTCTCTTAAAGAGACAAAATTAGTATCTGACGCTAACTTCGTCTATTTGAGAGATACGATAACTCTAAATCTTAACACCTCATCTCTTGAACAGTAGAGGTCGGACACTTATAATGTTGTCTCTTGAAGATATGAGATCATGTTACCTATTGCCTAAAATTAGGATTATTTTTATCCGAGTGAAAAACATGTTTAGGCAAAAAAAAAAAAAAATACAAATATAAGGTCGATTTAAAAATAATTACCAAAATGCTTCAAAAAATCGTGTTTAACAGTCGCAATATTACTATTTGATACGTAAATCGCGTTTAATAAACACCATTTAATGTTTTGGTATTGTACCTATATCGCAGGAATCAAATAGGGTATGATTTATTGCATGCAAATCACGTTATTAAATCGCGATATAAGAATGTACACAAGATATGACTAAGAGGAATCATATATTGCGATTTGCTTTCGGGATATGCTCTTATATCGTGTTTTATTATCAGGATATGTGTCAAGATGTGGCGATCGCTTAAATTATATCGCGATTTGCTTTCGGGATATGCTGCTATATCGCGTTTCATTATCAGGATATGCATCAATGTATATCGCGATTACTTTACAGGATATCTGTTGTCAAATAATAAATTTCTCAGAGTATATTGCGATATGCTTTCAGGATATACACTTATATCGTGATTTATTATCACGATATGCTTGATATCGCGTTTTATTTTTAGGATATATGTTGATAAATGAAACGGTGCATTTCTTTACATCGGCTTTTATTATCGCGATATACGCGATTAAAATCTGCTTCCGCGTGCTTCCTCCTCTCATTCTTTCACGTTCTTCAAAAAGCTTAAAATGAAAACACTCCATATACGATCTCGCATATTCAAAAAGCTTAAAATGAAAACACTCCATATACGATCTCGCATAGGATTAGGGTTTTTTTTATCGTTCGATTCTAATAAGTTTGAGTCAAGCATTCGCTTCATCAACTTGGATACATGTAAGTAATGTTCTATTCTCATTTTCAATTTGTCATCATTGCATGAATTTAATTTCTAAATGACACGCACAACACATGTTTGATGAAATGCTTGTTATCGAATTTACAAAGTAAAGGGGGAAATTCATCAACTTAGTTATTCTCTCCTTTGTTTTAGTTCTTTATACAGCTTGCTAAATATCATCCCATAATGTAAATTATCACACCGTTGCAATTCATCTAACTATTATTCATGTGAAACTCTGAGTCGATCGAGATGAGGAGCTGTTGATGCAAGGATATGTGACATTTATGCTATATTGATTAATAAGTTCAGAATAACTTTATTTCCATAAAATATGGATTAGGCCATTGACTGAATTAGACCATTGTAACTTTTAATTAAATTTGTATTGCTCTCGCAAGTTCCTTCATTGTGTTTTCTTTTCTTGCCAGTGATCTTGTCGTTATAGTGTTGGGTTATGATTTATTATTCAGACTCCTCCTTCTAGTGGGATGCAACTTTATCAGAGATATATGTGAAATTTATGCTATGTATGGATCTGTAATGTGATGTACTGCTTTTTGTAGAGTGTTTATTCAAATTCATATTCATGTAACTTCATTTTTATACGTAGAAGTGGATCTTACATGAAAGCTATTTCGGATCTGGTTATCTTGGGTTGATTTCCTGTGGGTTGATAACTTTTATGTGGCATATATTTTTTAATAAACTGGATGAGTAAAATGCAGTCGATAGGATATAATTTCTTTTATAAATCATATAGAATTCTGTTAGTAAGTATCTTAATAGTTATTAAAAGCTTAAAAGCATACTTTTTCATATAAAGAGTAGGGCATTCATATTTGATGTTTTCCATTTTCAATTACTGGAAGAGACACCTTAGAGACAAGCGACATAAAACTATTGCGAGTTCTTTTACTTTCACTTTATGAATCATTCATTAAATTCATTGTTCTCTATTTGTTGTCTGTTTGATGTTTGATTTTGTTTGATTATATTGAACGTGAATTCCTTAGGATGGAGGTGTTGGAATTAGCTTTAGATAAGCAAATTGACCTACTTTGTTTTGGATTATTTAGCTTTAGAATAGTTCTAGTCTAAATAAATCTACAATTTCAACTTCCACTAAATTGAGTGTACCATATTAAGATTGGCCTATTATAGTGTAAGTAAATATACAGTTGAGCTAAGGCAGTGTTTGATTTTGGTTGCTATAGTCAAGGATCTTATGTTCCAAAGTATTCTGCCAATGATTGAGTTGAGTTTTGGATTTATCACAAATATAAGTGCTTCTAATTACTGACAATGTGTTGGCAATCTTATCAGTGGGTAGTGAAAATGGCAGAACATGTCAGAGTTGCTATTTTTTCTCATGGCAAAATTTTGCAAGGCACAGATGGGCCATATTATGATAGGAGACCATTGAAAAACCTGAAAGTAAGAGTTGATGTGGATTACTTAGGGCTATTGGATATGGTATGTGAACTTCTGAAGGTTGATATTAGTAATACTGTTGTGGAAGTGTATCACAGACAGCCATCAGTATATGGAAATGGTTCAAGGATTGACTTCATGTTGAAAAAAGTTAATGATGATGATGATGTGGAAGCACTAATAGAGTTTGCTAAAGCGTCTGGGATAATGTGCCTTCGGCAATTGTTCATCAAGATGAAAGATAAATATGCATTAAATCAAAGAAATGTACCACATTTACCAGAAATGCAACAACCTATGCATGCTACGTTAGATGTTGAAAGAACAAATGAAGTCTTACAAAATGAGGATCCTATAAATGTTGGAGTTGAAATTGAAAGTGAGATGGAAGAAGCATTTGAAGAATTCGATTTTGAAGATGAATTAATACATCAAGAATATGACAACCTGAGTTTTGGATATGACTAACATGATGATGATAAGGATCCTGAGACACTAGAAGATATTGATGAACATATTGTTGAGTCTACATCTCACTCAAAGCAACAAAGCTGAGACACATCTTTCCAAGATGAAGTTCCATTCCTTAGCAAAATGGATGTTGGAGATGAATATATATCATATGAAGAAGACTTTTTACACTCTGAAAGGATAGGTTCCATTGATGAGTTAAGGCAAAGTATGCGATTTAAAAGTAAATCAGATTTGGTGTTTGTCGTCAAGATGTGGCATATAAAACATCACTATAACTTCTCGATTATTGAATTGGATACAAACGTATGGTCAATTATATGCAAAGAGAATGAGACCTATAGGTGCAAGTGGAGACTTCGTGCACGACAAAAACGTTAGGATATTGACTTTGTGATAACAATAATGGAAGGGCCACATACATGTATAAACAGAAAAATAGAACAAGACCATCAACAACTCGACCAAAGCTTCTTGAGTTAATGTTTTATGGGTCAAGTTAGAAATGATGTTGATGTGAGGATCATTGCACCGAGAAAGCAAATTGAAGAAACTTTTGGATATGTAGTGACAAAGAGGAAAATATGGGGAGGAAAAAGAAAAGCGGTTGAATCTGTATATGGCAATTAAGAAGACTCATACAGTGAATTGCCAAAACTACTGCAGGCCATTAAAATAAGTAATCCTGGAACATTTATAGCTTAGCAATTTGGGAAAACTAATAAAGAAGATGAAGTCGCATTTGGAAGAGTATTTTGGGCATTTGGGCCATGCCTAGCAGCTTTCAAAATTTGTAGGCCAGTGGTTAGCATGGATGGAACTTTTTTATATGGAAAATATCCTCATAGCCTTCTCGATGCATGCAGTTTGGATGGTGCTAATCATATAGTACCAATATCATTTGCATTAGTTGATAAGGAATCGGGTACATCATGGTCTTGGTTCCTAATCAAACTAAAGAATTACTTGCAATACTTGCGAGAAGATGGGCTCCCCTTATGCATCATATCAAACAGACATAAAGGTATTATAAAAGCACCGAATGATGACGTGGTTGGATGGAAGCCTCCTTTTGCATATTGGAAACTATGTGCACGACACGTTGCAAGTAACTTCAATGCAAAATACAAGAATACTTATTTGAAAAAGATAGTAACAACAGCATCATTTCAATCATAACAAAAAAAGTTTACATACTACATGGAGAAACTAAGCAAAAGACACTCAGTGCTGTAAGTTACTTCACAGACATCCCAAAAGAGCAATGGAAACGTGCCTATGATGGAGGTTTCGGATATGGAGTAATGACAACAAATTTAAATGAGAGCTACGATGCAGTGATAAGAGGTGCAAGATCGTTGCCTGTATCAGCCCTAGTTTTAAAAATATTGTGGGATATTTCCAAGAGAGGCGAGATGAAGCAACCAAAGCTATTAGCAAAGGGAAGATCTACACTAAAGGTGCTCGTAGATGGATAGAGAAATTGAAGGGAGCAGCTACTAGACATAAAGTGACGACTTTCAATAGAATTACTGGTATTTTTGAAGTACAAACATGCACGTATATGGCAACTGGTGGTAGGAAAGGTGGTCACTACCAAAGGGTGGATATTATAAATAATATACGTAGCTATAATAGGTGGCAAACTTTCAAGATACCTTGTTCACAAGCATTTGCAGCCATGGCTCATCTAAACATGGATCCTATGCAAAAGATTGAGAAGTGGTATCACTTGGAAAACCAACTTGTTTGTTATAAAACTTCTTTCCAACCTCTTGAAGATGGAAACACTTAGCCGAATCATGAACTAATTCACACAATACACCTAATATATAATAAAGCAAGGATAGAGGGAAGACCACGAACAACTCGATTTCACAACGATATGGATCTTAAAAGAAAGCATCAAAGAATTGTTGTGGAATATGTAGGAAAGAAGGACACAATAGAAGAAGTTGCCCAAAACTAGCAAAACAAAAAGGTTTCAAAATATATATAATGCTTGTTTCATTTATATAACTATTTATATATATATATATATAAATATAGATCTAATTGTACATATGTTTTTTGAAAATATAACATGTTTTTCTTGTGCAATGGATCCGAGTCCAGCAGATAGATCATTATTGACAGAGTAGGCAGCTCATAGATCTGAGTCAGTCTGGTGGGTAGAGGTATGTTACTTAACTATATTGTATATTAAAAAAATGACATAATTATATAATGTGATGACATTAATGTTTTTTGTTCTTTTTTTTTTTTAATGTAGGAGCACATTACGATTGAATGCCGCTCGTGAGGCTACATTGAAGAATACAGACGGTGTGTTACTACATCATGATGATAGGATACATCCATACTTAGAGCATTCAGGATGCTCAGGGGTAGCTAAGCTACCCTTCATACAATTAGATCGGGGATTGATTATTGCATTAGTTGAAAGATGGAGACCTGAGACACACACATTTCATATGTCTCATGGAGAGGTTGGACCGACTCTATAGGATGTTGCAGTGCTATTTGGATTGCCTATAGATGGGAGTGTAGTTACAGGAGTGACAAAGTTGACATGGACAGTAATATGTCAAAATTTATTAGGTGCCTTGCTAGATGATAAAGAATTTTCAAGACAACAGATCAAGATGACTTGGCTTGAGAGTACATTTAGAGCATTACCACAGATGCTGATGATATTGCTATATAGAGATATACCAGAGTGTATATACTACAGATGATTGGAGGGATACTATTTCCATATAAGTCCTCTAATTTGGTATATCTTATGTTTCTACCATTGTTAGAGGACTTTGAGATCACTAGATCATATAGCTGGGGGTCAGCTGTCTTGCATAGCTATATAGAAATTTGTGTAAAGCATCTGAGTCTTCTACAGTAGAGATGGGTGGAGCATGTATATGTTACAGCTATGGGCATGGACCAGATTTTCACATATTGCTCCACTTAGACAGCATAGGCTTACACTACCAGCACGACTAATATCCTACATATGGCATGACATATTTGATATGTCACAGATTCCTTCACATACAGTATCATACTACAGGATGGCGTTTGATGCTCAGAGAGCTGATGAGGTACTATAGAAATATCCATTAAACTATTTAAGTTTTTGTATCTATAAATTAACAACTAACATAGAATGTTATTTTACAGATATGTTGGATGCCATATACAGTTGAGATACTAGATTCATTGCCACCCATATGCCGAGAGGGATAGGACTTATGGTTGGCACGGGTACCATTGATTTGTTTCCATATAGTAGAGGTATATTATCCTGACAGAGTTGTCCGACAATTTGGTGGGATTCAGCGGATCCCACAATCCTGTCAAATGGACAAACGCCTCCACAATATAAATCTCAGAGGGAAGAGTGAGGATGATTGGATTGGGAAACATGAGCCTCATATACATTAGTGGCAAAATAGGAGACAAAATATGATTGTATTAGAGTATGATGAGGCACTTGCAAACATGGTTTCAGAGGACTATTATTAGTGGTCCTATAATATCACAAGACGGTACATAGGATGATTTGGAGCATTGCTAGGAGCTACTGTTAGTATTATCTATTAAATTGTATATTTATATTCATATACATAAAATACTCTTACTAATTTCCATTTCATAACATTTAATCTTGCAGTCAGATGCTTTTGATCGTATTGAGTAAGCAAACACATTAGAAGAAGCTAAGACAATAGCAGCTGGGAGTAAACAAAGATTGCATGGTTTTGGAGGAGTTAGATTTCTTGATGCAAATGAGCAAGAGCAAAGACCACAGGAGCCTCCACCTAGAGAGAGAGGAAGAGGGAGAGGGAGAGGGAGAGGAAGAGGATGTGCACAAGGAAGAGAAAATTAGCAAGATCCATTAGTAGATTGATCACCTAGTCCACCAGTTGATGTTCCTATTGCTCTTGTGGATCCACCTATAAACGCTTTTGTTGCTCCTATGGATCCACCAGCAGATGCTCCTATTGCTCCCATGGATCCACCAACAGCTACTCCTACAGCTCATACAGATAGTATAGTAGATCGTGCTAGTACTACAGCTGGTGATAGCTTTGGTTGTCCATCATTTGCTTTGATTGATTAACTCACCCTAGACCCAGTTGTATCCTCACCTAATGCTACTCCACCTACCCCTATGAGAGCACCACGTCCTACTTCATCAGATATGGGAGAAGGAGTTACACAGATACATCATATGCAACTCGATATTGATATTGGAACATCATAACCACACTCACCATCAAGATTTGGCAATAAGACATTCATTAAAAAAAGTAGGGGTGTGCAAAAAAACCGAATGTTTAGGATAACCGAACCGAAACCGAGAAACCAATAAAAAAAAAAGGGTTAACCGATCCATCGGTTTCGGTTTAGGATTAGTATTTTTAATTTTTTCGGTTTTCGATTTCGCTTTCGGTTTTTAGATTATAGAAACCGATGGATTCGGTTAACCGATCCATAATTATAAATATATATAATTTATAATATACCCATATAATTATTTTTTTAGTGTTATCAATATGAATTATGTTAAAATGAATGATTCAGATAAAAAGAAACAAATGCATATATGTTTGAAAATTAGAATGATGGTATTTGATTGAGATTTTGTATTGAGCTTAATTAATCAAGGTTGATGAGAACACATGTGTAAAAGGCTATTATGATGATTATCTTGATGACACCGATATATATTAACAACTATTTTACATGTCTTACATTCTTAGTTTATAGTTTTTAATATAATTATACAAAAAAATACTCTAATTTTTTTATGGACATATTGAAAAGTATGGTTAATTGCAAAATTTGCATAACCATTATGTCAAAAGGTTAAAAACCGAAAAATTAACAAAAAAAATGGTTAACCGTTAAGGCGGTTAATCGTTCATAATGGATCGGTTTAGGATTAGGATATTGAAAATCCGATCGTTACGGTTAGGATAAAAAAATAGGGCCACGGACCGGTTAACCGAACCGTGAACACCCCTAAAAAAAAGAAAGAACAAATCTTGAATTATATTTGTTTGGTTTTCTTTCATATTATGTACATAGACTTTATAATATGAGCAACTATTATTTTGTTTCTCATTTTGATATAGTTTTGATTTAAATAGTTGTTGTGGATTATGAATGAAGTTGATCACATAATTGTTGTGGGTTGGAAATCATCTTATTTACACAGCTGTTATGGGTCGAAAGTATACATTATTATCATTGTGAAAGATGATCAAAACTATATAATATTACGTTGTTACTAAATTGCTATTATCAATTTGAGAGGTGAGAGGAATTACTATTATCAATTTGACAGGTAAAAAATATGTTAATTGAAAGAAAAACAGGGGAGGGAAGAATGTGATAACACATATCGCGTTATTAAATCGTGATTCTCTTCTGGACTTATATCGTGATTGGTTTTCGCGATGTACTTTATATCGCGTTTAATAAACGCGATTTTGATATTGTAATTTATATAATTATTTTCAAAACGATCTTAAATTACTAATTAATTTTAATTATTGCTGTAAATAAGAAATTATTTCATTTTTATCCGGATGATATTTTTGTTTTTTTTTAATATAAATATTATTTTCCTTTTCCGGTTCTAACTCTCAAAATCGCTTAGAGATGTCGAATCGGAACCCGCCCGCTTGTACATGACATACCTGTAACCTCTAGCCCAAGAAATCCAGAGAAAGTCAGCAAACTTTCCAAGGCCGAAGGAAAAAAACCAAGGAAATTGCGACACACCACTGGCCATTGCATTTGCCACCGAACGCACAGCACTCGACCGAAGTGGACTCCTCGCTGAAAAATTTCCGAAGAAACAAACAGGAAAAAGGAAGGAAAAAAATGGCGGAATCATCATCGTCGTCGTCACCGTCGACAGCAGCCAAATCCGACGCCGAGTTGGAGGAGATGCTCGATCGTATGCTTACTCGATTAGCTCTCTGCGAAGACTCCAAACTCCAGTTTCTCCTCGCCAAGCTCCTTCCTATCACCATCTCTTCTCTCTCCTCCTCTTCCTCTACCGTTCGCAACAAGGTTCCAATGCTCCAATACCTTCCTCTTCTTTCTCAATCTTCGATTTAGTACATTCTACGTGCTTGTGATTCGAGCGAACTTTGATTCACTTCCTTAGAACTGTGATTGCACTGCTTTTTAACTGAATTTTGGAACGTGAATTGTTTTTTTTTTTTCTTTTTTTTGGTGGAATAGGTTCTTGAGATACTGAGTCATGTTAATAAGAGAGTGAAACACCAGCCTGAAATCGGTCTTCCGTTGATGGAGCTTTGGAGAATATACACGGATGTTAATTCTATTGCTATTGTTAAGAACTTCTGCATCGTGTATATAGAGATGGCGGTCGAACGCATTGATGACAAGGTTTGTTATCTTTTCATCCAATGTGAATTTTGTAGTGTAGATAGGGCAGTAGAGTAAAATCATTTCGTTTCCTCGGGGGGGGGGGGGGGGGGGGGGGGGGTGGGGGTGGATGGAGAAATGATTGTGAAAAAAAGGAATGAATTAAGATATGGTATTGCATTTGATTGTACTTATATCGATGAGTGATTGTGATAGAATTGGAACCTTCATGTCAAGGTTTGCTAGCCCGTCATTATTCTATGGTTCTAGTGGAAGAGGTGTTGATAGTTTGGTTGTATAGATAGTGTGCATAAACAGTCTGGCGTAAAAGAATTTCAGTTTGATATCGGAAGCGAAGTGGAATGAAAGGAATAAAAGGACTGAATTCAGTTATTGTCTTGAATTTAATATAATCTTAAAGATGATTATGATTGATGACTAATGTATGGTTGTAATAGAATTCATAATATCAACTTGGCTTAAAAATTAATTCTTATCTGTTTATTGTATGTGGATATGTTTGGCAGCATTGATTAGGTTATACTGTTTATTGCAGGAGAAGGAAATGATGACTCCCATTCTTGTGGCTAATTTATCAAAGCTGCCAAATCAGCATCAAGAAATTGTCCTCAGAATTGCTATTAAGGTTTGTTCATGAGTTTGTTTTAATATTCTAGAGCTTCTTTGCGTGAAAAGGCTTTAATTATCTTCATCAATGTATATAAATAGTAGCATATGCTTAAATTCTTTCTATTGCTCAATTCATCTTCACTTGTGTATTTGGTACTTAATGGCATTGTTAACTTTATGACAAAAAATCATCACTTGGCTTATGTTCAATGTGTATGTTATGTCTCGTTTTTTTCTGGTTACATCTTCCATGCCTAGGCAGAGCTTTGGGTTGATGTGTGCTTTGTAAAGTTAGGCTTCTACCTATCTAGGTTGGCCTGCATAGGGTACTGGAATGAAGTTTGGCTGCATCCTACAGATTTGGATGCTAACTTCATTTTGTCCATCATCACATTATTTTATTGGGGCAATATTTGTAAATAACAGCTTTGCAATGATTTCAGGTGATTGGAGAGTGTCATGCAAAACAAGTTGATGCAGGAGTTGCAGAGAAGTATAAATCAATCAGTACTTTTCAGGACAGAGAGCTTTTTCTTGAATTTTGCCTCCATGTTGTCTTGTATCAGCTCAATACTCAAGGGTCTGTTCAATCATAATACCTGATCATTTGCTGCTACTGTTTATATATTCACCAAGGTGCTTTCTCTGTAGGGGAGGGAGCCCTCCTGGTCTTTCAATTGCACAAGCCAATCGAGTCACAGGGAAACAACCATTGAAGAATGATGTTCTTTTGATGAGAAAGGTGGGAGTCCTGTAAGCAATATATATTTTTGGATTGACTGAAACTACTACAAGCAACTTCCAAACTGAGTGAGAGGATCCTTTATTATTTTGGCATCAGAAAAATTATGGTGCATAGTTGCTTGAATACAACTACATTACAATCATCACAGTTGTAAACATCTTGATTCTCTTGATGAAACTCTTTTCTTCTCATTAATGTAAAGGAAATGCTCTCTCAAGTCTGCTTTCATGAAAGAAATTCTGAATTTATCTCTTCCCTCCAGCATGTGCCCCCCCCCCCCCACCCCAAACCAACAACCCCACCAAAAAAAAAAAAAAAAAAAAAAAAGTTCTATCAAGTCTGCTCTTATATGAATTATTCTGTCTGAGCAGTTAGGAATACTGAATGTGATTGAAGCCATGGATTTAGCTGCTGAAGTTGTTTATCCATTGTATCTAGTTGCTTCTACTGATAGGTAAGTGACAAGTTTGCATTCATCTGCTTTATGTATTTGTCTCAATCATTTGTTTTGCTCCTTGGACTGATATCTGGAATTTATCTTGCTTGGTGGTCGATTTGGTCAAGTCAAGAAGCTGTTGTAAAACGAGGGGATGAATTACTAAAAAAGAAGGCTTCTGGGGCTAATTTGGAAGATCCAGTGTTGATAAGCAGATTGTTTGCATTGTTTAATGGTGTAGTTCTCTCTCTCTCTCTCTCTATGTATATATGTATGTACTTGTGTCTCTGTCTGCAGTCTTAATCGGGAGGATTGTCATGCCTGCTTGCTGTTGTATTATCATTATTTTTTTTTGGACTAAGATAGTACTCTGGTTATGTTTTTTTGCCAAGATCTCGACCTTAGTACCTTGTTTTGTTTTTTGTCTCGAGGTATTAGGTCTCTAGTGAGTCCATTGTATAGTTTTGTTCTTAGTCTTGTGTTAGCGTCTTTGCCTCTTTTCTTTTCTTTTTGCAGCCTTGTAATGATTATTCTATAGCAGTGAAAATCTGATTTTACATTAAAAAAAAAAATTGATATGACTCAGCCTCATTAATAATACGATCCTTTATTTTTAATGGCAGTCCTCAGTGGTCTTTGGCTACCCAAGTGATATTGATGTTGAGTACCTCTTCATTCTCTCTTTTTCCTCCCTTTTAAACAAATGCTGTGTTTCCTTTGATTTCCTATCATGCCTATCATTTTTGTTTTATTTAACTATTTATTTTGTCCAACCTAATGATACCATACCAATTGAGATATTTATGGATCCTAAAAATCTAGAAACTGAACTTCTTTGTCATACCAAAAGTTCATCTCGTATCTGAGGAACCTGGGTTGATAATTAATTAAATGAGTACATTTGTGTGCCTGCAGCAAGTTGCTTGTTTTGTGTTAGTGCATTTCCATTCTCACCACTTTTATGCTCTACAATATAGAAGCTCACGGAGAATGTGCTGTTTTGCGGTCAAACAATCCCAATTGTCTATCTCTTGCCTTGTTCTTGAAATTGCTTAGGCACAAAATCTTTTTTATTACAACTAATTGCCATTTCTTTCTTGTTCTATCAAAGCAAAGGTTGCTGAAATGTGATGCAGTTTGGCAGTTGATATTTTAAATTTTTTATCATGAGTCAAACCATAGTCTGCTTAGTTCGTCCTTGTTTTATTTTTCTTTTCTTCATTTCATTCATAGCTTATCCATTCTTATTTTGTATCTGATAAGTCTCTCTCTCCCTTGGCTTTGCTTTGTTTTGTTTTGTGGTGGTCTTAGCATATCACCGTGCAGGAGTGTGCCATGTGCAGTTAAAGGACAAGTGCCTATCTCTTTCCTTTTCGATTGTATATGCACAAAGTTCTTCTGTGATTTTTAGTATTGTCTAGTTCTTTCTTAGTCAGTTAAAGTAAAAGCCTCTGACTTGTGATGTAGTTAATATATGATATCATGGGTGGTTTCATTTAAGAACTGTACAAACGGTTTTCTGTGTTTTATTCGTATTTTATCTTTATCTCTTTTATGTCTCACTCGCGTTTGTTTTGAATTTCATGTTCGAAAGTTTATTTAATCTTTACCAGATCTATTTTAGTTCAAACCTATGTTTGGCTTGGTTTTCCAATCTATATTGTAAACGAAGATGTAAACGAACTATGGCAAACATGATGATTGGAAAAAGTGTAGAATAGGAAGAGAGGTCTATTTATCTCGGGGAAAAAAATTAGGGAAAAAATTTGGTTACTTGTGAAGAAATAATTTTGTTTGGTCATATTGCAAATATGGGAAATTTACATCGTAATCTTTTTCTGGGGGGTATGTTAGACATTTTATTTTTTGACAGGGATACATGCATACTTATACTTCTATCTTCTGGGTATTTTATTTAATAAGTGTTCCCCTTGACTCTTGCTCCAAAAAAACTGCCAGAAAGATTGTTAAAAAAAATATAAAGACGAACCAAGTAGACTTGTGCTGTGTGATTTTGCTGCTTTGGTGTATGGAGAGTGATCCAACCTTTGATTATGTGGGAGCCAAATCAAATTTTGTACCGTCTATAATCTTTACTAATATCTAAGATCTTCTTCAATTTAAATTGATATAAGTAGATAATAACACGTCTTAATTTGCATGCTCATATTCTGTTTTAATTGTGTGCAGGCACCACTGGAGCTGAAAATGCTTCACCAGAATCCAGGATCAATCCTGCAAGTTCTGCTTTAAGAGCAAAACTAATGTCCATTTTTTGCCGGTCTATTACTGCAGCAAATAGTTTCCCAGCAACATTGCAGTGCATCTTTGGGTGCATATATGGTATAGAAACACTCTCCTTAGTTTTCTTCTGTCCATTTGGAAAAGAAATGAAAGACTTACAGAATCTAGGTTCCTTATATTACAGGAAGGATTGCTATCAATATATGTTGTTGTGAACAAGTTATTAATATCTAAATGAGTCAAACAACTTAGTAGCAAATGCTTCATTCATTGACCTAAAAAATGTGTATATCAAATAGTCCTGACTGTTTATCAAAGTGCCACAAAGGAGTTCATCTATGATTTTTCTGATTTACTTATGAGGTTGATGACGTTGGAACTTGACCTCCTATATGAATGCCTTCAAGTATAACTAATCTTTACTTGTATTCAACTTATATCTTTTTGGTTATTATATGACCTATTTACTTAAAACCTTAATTTTCGATTTTGAGTTAAACAAAAAATTATTTGTAATATTTAATTTATAATAGAGTTGCGGCGACATGGTTCCATGTTAGAGGAAAAGGCATTAGGGAAAGTACCTTACATATCCTATGCCTTTTTGTGTTTTTGTAGTCAAGAACTAAACCTTTCAATTACATCAATTAAGAAGTCCTAAATAAAATCTTCTATTTGAGTACTTTTGATAATTTTATGTTTTGTCTATTTCAGGTGGCATATAATATTAACTTCTACGCAGCCTTAGCTTTATAACAGAGAAAAAGTTTTCCATTAAAATGGTTAAATTTAATAATGAATTGTAATATGAGAGAAAATTCAAAAGAAAAACCTTAGGGAGGGCAATTACCATGGCTCTCATGAAGGTGGTAGGTTGTGTGAATTACCATTAGTGACGAGTGGTGACCTATATTTTTCCTTAAAATTTTCAGCTAGAGATAGTCTCCTAATCCAACAGTTTCATGGGGTGCTCATTAAATTGTACGACTTGTAGTTTTACAGGCATTAAATTTAGAAGTCATGGCGAGAAACCATGGGATGACTAATTGAATTCAGATTAAAAGAGACTAAATCTTTTGGGACCAATTTGTTTTGTTAGAGGAAGGATGGTAAGGCAAGCTACACGTCTTAAGAAGACTGTAGAAGAGACAAAGCAAGATTTGTATATGGTATTCATTGAATTTGAGGAGATATATGACAATGTCTGAGGAGAAACCTTGTAGAGGATCTTAAGGAAGAAAGGTGTGAAAATTGCCAAGGGTTGCTGGAGGTTTGACAGATGTGATACTGAAACATAGGCTTACACAAGGGATCAACTTTAAGTCCTTCCTTTTCCTGTTTGCTGTGGATAAATTTACTAGTGCCACTCAAGTGATGGTAGTATATTGTTTGCTGATGGCATGATGGAACATGAGAAAGGGTGAATGTTAAAGTTGGATCTTAGCTGGAACTTTAATGGTGAAGGTTTTACATTAATTTAGGCAAAAATTGAATGCTAGTTGTCTCCAAATTCACAAGACCTTAAGTCAGGTCTATTAAGTTAAGATCAAAAGTTTTAGTGAAAAATAGAATTGTACTTTACAATGGACCATATAGCTATACAGCTGGTTTATCTAGTGAAATTAAGATGCTGCTGTTGTAGTTTGAGCTAGAACTAGTGGGGGACCTTCTTTTGGATGTGATCTACTATTTTTATTTGCAAAAAGTTTTGGGAAAGATTGGACAGGAATAGCTTGGTCTATCATGCTTTTTGATAGAGTGAAGATTTTCTTCACTAATCCTCCTGGTCAGGTTCAATATGTGATTTACTAACATGGCAAGAAAGGAATGCAAAGCGTCGTTGTGTTACAAGTGTTTGTAGTTGATGGAAGGACTAGGTAAGTATTAAATACGGTTAAGCCATTAGATTTGAGCTTCTGAAATGCTTTTTGAAGTTGTAAATTGATGAGCCTTTGACTGACTAGGAAAGTTTTATATATAAGGTCTGTTTGTTTGTTGGTAAATTACAGATATAAACACTTTTTTTTAGCTTTTTTCTAACGAATTATTTATAAAGAATTATATACAGATAAAAAAAGTTGATAGTTTTCATTAAAAGATAAAATATATCAAATATAAATAAAATATAAATGTAAATCAAGCATATTTACACATATTATTTTGAATAAGATACAGATACAGATAAAAAAGAGACCATCCAAACAGACCATTAATTATGCCATTAGATTTAAGCTTTTGAAATTTAATCTTTTTGTGATACTCTTTGAAGTTGTGAATTGATGAGCCTTGAAGTTTTGGTCCTTGCACTTTTGTTCTTAGTGCAATTGTCCATGCTTGGTTTTTGGAATTCTAAAAACATTTTGGTCTACTCTTTGCTTTTATATAGTGGGTAAATGTGACCCATCATCTCCTTTGGGATATGGTGCACAGACGCAATAGCTGCTTTCTTTACCTTATTATATATATATATATTTTGTAATTTAATGTACTTAAGTATAAATTTGATTCTTTGCATAGTTTTTTGAAATTTTCTGTTTAATTGACAATGCCAAATGATATGGAAATTGGTAAAACAACTCAGTTGCCACCCCCTAAAAAAAAAAATTGTAGACTTGATTGTTGCAATTGGTAGCATTAAGATTTGATTGCAAAAATGGGAATGGTAATTCTTGCCCTAACCACCATAATAAACTAATTTTAAATACCTTAGCTTATCCTTGTCGAAACCCTGCAACTAATCAACATATCATCTTTAGCCTTATTAGGTCACAACCTCACCGAATTACCATGCCAATTGGGTTCGACCAGGGGTTTGCCATGAACCATTGCAAACCTTACATTTGTAAGATGCAAACACTACAAGCTAAGCTTGTTTTGCAAATGCGAACTGACATAAACCATTATATCGGATATGCTCTCCTGCTGCTGAAGACATATCCTTATTTGATTGAGGAAAATAACCTCTCGAGAGTAGTCAAATGTGGATCGCCAAAAACCAATGGTTTGGGAGGTGCCAAGAAGAAGAAAAAGAGTAAATATCAGTTTGGGACCTAGTGTATAGGCTTGTTGTATGTTCTTTTCTTGCATGGGTTGTGCTTAGGAGTCCTTTTCCTGAGTTGTTTTCTTATGTTTGTTGCTTTGTTAAGGTGACTTTTGTTTACTTTTTGTATCTTTGGTGCCTTCTTTTGTAACTTTTCCAATTTTAATTTGAAAAAGGGAAGATGAGGGGGGGGGGGGGGAGAACCCAACCTAACCCAATAAAAAAAAAAAAAAATCACTGCACAAACCATTGCAAACACATAAGTTTGTGAACATGAATTATAGCAAAATGAGACCTTAGGGTTAGTAAGCTGCTCTTCTGTCTTCACAGAACAAGTAGCCAATATATGTCCTAAAACCTATGCTCGGGACAAGTAAAGGGTTTTCATTGGTATTTAACTTCCATGAGACTTTTTATTATCAACTTTGTTGACTAGTCACTCTGCACTCATCGCAACATGAGCACAGGCAAATCCGACCCAATCTTTTTAAGCCATAACCAAATTAGCCACCGAAGTTTTCTTATGGTTGACTTGCTATGTAGTTAATCCCTTGCTTATAACAAATTCCAAAGGCTCATTCTGAAGTAGACACAATTAGGTACAGAGCCAAAATGTCCCTTTGGAAGGGCATCCCATTTCCCATTGTTGAAGAATTGGGAAACGGTTGACAACATATCATGGAAATTTAATGACACTTATGACTTAACTATCGTCTCCGAATTTGAAGAGAAATGTACTCTTCTCATTGCTTGATATTTTAATTAGGCTGTAATGTTGTGACGATGCATGAGAAATTTTTTAAATAGCAAGGAAAGGAAGACCCCTACTTAGGAAGCTTTCTATGAAAGTATGACTCCACAAATGAGATTCAAACTTAGCACTTCTGTTGGTGTTGCTACTGCTAAATTTTCATCCAAGATAAGAGATAGAAAGAGAAGGAGCAATTAAACTTCTGTTTGGGGGACTGATCGAGTACAATTTCCTTCATAGGACAGCTACTTTAGGAGAGTGGTAGGGAGGGTAAGGGGTTGAAAAGGGAAGGAGGGGGGTGTGGTTGAAATTTTAAGGAGGAGAGGAGGGTGGGTGAAGCTGGAGGGGAAAGATAATAGTTTTTTTGAGGATAATGAAGGGCCCTCTTTGTATGACAAGGGAGACCAAAATAAGAATAGAGCATATGCTGAGTTGCCACCACACAAACTCCTTGAAAAAGAGATGACGCTACATTCATGGGTGTTGAACTTGTATGTCCTAAGATGCCCTCCTCCACCACACAGAGAGGGATAGACTTGTTGGAAGGAGCTTCATTGTAAAGGAGGATGTAGTTTTAGATGGAGAACCTTTGTTAGAGGGCCGGCAACTGAGTTTAGAGTTGCTGTAGTATGTTGAACAGAGGTGGACCATGAGGAACAGAGGGGAAGGAAAATGTTGGTGAGGAAGATGACCAATGAAGGATAGCCTTGAACACTAACATTGGAGGTGACCAGTGAGGGAGAGGCTAGCTAGGATGGCAGTTGGCTAGAGATAGAAGAGTGAAACCCGAGACTGACCGGGAGGTTCAGATGAAACCTTATTGGGAATACAGACAAGTAGATAACAACCCAGAAAGAGAAACATTGGTGAGGGAGAGTGAGGGACCTACCTGAAGCTGGCTGGGGTGGTGGCTGGTGAGAGACAAAGCTCTAAGAGAGTGAAGACCAAATAGTGGGAACTTTAGAGGGAGAGTACAAATTAAAAATTGGAAAGGTTTAGGGAGAGGATTGCATTTTTTCTCTCTAAAAATCTGAAAATAATTTTTTTATTCCCTTCATATCCTTTATATTCAAGTTAACTCTGAAGGGGATGACTTAGTGGTTAAGGCTCAAAGCACACTCATGATAACTTGCACAAAGTTTTAGGTTCAAATTTAATCAACACACTTCTTGAGGCTACTCCTGCAAGCTATATTGAATCGTAACTAGATGCATGGTTCTTATAGTATTGTTTATGTGTTTGGAGTTAGCAGGTTATTTTATGGCCATGTCTTTTCATTACCAAAATAAGAAAATAGATTGATATCTGCAAGTTTTAGGAACTTGGCTTTGCCATTTTACCAAATCCTACTGAAAAGATAAGTGAAAAATTTTTCATGCTTCTGTATTGTGTTGCCCCTTAAGCTCTATGTATTATTCCAGCTGTTCATTGATGTGAAAGCCACTGATAAGAGGAGTTGTGTCCTTCATAAGCTTTGCTAATTGAATTCTTCTAGCGGTTGCTGGTAGGGCACTTTAATCAAAATTAAATTTCACATTCCAAGAGGCTTTCCCTTGAGATGAGTAAATGCACAATGTGAACACATGTCATGTGGAAATTGTCTGACTTTTGGAATACATCATAAGTGTAAAAAGTAATCTTCCGACAATTGCCCATAGGATGATTGTTATTAACTCTTGTTAGTTTGAGTTTCTAGAATGATATAATTTACGGTAGACTAGGAGTGGAGGGCAGTGACCTTACTACATATTAATTGGGTTGAGGTAATGTAGATTTCTTTACTGTTTGAATATAACAAAGTACTAGCAGGTTGAGATTGACTGACATCTGGTTGGATGTTGTAGGGAATGGTACTACAACCAGATTGAAGCGGTTTGGGATGGAATTGACTGTCTGGGTATTTAAACATGTAAGTACTTTGTCTACTTCCTTTCATCCGGAGAGAATAATAAGAGATGGTATGAAATTTTTAGGCATTAATGAACATGTAGTTGTTCTTGATAGAGTGCAATGATGAAATAGGATCCATAGTGTGGATGTTGTTGTAGCTGTCTTGAAGTTTCAAGCTGTAGCATTTCAAAGTTTTATTGTTAAGATTCTTGCAAGAGGAGCTGAAGCTCCACTTCTACTTTAATTCAATGTAAAACATATTGAAGCATTTCCTTATTTGTTTCATTCATGAGCTTTATCAGCACTGGAATGACATAATGGATGGTATGGTCCAACTGAATATCGAAGGTCCCTGTCATTAAATATTCTTTGCCCTATATGTGTCTTTCAGCCCATTGGGAAAAGAGAGAAGGGAAAGATGATATAGTAGCGAGCAAACAAAAAAGGGGAAAGGAAAATTGGGTGTCTCATGTAGGTATTTAAACTCATGTTGTAGACCAGCATTCCTTGTAATGGAGGTGGGCCAGTAGGAGTTTCACCTGTTAATTTACTTGTTCTAAGTTAAGACCAAGTTGTAATGCCTGGTAACAGCAAAGGTTCATCTTATTGCATTGTTTTTCCTTTTGAGCGCCATTTTTGGTATGACACTTGGAAAGACACAGAGTAATGTGGTCAGAATTTCTTTGCCTTGAAAAGCGCAATGCAATAGTCCACTGTCAATCCATGATTATATGTCTGAAAGTCTTTGTTATCAGTATAAATTAAATAATTTTTCCGCACTAATTGACATCATTTGTTTTTAGGCTAAACTTGATCAGCTAAAGTTGATGGGACCTGTTATCATGAATGCAATTCTCCAATCACTTGATAGTTACTCAAGCTTTGATTCAGGTTGAATCTCCTTACAACTCTTTTTGACCCATTC
Source organism: Combretum micranthum (assembly GCA_024138025.1). Taxonomy (NCBI): domain Eukaryota; kingdom Viridiplantae; phylum Streptophyta; class Magnoliopsida; order Myrtales; family Combretaceae; genus Combretum; species Combretum micranthum. Next base: position 373,969 of record JAMXBD010001017.1, read on the forward strand.
TTTTGGTTAACTATGCATTCCATTCATGCATTGTTCTCAGATTTATCCTAGTCTCTTGTCTCTTGCAGATGCTAATGTCAGGGAGACGAAATCTTTTGCTTTTCAAGCAGTTGGCTTGCTTGCACAGCGTTTGCCTGAGCTTTTTAGGTTATTGATCTACCTTGCCCCTTCATTCTGATTTTGCCTTCCTTTTTCTGTTTTTCTTTTCCTTTCTTTTACTTAAACATAAATTAGCTTTCTTTGATGTGCTGCTCCTCCTTACAGGGATAAGGTTGACATGGCGATTCGGCTTTTTGATGCTCTGAAGTTAGAGGGCCAGTCTCTTCGTTTTACCGTTCAAGAAGCAACCAATTCTCTTTGTGTTGCATACAAGGTCAGTTGTTTTATCACACTTGGTTGATAACTTGATTGCTGGTCGTGATTTATCATGTACGAATATGGAAAAGATATAGCAATTCTAGCAACTGACCTTGCTGGGAAATAAAAAAGCCTTCAGAATTTGACAAATCTATACCCATTCTTTATGCAACAGCTTTATTTTTTGGGCTCTAGGACAATATGGCTTGATGTTGGATGCATTCAAAATTGATTTTGGCTCACCTGCTTACTAACATGAAGTCAATGATTGAGGTCTTGAATTCACAATAAGGAGAAACATATGAAATCTAGTGTAACTAAGGTATTTATGCATGATATATTGGATTAACTGCATAATTGTTCTTTAAACTGCTTAATTTAGGGATTGCCACCAATTTCAGCTTAATCCTTACTTGAACTTCATAACAAGGGGCAAAATTTGAAGAGCAAACTCGATTTAGTGGCATTATAAACCAATCGGTTTATGTATCAAGAGCTTTACTTGACAACAATGTCTTAGCATTGAAGGAACACCGTGGATTGTATCAGGATTATCTTCTCTCTAGTGCTTGAAATTCTTTATATTGCCCCTTGTGTTGTCTTGGATTAATAAAGTGCTAGGATGAATATTATAGGATGATATAGATAGATAAGAAGAATAGTTTATGGGTAAAATGATAAGTTATTTATAGATCATTCACTTCACCGTATGGAAATGAGACGATTGAATTCCAATTCAATAGGAATGTAATAGAGTCATAATGTTCATTAATCTTATATCTCTGTGGTATGATGAATGGCATCCTAGAGGGGCCTTGGTGGATTGGTTGGGAGAGAGGGAGATTTATAGGTTAGGTATTCCAAGAGAAGCCGGACTGTGTTGTATCATAAATGAAGGAAATTGGGAGTGGCCTGATGGTGACATTTGGAATCGCATTAGAAGTGATCTAGCAAATGACTATCTGTCTATATCCCAGTTTTGCTCCGAGAGGACAAACTTGTGTGGAAAAGGAATGCAACTAAAGGTTTGACTATTAAAGTAACTTATGATTTCATTCGAGCCCCTAAGGATAGAGTTACGTGGCACAACTTTGTATGGTGCAAGAAAATTGTGCCAAGGCACTCATTCTTTCTCTGGTTAGCGGCCCATCAGAGATTCATCACCTAAGATAAGTTACTTCATTGGGGTGTTATAAATAGTAATTGTTGTTTTTTGTGTAAAAGAGAAGAGGAGACTCAAGATTATCTTTTTCTCAAATGTTCTTTTGTGGTAGAGGTATGGAATATATTGAAAGTAAAAGTCACTGATTGCTCATATTTTCCTCTGGAGGCTGCAAATCTTAGAAAGTTCTTCGTGGATGGGAATCAAAGGATGTCGGTAATTTGGAAGACTATCACTAGCTTGCTTTTTTATTTTGTTTGGAAGACTATCACTAGCTTGCTTTTTCATTTTGTTTGGCGAGAAAGAAATGAGAGAAGAATGAGAAATAGATTGTGGAATCCTACAGATGTAGCTCGTTCCATTTGCTCTTGTTTTTTTTGCTTGTATAAGCCCTAACGTGTTGTAATTGCCGATTTCTCGACCTCAGTACTATTTTTGAACCCTGGTGCTGTGTTCGAGTTTTCAGGTCTTCTTTTGTATAGATGGGGATTTTTGTGTCTTGATGCGTCTTGATGCTTTTCTTTGTAAAGTTCCTTTGTAATTTTTGATAATTAATGAAATCTGACCTTGCCCCAAAAAAAATACCTTGTTTACTTGATATAAAAATAAAACAGGTAATTATTGAAGTAAAAGTGAAATATTTATAATGACTTTTATCTTTGTTATAGATTAATGATAATTGTATAGATGATATTTTCAAGATAGGGTACTTATGACAGAATTTGAAAATAAACCATTGGATGACAGTTCATGCGTGTGGACATGAATTGTTATTCATTATTTTGTGTAGTAGCGATTCATTATAAATTGTCATTTTCTTTAACTAAAAACCGTAATAGCAATATTACGTAAAATGATAAGAGAATGGATATCTTTTCCATTCAAGTGAATGGACTGTTATTGTGACTACTATTTTTTGAAATGGGTATTGTAACTCTATCAAAATGGACACATATTACTATGAATTTATGAATTCTTTGAGAAGGTATTGCTGAAGTCCCGTTAAAGGCTTGGCTGGTGGCAACGGAAACAGGACTTTTGACTTTTGTTTTTTAGAGAAGAGCATGTACTAGTGTGAGCTGTATGATCTAAAATTATATATAGTCGACATTGATGCTATTGGATAGTTAAAGATTTAGTTTTTACTGCTGTTGTTTTCCTCAAAAAATTCTTAAGTAGTTTTAAATCTATCTTCTGCCACAGTGTGGCCTTTTTAAGTCGGAGAAGAAAAAAAAAAAATCTACCAAATTTGTGCTTTCTTGTGTTTGGTAAATGCCTACTTTAAAATTTTATGAATATATCATGTTGAAATATTATGTAGCCAGTTCAATGATCTAGTCTGTGGGTGATTTACTACCAATCAATGTGTGTTGTGTGGTGAACCTTGTTAAATTCTTTTCTTTATGGTTGGAACTATGGTAATTGGGGTTATTATTGCACACCAAATGGAATACCCTGATCTGTTTAAGGGCTTGTTAAGAAAGAACAAATGTATTTTGAAGAAAAATTTTGTTTGTTTACTACACTAGCGGAATCACCGGTAATAGAAGATATAAAAAAGAGACAAAAGTTACCTTAACAAAGTGACAAACATAAGATAACAACTAAAGGAAATCAGCAAAAGCAAGAAAGGACCACAAAAGAGCATGCGGCAAGCTTATGTACTAAATCCTAGACTGATTTCTACTTTTTTCCTTTGACACATGAAACTCTAGAATTGAGCTTACGAGAGCTAGGCTAGAGAACTCGATGCCATCAAGGAAACATGCCAGTTTTATATTAGAAGGAGGGTCTAGCTTTGAAGGCTTCTCCATACTCTTCAGAAATAAGCTCAGTGGTACTCATTTCAATTGGGATTTGAAGAGTAGTAGATGGGGTAGAGAGATCTTGAGATGATGGAGCCTCCATAACCTCTTGGTACATGAACAAATCTCAACCTATCTTGTCGAGCTGTAAAGGAGTCAGCTACCAAAGGTTTTCCAAGACAACTTGCAATACAACTAATTCGTTGCTTATGGAAAAATTTTATTGGTACATTCTAAAGTTTAACCCAAATAGGTAAAGAATGGAACTCATCTCTTGGTAAAGATATCCCTACTTCTCATTGTTGAAGAATAAGATAAAGACCAATAAAATACCAAGGAATTTCAAGAATCCTCATCACTTGTTTGTCATCACCAGATTTATAGGGGAACGTGCCCTTTTCATTGATCAATACTTGACATAAACCATACCGGTCCTATAGAGTATGGGCGATCTTGTCAACAATAGGAAAAGAAATGTTCTTATCAAAAAAACAACCTACCAAAGTATTTTTTCATAAGCTAGTGTCATAATCGGTCACATCTGATGGAGGGGCCACCACTAAATCATCTCCATTCATATTAGGAGAATAAAAGAGGAGAGCAATCATCCTCAGAAGCAACAAGAGGTTTGGGAGAGGCTGCCTGTATAGGAGAGGATTGAGGAGGGGAGGGGGAGGGACAAATAAAGGGTTTCTTGTGAGAAGAGGGAGAGGAGTAAACAAAAGGTTTTTGGGAGAGGAGGACAAAGTGGGGAAACGGAATAAAATATTAATATTTTTAAAATTAATTACGAAAATGTCATCGAAAAAAAATTATTCCCGATTTTAGGCAACACGGCCTCGTCTCTTGAAGAGACGAGGTCATAAGTGCCTGACCTCGTCTCTTCGAGAGATGGGGTCTCATACTGTAATGATCTCGTCTCTCGAAGAGACGAGGTTGCACCGCATGTGACCTCGTCTCTTTGAGAGACGAGGTCAGCTATATGTGGCCTCGTCTCTTGAAGAGACGAGGTCAGGTCTTCCTCCACAAACTTCACTTCATTACTTGAGAAACCCAAAAAATTACATATAGAACCTGTCAAGTAGAAATATAAATAGCTATACGAGCCATTAACCATGCTCCACCGTGGCTAGAGGACAAAGAAACTGACAAACTGTAGTATTCCCAAACTCAATCCAAATACAACACAGCTATAATACCATTCCGCCTAAACACACATTCTCAATCCCAATCCGAATCATTCAATCACAGTGGTATTGTGATTGTTTCTCAGCACAGTACAATGAAAATATGGGAATTTGTAGACTCGTAACACATAATATGAAATGAAATGCTGATTGATTGTTCTCTTAAAATGTACAAGAGAAAAGGAGTATAATCTACATACAAGAATAATACCAAAAAGTACGAAGCTATATGCAACAATCAAAATAAAAAAAATATATCCTCTACTACTGCTGCTGATGTGTGTGCCCCCTCCTTCGTCCTCGGTCTCTACCCCACCTCACGTACGTGCTGGGTAATGGGATACGCAGATGAGGATGCTGTGTAGATGGAACAATCTCTGTAACTGCAGCATCCTCATTACCAGTAGCAGCACTGTACTGATGGAATGGGACAGGGTCTGGCTCGACCTGTGTGAGGCCCTCCCCCATATCATGTGATGGCGATGGTCGTCTCTTCTGTGGAGCCAAGGGGGTATGGAACTCAGTGTATGACGGGTCTGGTATGGGTGTCCCTCATATAGTAAGATGTCGATGACGGGCTAGCCTCGTCCTAAATGAGCTGGGAAGGACCACCCTCATCAAGTGAAGGTAGATTGGACGACTCAGGCTCATCTTTGATCTGAATACCTGGTGCATGAGCTCGTCCCCGACCCCGGCCCCGTTCTCGTCCCTGTCTCTCTCTTGGAGGCTGTCGTCTCTCTATGGTATGAAACTGTGGGTCACCCTGCGCTGCTGCTGATGGTGGAGCTAGTAGCACTGGATTATTGAAATTCAACTCTATAAACTCTTTCACCACATGACAGACATCTCGTGCAGTAGATGGAGTGAGCTCTGGGGGCATGTCCGGAATGCTATAAATGAAATCAGCCTGCGAGTAATAGCAAAAAATTATATCGGTGAGTAGCTGCCAAGTCAGTACAATTCCATATAAAGCTTATAAAGACAATGATCTTACCATGTATCGTATGATAGCTCCCGTGCGACCGATCTAGCGTCGGGTGATCGCATGGTACCAATGGAAGTAATCATCAGATGTCTCAACAGGCAAATCTAGCAGCTCAACTATGCAATCACGCTGAGCATCCTATTCAGCTATCCACTTAGCGTGCTCGACCTGCCAGTTTCACTCGGAACGTCCTCTCATGTCAATCTCATGGAGGGGTCTCATGTCGGCAGGGGGGGCTGGGATCTCCTGGAAGCCACCAAACTAAGCACTCTGTCAGGGTAGTAGTGCTCGACTAGGTAGAAGCAAACCAGTGGGACCTGTGCACGCCAAACATCGCTAACCGCTAGGCAGTATGGAGGCAAGGAGGGCAAGATCGAAACTATAGGGGTCCCACACCACCTGATGCAGTAGGAAAAGTGAAAAGTTGCGTAAATAAACCATCGAACTATAGCAATTTAACAGTACCAGACATTGGAAATCAATTGAGGTATAGGAAGGAACGGATGTCATACCTAATGCGCCGTCTGTTGATCGAAAGAAGCGCGGTACTTAATCAGCAGATAAGTCGATACTCGGGTCACGTCAAAAGTCGCACTCCAATGGCTGATGAGTGGGTGGTCCGCGGTAACTGATGTGTGCAGTCGACGAACTGGGGCAATGTGGGGGAAGTGCTCCCATGCCCATATCTGCAGGACAACTAACGGTCCTGCCATGTCTCCCGTGTCGACGTGGGAAGCCAAGCCTAGTTGCCTCTATAGCCAAGCCAAACAGGCTGCTCCCCACGCGTGCTGCTCGGCCGTCTCAAAGTCCCGGAGCAGCTGGAGGTACATAAGATGGACGTAATTAGAGGACTTGTCTGTAACAATAAATCCCCCAAGTAGCAGCAAAATGTACGCCCTAGCTTGGCGTTTGATCATCAGATCATCAGCAAAATCAGGTAGGTTGGTGAAGTGGCTATCCAACCACGACATCTTTAGGCGACCACCATCCATGTCAATGCTGGGCTGGGGCCGGAGTCATAGCAACTCCTCTCATAAATCAGGCCAATCCAGCCTAGCCGTGCCCATAGCTGCCTATCCATCTACGGGGAGGCCCGTAAGGACAGCAACATCCTGTAAGGTCATAGACCACTCACCCGTGGTCATATGGAATGTATGCGTCTCTGGTCGCCACCTCTCGACCAAAGCTGTAAGGAGATGCCAATCCAGCTGAATGAAAGGCATCTGGGCCGTCCCTATGAACCCTGCCTGAGACAGGAATGGCACCAGTCGCTCGTCAACCTGTGTAGGTACCCCAGCTGGTCGCCTGAGCCTCGCCACTCTACGCCGACAATGCAATACCTCATGCTCCTACAGTAAAGTTATCATATTTATTAAAGACCAATATCACCTTAACCATCAAATCTGCAATTACTAAAATACATAAATGAACTAACCTGCCCATCCCAGGCTAGAATCGACCTGTGTACAGGCTGCTGGGTGAGTAGTGAGCTATTGATCGGTCTTGGATCCATCTGTGAAGGACAAATAAAGAGATGTTGTTATAGTCGACATATGTTGATTAAAAAAAAGCATGGCAAACATACGTTAAATCATGACTCATTAGTGCAATAATGAAAACATATGAGAATAAAGAATTACCACTACGATTTGACTGCTCCGTAACTAGTCTACCAGCCCATCCCGCATTTGGACAACTCCTTATGTTGTGATCTTGCTGCCCACAACAATCGCATGAATAACCTCGGGGGTCCTCTCAAATGTCCATCTCATTCTGGAATCGTTTCTCCCTAAGTCGGCCCCTTTTTCTAATAAGTCCTGGATTAGGGTGCCACTTTGCTAAGTCCATATGAGTCCAATTTGCCTTATCGGCTGTACGAATGAAGGAACGACCATACACTCTTAGTTGGTGGTCCCACTTGTACTACTGTCCTACATAGACAACACAATCCATGTGCATTGTGCCCATTACTGCCATCGCATGCGAGCATGGAATTCTGTATGTCTGCCACTTGTTACACGTACATCTACATGATCTTAACTCCACTTTTTGTATATGATCCCCCTTCTGACCATACATTGTTGGACGTGGTGTAGTTATAACCTCGTATATCCGTTCTTGGTAATCGAAACAAGTAACTCTATGAGAACTGGATATGTTGTTCCATCTCTCAAACTTCTTCGCAGCGTATTCTATGAGCAACTTACCTATACTCATGGCATCGCTGGCTTCACGCATTTGCTTATTAAATATGAAGTTGCAATTGTATAAGGTTTTCTTTACCAATGCTGCCACAGGTAAGCACCTGGCATCTTTTATAACTGAATTGTAACTCTTTACCATGGCCTTGGCCAAATCTAATACCTTCATTGTAAGATAAAGTCCACATGCATGGAGGCAACTCGCGAAAATATCGTGTTGTCCAAGGATTGCTTTGAAGTGCAGCATTAAAATATCCGTGGAACTTTCGACTCTGGGCTTGATAGGCAGCTCTTTTTACTATTTCCTTACATTCCTTGCTTTTGGCCTTCAAATTAAAGTTGCTTGCAACATGCCGGATACACCAGCGCTAAGGCCACCCCCAGGCCACACCGTATTCTCACCTTTGACCATACTCTTGATACCGGCATGCCGGTCTGATATCAAGCAAATATTGGATCGGTCTTTGATGACGTGTTTCAACACTTTTGCAAGGAACCAACTCCATGTTTTCGCCTTCTCCTCATCCACAAGAGCATATGTCAATGGGATTATATGATTTGCCTCATCTACTGCCACTGCAATAAGCAATTTGTGCTTGTACTTGCCATACAGGAAGGTACCATCAACTGTGATCACAGGTCTGCAATGATTTAACGTATGTAACTTAGTCAGTGAATATCAATCAGCTAAAACAAAATTTAACAATGATTACAATGCATACCTGCAGTACCGGAACGCCTTAATGCAAGGACCAAATACCCAAAAAAGCTTATCTAGGAATACGTGACCGGCGGTATTTGAATCTTGAGTTTGCCACTCAACCTTTGTTCCTGGGCTTCAGTAATTGCATTAAGTAGATGCGGAAGCTTCACATAAGACGCCTCCTAACTTTCGTACACCTGCTTAATAGCCTTTCTCTTTGCCTCACGAATTCTCTTGATATGAACATTATACCCGAACTGCTTTAATATATTCGTTTAGAGATCCTTCACCCTCACATCTGGAGAATTGCGGATCTCCAATATTATGGGCCTGGACAAGTTGGTGGAGTCCAACTGAGAGTGATCCTGTCTAGTGATTTCATCCAAGCAGGTGTGAGGTCCTTCATATTTAGTGATGTGAAACTACCTACCATGTTTTTTATAATTGCCTCTGAGTCTTTACTTACCACCTCTGTTATAGATATCAGTATACTTCACTGCCCATGCTCTTGGGTTCGGATCCACTACCTTGAAATTATAATGGTTCGTTATGTGCCACATTTTAATTGCCCGTATGAGATGATCTTTGGTCTCAAAACGCATCCCGATCTTAAATTCATCACTGAAGCTCCAATTCCCAACACTCATTTCCTGCTCATCATTATATGCTGCGTAAGCACTACTAACTTCAGCATTGAAAAACGGAACTGGCACTGAGCTCCCTACTGCATCAACGTCAGTAGGAGCAACGAAATAGTCCCAGTTATTTCCCCTTCGTTGTACCTCGGGCAAGGCATATTGTTGTCGAAATACTTCGATATTAACATTTTCATCATCATCATAGTCGTTACTGGATTCATTTGCCGATGAGCCTTGCACGGCGTCCATATCATCACCACCTACTGATGTAGGTCCACAAAATTCAAAATGATCTATATCCACTTGTGCACTGCCTATTGTCTGAACAGGATTAGAGTTTGAGTCTACAACCCTTGGCTCCCAATATTTCTATCATTGCCCATTTCCCTTACAGGTGCCTGTGACAATTCAGTTTCCAATATCTGCACATGAACAACCACTGAGCCTTCTGTGTATACCAACATTTCTTGTGCCGCATCATCATCGGTTACCAGAATAATATCATAACGTAGCGTCCTATCTCCAATAGCTATCCTATGATATAGCTCCACACGATGTGTACATCTATTTACCTTTAGTCTATTGCAAATAATCTCCACTATCTGCTCATATGTTGAATTCCTACTAATACTAACCATAGCAACAGGCCGCTTATCATAACCAAAACCATCATCCCCTTGCACAATATTACCATGAGCGTACAGTATGAACTTCGCCTTATCCATTTCCTCACAAATCCTGCCATCTCATCAAAATTAGCTTCCACGCATCAAATTCACAAAATCACACTTATGAATTGCATTCCTTGTAATATTTAACATAATTCCTAAAGCTGCACCTCCACTTTCAAAGTTGAAATTTAATTTTCTAATCTATTCTGCTTTCTTACAAATATTAGCTTTTTTCATCGCATATTTTCATGTCATATCAAATCGCCATATCAATGCTAAAGTACTAAATACACCCCGTTAACGACAATTGAAGTTATTTTCAATTTTTTTTCTCACACTCAAATTCCTAAAATAATTATCCAACAACAACTACTTAGGACATGATTTTTTTCAAAGCAAATATTATACATATACATATCTATACAACATACAATAGGAGGGAAAAAAAAAAAGTCGACGTTGGAATCATGCTACAAAAATATTCTAACAACACATACAATTGACATTCAACAATGCAGCATGAATGATTGAAAAAAATACGAAAATACGCGGAAATCCAACCTCAACTTTCGCCGTCGGTGGTTTCGCACAAAATCTCCCGCTTTCGATCCTCCTACCCATGAAATTACAATACAATCAACTTTGGAGCAATTAAATTAGCCAAATGAGGAACAACTACGGGTCGATTTGTGGATTTCGACCGCAACTATCGACAAAACGGCGCAATTTGGGATTAGGGTTCCGGCAGGGGAAAGGGAAATGGGGAAGAAGAAGATGTGCGCGGAGTTTATAATCCGTTGACCTTATCTCTTCAAGAGACGAGGTTAATCACTAATGACCTCGTCTCTTGAAGAGACGAGGTCACATGCGGTGCAACCTCGTCTCTTTGAGAGACGAGGTCTCATCTGTAATGGCCTCGTCTCTTCTAGAGACGAGGCCATGTTGCTTAAAATCGGAATAATTTTTTTCCAATGGTATTTTCGTAATTAATTTTAAAATATTAATATTTTATTCCTTTTCCCAACAAAGTGAAGGAATTTTGGGAGGAACAGGAGGGAAAAGGTGGTCGGAAGAAACAGAAGGTTTATCTTGCTTTGTACAGTGGGTTATAATCTTGCTTTTCTATATCATGGAAAAACACAAAAATTTCTCACGTTACCCAAAAATATCTGATAATGTCTCTTAAAATGTGTAAATCAAATGATAATAAAGACAAATATGTTACTTCTGTTTTGACTCCCTCCATGGAATGTGAGCTTATCCTTAAGCTCACACTGGACCAAGAGCTTAGGTTCCTCTTCCCACTCCTCGTCACCAACTAACACTAACTCTAGCTGGAAAAAAAACTTACGACGGTTCACTCCTCAAGATAGTCTTAGTTTAAACATAATGTCTTGGCTTGGTGATTCATTATTTAAACCTGGGTAAGATGATCTGCTAGTTTGCCATCAATGGAAGGACCTGATACTTGTACTTCACCTACCTCTATTATGCTCCCCCCTCTGCTATTGCTGCAACTGCTTGGCTTGTCAAAATGGGCATTGATTGAGCTGAAATTTTTTACTTAAGCTTATAGTAATAACAAGGTCTAAAGGCTCTTGGAGCCCTACTTTGGCTCGAATTGACTTGGATAAATTGAAACAAGACGTGCGTGGTTCAGGCCCGATGCTCATGTAAGTAGAGTCTAGAATTGCTCAGCCTAGTGTTCTACAGATTGAGTTTGACATAGCTTTGCCAACTCCCCTAATGTGTTGCTATCAATCGAGGGGCTGAATCTCATGTAGCAAAACTCCATGAACTCACCCAAGACAACTCTCACTCCTTTTCCACATGGGAGTACTAGATGCAACAGTGGAGTTGCGTGCTGATTGACCTGATACCTTAGTGGCTTGACACAACAAGGGGTCACTGCCCTATCACTCTTCACCATCGTGACCTGATGAAGCTGCATGCTGTGCGTGGCAGAAGTGAGTTGGTTGGCCTGCAGCCAAGAGCAATGCTCTCTCTTCCATTCAGTCAGGCTATGACAATTTTTGCGTTTGTACGTATCCTCCATATGGTGTGTTAGGGTTTGCCTTTCTTCTCCCTCCTTTGTGAATATGGTATACAAGGAAAGCCAGAAGCATTCCCAAACCCTAGTCAACAATGACAGGTGAATCTAATATCAAACTATTATAGTCTACATGTTAATTACTGATATGAGATCATTTATCACACAAGTGTATCATCTAAGAGGAAGATAACAGCATAGATTTGCTAAGTCTTCCTAGCTAAAAATGCAAATGAGACATTTGGAGTTGGCTGGTAAGAAGTCATCGATGTGTAATTTGCATTTGAGGCAAATTGTCTTCCTTTTCACACTGAGTTATGGTATGGAAAGATTGCATTTTGAACATGATATGGCAATCCAATATTTTTATATGTTAAGATTGGCACTAGTTTCACTGAGCATAGTATAATTTTCAGGGGGCATCAGCCTCAGTCTTGAAGGATTTGGAAGCACTTCTCTTGAAAAGTTCACAGCAGGTATCACATTAATCAGATGTCTGATATTTTGTGCCTTTGTTTATCATTCTATGCGATTGAAACTTGAGTTATTGCCTCCAAATAGGAGCAAAGTGAGGTACGTTTCTGCGCAGTGAGATGGGCGATATCTTTATTTGATATGCAGCATTGCCCAAGTCGATTTATTTGTATGCTTGCGGCAGCTGATAAAAAATTGGATATAAGGTAGATCTTCTCAGTGAATTTATTGTCTCGTCTTTGGCTCTCTCTCTCTCTCTATGAAAATCCACTTGAAAATTCTGACTTTTTGTTGAAGAGAAAGACATGGATAAATTTGAATATCATGCTGTATGTTCTATGGCATTCTAGGTCATAAATTATGATGAAGACTTATCCCTTTGGACATAGTAACATTGTTGCTTTTTTTTTTTTAAATTTTATTTTGAAAGTAGATTTCCAATTATAATTTCCTTGACAAGAAATCACATTGCGTCTTGTACATGTCAACCTATTTTTTAGTCTTTTGTGAGCATTTCTATATATGTCATGCCTACAATAAAGATGATTTCTGTCAAAGGTATTCATTATGTTGAAATGATCATATAATTCACTGTGCCTTTCTGTAAGATGCAATGTTGCCTTAGGAGATAATTGTTCTTCCCTTGCCACTCTTTTTCCCAATTTATGCACTATGAGCTGCAACAAATAGAATGAAAAATTTCACCAGTTTTTGGTGGAACTTTTTACTTTAACAAGTTGAGAAATGGTATGAATTGGGAAAATTCAGGGGCCACCTTTGAGGGGGAGAAAGTCCTCTGGGCAACATTACCTGTTCATGAAGTTTGTGGGAGCTCATCTGATCATCTGATAGCAATAGCAGAGAGCTTTCTGTCTATTTTCCTTCTGTTATGTTTTTGTGCATCTTTCAAAAGTAATGTTATTCGCATAACAGAATTCTAGTTTATCTTTTCGCATAAAATCTAACCCTTCTTGCTGGATCTTAATAGTTGATTGATTTTTGCTGGGTACCTCTAAATCTTTCCTTGGAGTTTTTGGATTATTAGCATTCTGAAATACCATCTAACTTTGTCTTGTTCTTTTCCAAAGAGAAATGGCACTCCAAGGGCTATTTCCTTTGAAAGATGAAGGGCAAACAATAAATAGTGATATTGTTCTGAAGTACCCGAAACTTGAAGACATGCTAGATTACATTATCAAGCAACAGTCAGGATTGTTAAAGTCAAGTGAAACTAGGGAACAACTGCTGCTTTTTCCTTCAGAAATGTACATATCCATGATTAAGTTTTTGCTGAAGTGCTTTGAGTCAGACATGGAGGAAAATACCACTGTAGACAGATCATCAAAATTCTGGTCTCCCGTGGAAACAATGTGTTTACTGCTAGAGCATGCTATGGCATTTGAAGGCTCTGCTGAGTTGCATGCAAACGCCTCCAAGGCCCTGCTTGTTATTGGATCACACATTCCAGAAGTAAGTACTCTACCCAAAAAGGGGAAAAAAAATGTTCGATTGAATATGCTGTAATGTCTTGATTGTTCTTGATCTAGCTTGTTTTTCTCTAATGTATTAATCCCCATAGTTAGTTGCTTCTCGATATGCAACAAAAATATCATGGCTAAAGCAATTATTGAGTCATGTGGATGTCGATACACGCGAATCTGCAGCGCGTTTGCTTGGAATAGCTGTGTCTGCTCTTATGACCTCTGATTCTGTCAGTCTAATTGGTGAACTGATTCCTTTGGTTAATGGTTCTCAGAAATCAAGGTTTGTGGCTGATTCCTCCTAATTTATCCACTTTGTTTCAATTATAACTTTTTTCCTGTTTCATTTCAGATTTGAGCTTCGTTATGGAGCATTATGCGCGTTGGGATATGTTACTGCAAGTTGTATGTCAGGAACATCCCATGTAAGTTTTTTAAACTTGGAATAAAATTGGAAGTCCATTTGCTATATCCTTCATTGCTTGTAAGAATATCGCCTTTCATAATCTAGGAGATTTTGACCTTAATGAAAACTGGAGAATGTGCTCCTCAGAATGAGGATCAGGGGCTTTCGTCAATGAAATAGCTTACTGCATGGAGTAGGAAATGCCTTTTAGCTAAAAAATTCAGATATTCATGTGCTTCCTCCACTTCATTTCATCACTGCAATATGATGAACTTTGAGACATGAACATTCATCTTGTGGCATTTGCAAAAGTATCGTGTAAAATTATGCCTTTACGTGTCCTTTTAAATGAATTCATTTCAGGTCTATTTGTTTGTTGGTAGATTACAGATATATACTTTTTTCAAATTTTTTTTCCAAACAAATTATTTATCAAGAAATAGATATAGCTAAAAATAGTTGACAGTTCTTATCAAAGATCAAATAGATTAAATATAGATAAAATGTAGATGTAAATCGGACATATTTATACGTATCGTTTTAATACAGATACAGATGAAAAACAGATTATCCAAATAGACCTTTCTATTGACCTTCTATGGTTTAAATCATAGCGGCCATGATTGAATTTCTTTCTCTATTGTGGTTGGCTTATTCTCTTCATTTAGAGACGAGTTTGAGCTTTTGACCATTTCCTCTGCATGGAACCCCTTTGAATCACAGATAATTTTGATACATCCTGACTCTTAAAATGTTAAGAATCTCTAACCAATCCTGAATAGCATGTCTTCATGTGGTCCTTTTTGTTACAATGTGGGATCTTCTGTGAATAATTCTTTTTTCCAATGAGGATGGAGGAGTATTTGGTGACATTGATTTCTCTTTTTTCCTCGCTTTTCCTATAGATGGAGTATCATATGCCAAATGGACACTTATGATTTTTGGTGTTAAAAGTTTTGATGTAATAAAACAGATTTCTTCTTCTTTTTTTTTTTTAATAGAATAAACATTCTATAATTTTTTTTATTTAATGTAGGAAGATGGATTGTAGTTTTTATTATTTATTTATTTTATGGTGGTAATAAAGAGTGGTATAATTGAATGGGTGATGCTTGGTACTTCTGTAGCTATAGTAATACTTAAATGCAAAACTTGTTGACCTCATTGGTTGTGATATTGATCCTATGTGGGAAACAGAATCAAAGAATATTGTAGAAACTCTCTATGTAGTTATCTATTTAAGAAAACGATCTACATGATTCCCTATAGCCTTGGGGCTATGTCTTGATCTCATACATGTGAGATCTGAGGGATTACTTCCTATGGAGATTCCCCTTGGTTTAATTCCATGCCTTATGACGTGATGGGAGTTGCATGGCGTAAAGTGAAGATTGAGGGAAATATAGCTAAACTCTGTTATGGGGTATTTCAAAGATGCAACCTAGGCAACGAAAAAGGGTGCAGCCATATATTATACATAATTGAAGCTAATGAAGTATCATGCATTACCAATGGAGGTGATTTTAAACCCTTTGCATTATTATCCCAGATCTAAGCTAGTAACAACTTGGTATCAGAGGCAGCTGACATGGAAGGATTCATTAGATTTGAAAGACCTATTAGCACATTCATCACTCACAACAAAGACTGAAGATCGTAGGTACAGAGAGGATTGATAAGAGAGAAAAAGAGATCAAAAGGGGAGAGAAAATGACCAGAAAGAGCTTCATGCTCTAGCCTTAAGCTTAGAAGAGGAGGTTTTTCAAGCCACAGAGCATAGAGGCTGCTGCAGTTTGTGTCAAATTAGTGTAACCAGGAATGGAGGAAAAAGTTTTCGCAACCAAGTTCGAAAATCGGCATCCAGTGACCCAATAAATAACTTGACATGCACTAAGACCATTGATTCTTTTTCAATGGGGTTGCCTTGACCCAATTTGTTGCACACAACCAACAACTTTTTGTGCCATAGCTTTAGATCAGGCATTATTGGAGAAAGTTATGCGTATCACAACCACACAACCTTGCATGCATGCCTTTGATGCTTGCCCCAAAAACGTGTGGTCCACTCACATGGTTCCACCCGCATGTGACCAGGCTAGCAACTCTTTCCATCATGGATAGCCTCAACATGTGGGTGAGGCAAGAGCTGATCTCTTTAGGCCCTATGATTGACCTGATTTGAGATTTAGGGGACAACTAGACTTGCATTGGATTTTGAGCCATACTAGCAAGCTTTAATGAGTTTAGACACCTTTCAGGTACGATTAGGCATCAGCTAAATTTACCAACCATATAGTCAGTTAGTTGGCTCCATGATAACCTATACTAGGGTTTGTGATGAGTTGGTCAGGAATTTGATTGGAGATTTGACTGATTGTTTGATTATGACATTCAACCTTATCAAGACAATAGGTATTTATGTCTTTGTGCTATAAAAGCTGGATTTTCCTACCTGTGACCAGATGTATTGGACGGACACACTAGGGAGATGCATGACTTGTGAACCACATCGCTTTCTTTTATGTTCACATATGTGTTAATATAATTTGCTTATTTATCATGTAAGCAGATGCTTTTGATTAGATTGAATTGGCCACTAATATATAGTTGACATTGACAATATGCATTACTGGGAGGCAGGTGATCATGAGTAGCCAGAAGTTCCTGCACCTTGTGCAGTTTGATGAGAAGGACAAAGGCCAGTTGTTGCCAGGAGCTGATTGAAGATTGGTCTCCTTTTAATCCTCCAGATTTGCTAAGCTACCTATCTTTTGCTAGTATCTTGTGTCTAGTGAGTGTATCTCTCCATCTCATGGAGACTGATCTTCTGCTGGCTACTGACAACAAACTCTACCACAGCCTTGTCCTTTCCCTTAGACAATATGACATGTAGGAATCTCTAGCTGCTCCTAATTACCTAGAAGGAATAGTATCAGACCTCTAGGACCTCTAAGGAAATGCTTCTCAAAAATTGTATTAGCTTGTGTGTCTCATATGTTAGTGGCAACAATTTGATATGAACATCTGTCTATTTGATAAACAAACAAACTATATTATTGCACATGGTTGCTTAAAAGATAGATATAGAGCGACGTGGTTCACATGTATCACCAAAATTTCAAATATTGCTCTGGTAAGTGGTATGTCCAATACAACATCTGGTAACACTATGGTATCATCTAAAATGCTTTGGGCTGATCTGGTCTGCCAGTACATGGTCATACTCAAGCTCAGCAATGCATGGTTGCTGCTCCTGCAAATACTAATGTATGTTGCATGACACCTAATCCAATCTTCATTGATCTTTGCTATGAAATTGAGCTGGTGGAGTGAAGACAAGGTGTTATAGGCATTCTTTGATTGTATGTTGCTGAGGTCTCGATCTTAGCACCCTTTTGTTTCCCGGTATTGTGTTTTGCTCAACATTTTAGGTTTGTTATGAGTTCTAGGCATGACTAAATAGAGTTCAAGATTTTGAGTTTAGCTCTTTGCATTGTTGTTTCAATTCATTATATCTATGTGATGAACCTTGGTCAATTTTAAAACTGTACAAGAGGGGGGTTATGGGAAAATATAATTGATTTGTTTTAGGAAAGTAATGCTGTAAATATTGTGATTATAGAATCACACTAAATTAGGAAAGTTTGACTTGTAGTTATAGAATCAGACTAAATTAGGGAAGCTTGACCTTAAATTAGGAGATTTTGTTTCAGTCTTTTAAGGTGGTTGCTGTTTTTGTTTCTTAAATAGGTTGTATATAATTGATTCATTGTAACCCTAAAAGAAAATAATATACTTATTCTCTTTTAGTTTTTACGTTTAAACCAAGAAATCTTTATTATAGCTTACTGACAATCTTTTGATAGTAATCTTTTGATGTGATAATGTGAAAGATGACTCTCTAATCTTGGATTTAAACATTTTTATATACATATGCACATACAACATATAGAATATTAATTTAAAAATTTTGAGCCAACGGATCAGCTTGGGCTTTATTTTTTATATTAAACCCACATTTACTTGTAGTTTGAGACCTTTTTATTGAGACCCATCAAGTTGACCGATTAATTAGATAAGAATTTAAATGATGGTACCCAGATTTCAACTCAATATTTGTCTAATACCATGTTATGATGTGAAAAAAACTTAATCAGAGGCAGCCACTTTACCAGTATCAATATTAGTATTCATTGAGGCATTTACATACTTGTCCTGAGAACTATAGGCTTTTTTTCAACAACCAACCTACCTAATAGCTATGCAAAGCTTAGCTATTATATTGCAAGTTCCTTTCTCAAAATGGAAGAGTCTGTATCATGCTTATAGAATGACACCATGTCAAATTTTTGCATTTTCAGATCCCAGAATCCTTATTTCAGAACATACTGAAGTCCCTTGTTGATATTGTAAATTCTGAGACTGCGGAGTTGGCTTCCATTGCAATGCAAGCATTAGGTCATATTGGATTATGTGTACCATTACCTCCACTTGTTGATGACTCTGCTGCTGGTGAGGTTTCAGTACACATATTATTGTTAGTAGTGTTGCCTTTAGGGTTGGCAATCTGTTAATATGATGGGCATTGTGATGTAATGAGTCAATTTGATGCTCTGCCGATTGCAGCTGACATTTTCATGGTTCTACATGAAAAATTAAGCAAGATACTTTCTGGTGATGACATAAAGGCCATCCAAAAAATTTTAATCTCTCTTGGACATGCCTGTCTGAAGGAGACTTCGCTATCACATCTGAATACTGCCATGGATCTGATATTTGGCCTTTGCCGATCTAAGGTATATGAGTTTCCAAAGTTCTTGAATTTTAGTTTTGCATTTTATTGTGGTGATTGGCAAGTGAAGTTGGAGAAACCCCTCATATTAAACTTCTAAATTCTAAAATCCTACAGGTTGAGGATGTTCTCTTTGCTGCTGGGGAAGCTCTGTCGTTTTTGTGGGGTGCTGTTCCTGTTACTGCAGATACAATTCTGAAAACCAACTATACTTCACTATCTATGACATCTAACTATCTTATGGACAATGTAAGCTCTTCTCGGTTGGAATATAAACCTGACAAGTCAGTTGAAGTGAAAGAAGATTGCCGATCCATGATCCGAGATGCAATAGCTAGAAAGCTTTTTGATGGTCTGCTGTATAGTAATAGGAAAGAAGAGCGCTGTGCTGGAGCTGTGTGGCTACTCTCGTTGACAATGTACTGTGGCTATCATTCCAGTATTCAACAGATGCTTCCAGAGATTCAGGTTCATTCTATTATTACTTTAAATTTAGTCCATATTTTGGCACACATGTGATGATAGTACTGAAATATATGTACTTTATACCTATATCTGTAAGTTTAAATTTATCAATTAGTTTCTCGTAAGAGTTTGACTTTGTGGTTGAGGTATTGACTTGGGTTACTCCAGTGATCTGGGGTCAACCTAATGGGAAATGGGCGAGGAGTCTTCATGCCCTGTGAATTCCTTATGTGAGCATGAATCCAAACCATTGATAAACTCAGGAAGCTGTCTGAGGGGTAAAAAAAGGATCAGTTTGTTCTCTTCCTTGTAACAATAGGATTAAGAGTTCCATCATGCATTTATCCAACAAAAGAGTTCCATCGTGCATTTTTTTCCTGCACCTTTATATGTTTTTCTAAAATGTTATCAGGCACAATAATATAATATTTCTATTCATACTGGAATCTCTTCATATTTTGTCTTTTCATCATGATATGACTACAAATTTCCTAGTACTTTACGGATGGCAAGTCTTTACAAGAAGAGAGTAATACAGCAAAGCTTCTTGCTTTGTTCTCTCTCTCCTCTATGTATGTGTGTGTGTGTGAGATAATTCAAGGGATACATATAAATGCAATAGATAGTGGTAGATGACTGCTGGTGATCAATTTTTTCCCATATCTAATGGTAGGATTTTTAGAATATTTAGCTTTAATAGTAATTCATAGGATGTCTTCAATTATTCAAATTTTATTTTTATTTATTTATTCGTTTATATATTTATTTATTTGTATTTTGTTATTTCTTTACACGCTTTTATGTTCCATATTTTCTCAAGAGTGATGCAACAGTGAATTTATGTCTGCCTTTATTTTTGAAATTTTATCATAATCTGAAAAGGTTCAAATTCCATCTAATTGCAGGAGGCTTTCTCACATCTACTTGGTGAACAGAATGAACTAACACAGGAGCTCGCGTCGCAAGGAATGAGTATTGTTTATGAGCTGGGTGATGCATCCATGAAGGAAAACTTAGTAGCTGCACTAGTTAGTACATTGACTGGTTCAGGAAAGAGGAAAAGAGCCATCAAGGTATGCATTGATTTCCAGAATCTATAATTTTGAGATGCTTAGTAAATGGAGGGAGGTCAGATTCTTTTACATTCTCAAACATAAGCTTCAATCCATTGTTAAGCTGCAAATAAATGGCAGTATGGGAAATCAATTTTTGTAATGGATAGGGATAGAGCTCTGGTTTTTTGTTTCAATTTTTCAACTGGTAATTTTCTTTTCGAAAACAGATATCTGAATATTAATGTATTTGTTAACAGCTTGTTGAAGACTCCGAAGTTTTCCAGGAAGGGGCTATGGGGAAAGTATTAGTGGAGGCAAGCTTAGCACTTATAAGGAGCTTTGCAATCTTGCAAATGAAATGGGCCAACCTGACTTAATTTACAAGTTTATGGACCTGGCTAATCATCAAGCTTCTCTGAACACAAAAAGGGGTGCTGCCTTCTTCTCTAAAATAGCCAAGCAAGCAGGCGATGCTCTGCAACCACATTTGCGATCTCTTATTCCAAGACTTGTTCGTTATCAGTATGACCCAGATAAAAATGTTCAGGTCTGCTTCTGAATGCCTGATTCTGGAATGAATTGTGTTAGTTATCCCACTTTGTTGATATTCTTATAAATCATGCATAACATTGGATGAAGCTTCATATTCAATCGACGATCTTTGACCTTTTTAGGATGCAATGGGAAATATATGGAAGTCCCTTATCGCGGAGCCAAAGAGAACCATAGATGAACACTTGGACCTAATCATTGATGATCTACTAGCACAATCTGGATCTAGGCTTTGGCGTTCCAGGGAGGCTTCCTGTCTAGCCCTTGCTGATATTATCCAAGGCCGAAAATTTGATCAGGTAGTAGATCTTTAGCTCTCATCTCTCTTCTTCTGTTTATCCTCTTCCTTGGGTCAAGTTTTTTATCATCAGTCCTAAGGGAGAAAGTTTCATGTATCTTTACACACAAATGAATCCTGCTCAGCTCTTCTTTTCTCCTTTTCTCTTTGTTTACTGGTGAAACTTCTTTCATATGAGAGCTTTTAGGAGCTATCATATTCATTTTGTCTTTCTACCACAGATTATTTCTTTGATATTTGGGAGTAAACTTTGAGTTATGTTGTGAAGATCACCTCAATTTGTTTTCTTTATCGTTGAACTGCTATTTTGATGATCTTTAGGAGTACCGTGTTGATATTCTATAAATCTGGTATTTTAGTGATGCATCATCTTCCAATTTGGTTAATTTTTCTTTTGGTTAATTCAAAAAATTTTATTTAATCAAGGAAGGATATACAACTGCAATATGCAGGATAGGGTGGAGCCCGATATTTGCAAACCTCAAAACTATGGAAAACCATTAAGCTGATTACAATCAATCAAGCAAGCAAACAAAAGCAAGATGGAATTAGGAACCATTTATGACAAAAACATAATTCAAGATTTGTCTTGCTAGAGTGTTAGCGTTGGGGAAGGATTGCCCAAGTTTGGCAGAGTTGCGAGCACGCCAAATGCAACAGATGGCTGCGGATAGTGCAGCACATCTTCTACTAGTAGTAGGATTTTTAGGCGCAGTGATCAAACCATCCAAACTGCGTTGCCACAATAAGAAAAATGTAGGGTAGTCAAGGGAGTAAGCTACGTTCGTCCAAACCAACTGGGAGAAAAGGCACGAGAAGAAGAGGTGCTCATGGGTTTCAAAACCAGTGGAACAAAAGTAGCATAAAGTAGTTATGTTCGCCACCCCACTGGTAAAATTCAAGAATGTATAGCTTATTGTAAATAGCAGGTCGCATGATGAAACAATGCCTAGGGATAACATCCTTGTTTCAAATTAGTTTAGACTAAAGAATTTTTAAACCATCCGATATGAATGCTTTGTATGCACTTTTGATAGTGAAAATACCGGATTTAGATGGCCTTTATATTTGCCTATCTTTAGTAGATGGATTAGGAACAATGTTTGAAGGGATATTGAAATTTTCCTAAAAAGAAGACAAAGGTAAGCACCAAGAACCATTGCTAATCAAAAAGCAAACTCTAGCATTTAAAGGGAGGCCCGAGGAATCTATTTCCCTCGCATTGAAATTGTTAAGGAGTGGTCCTCGAGGAAGTCAGTAGTCAACTCACAAGGAAATAGATACCCCATTCCCAATAGACCATGAAAAGAATTGTCGCACTAAACTACGCAACTTCAAAAGTTTTTGCCAAGACCGTGAGCAAATAGGAGGGATCTTAATTTCCAAAAACTTCTTCCTTTAATAAAAACTGTGCGAACCCAATCTATAGATGCCTCTAAATCCTCCATTACAAATGTTCCATATATGCTTTCATTGGGCAGCCTTATTCCAAGCTTCTAATTCAGGAATCCTAAGTCCTCCTTCCACATGAGAAGAGCACACTAGTTCCCATTTTACTTTAGCTTTAGTGGCTATATCTGGCCTTCTAGTCCATAGAAAATTTCTCATAAGCTTTTCAACTCCCAAAACAACATTCTTAAGAAGAAATGGCAATGATGAAATGAAGGCTAAGGCAAGAATTGAGTGTAATACTGTGTGCAAATCCAAGAAGGAAGGTGGTTTGGGCATTGTTGACTTTGTTTCATGGAACAAGGCAAACTGACTCAAGCATATTTGGTTTCTTTGTTAAGATGTTATGGGTTCCCTGTGGCCTTCATGGGTGCGATCAGAGCTTATAAAAGAGAAAAACTTCTAGACGATGAAAACACATTCAGTAGCCTCTTGGTCTTGGAGGAAAATGTTGCAATTGAGACCTCTCACTCAAAGCCTTCTTAAATGGGAGGTGGGTAACGGATACAAGATTTCTCTATGGTATGATGAATGGCTTCCTAAGGGCCCATAGGTAGATTGGTTGGGGCATAGGGCTATTTTTTCTTCTAGTTTCCCAAAAGAGGCTTGTCTTTGTAGTATCATTAGCGAGGATGGTTGGGATTGGCCACCAGGATCAATTTGGGAAAGGTTCAAGGCTGATTTGGGTAGTGGACTCAATCTTCTTAGTGGAAAAACAGATCTTTTAGTATGGAAGGATAACCCATCAAAGATTCTATCTATCAAAGAAGCTTGTGCTCGATAATGTGGACAAGGAGTCAAGCCTCCCTGGTTAAATTTTGTATGGTTTAAAAAATTGGTTCCTCAACATGCCTTCTTTCTTTGGCTAGCTGCACATCAAAGAATAGTCACTCTAGACAAACCTGTGCTATGGGGTGCTACTTCCTATAACTATTGTTTTCTTTGCAATAGGGAGGAGGAGTCACATACTCATCTTTTTCTTACTTGCTCCTATGCCCAAGAGATTTGGAAGAAGCTAAAAGAGACAATATATGTGGGAAGCATATACCCTTTTGAAGCTGGAAGTATTCAAGAGCTTTTCAACTACATAGGCCCCCGCATCTCTCCAACATGGAAGATCATTACCGGTTTGGTCATTTACTATATATGGAGAGTGAAGAATGAGAAAAGGCTTGGAATTAGATCTCGGTCTGCGTTTGAAGTGACCCGAATTATTTTGTTTTACTTTTCTTTGCTAGAGTAGTACTTTGGTGTTGTATTCTGCCAAGATCTCGATCTTAGCACCCTTGTTTTATTTTTGTATGGTGTTTAGCTTGACGTTTTAGGTCTCTTGTGAGTCCTATCTCTAGGTTTTTTTATTTTTTTGAGGTGGCTTCTTTGCCTCTTTCTTTTTTTTTTTCCCCTTGTATTTTTTCTTATATCAATGAAAATTTGACATTACATCCAAAAAAAACTTTCTTAAGAAGAAGGAAAATGGAAGCCCAATACACTTGCATTAAAAAAATAAGAGATTATAAAAGAGTACTCTACCCGCATTAGATAGGAATTTGGACGTCTAAGCTTGTAGGCATGAAGTTATCTTCAAAATTAGCAAATTGTAGTATTCCCTCCTTAGTTTGGAGGATACAAGTGATGTACCAAATTAGAAGTTGACCCTGTTGGGAACCGAGGGCATTAAGAGCCGCCTCCTTAGTAGGAAGATCTACATTAACAAAGAGGATCATACTCGTTTCTCCACTAGCACAAAGCCTAAATAATTCTTGGAAATTCTTCAAAGCTTGTTGAATGCCCAAAGTAGAGTGGATATCTCCTTCACAAAGGATCATAAGATCATTAGCAAAGCATAAGTGAGTAATCCTATCCCCTTTACAACGCTAATGATAAGAGAAATCTGGGTTACAAGCCATTTTTCGGAGGATACATGACAAAACTTCGATAGCAAGGACAGATAGGTATGGAGAGATAGGATTGCCCTAATAAATACCACGTTGGCTAGGAAAAAATCCTACCAATTTTGCATTAAGATTGACTGAAAATCTTGGTGTAGAGATAACTTGAAGGAAAAGTTTCCTCAAATGAGAAGGAAAACCCATACAAACTAGTATTTTCTTAGAGATATCGACTTTGATGGTGCACCTGGGTGGACCATGATTAAGATGGTAGCCATTAACGAGTTCTTGAGTTAAGAAAATGTTGTCTGTAATTTTGTGGCTCGGAATAAAAGCAGATTGCTCTTTTCCAATGAGAGAGCCCAAAACATCCTTAAGGTTGAAAGCAAGAAGCTTGGAATTGACTTTATAAATCACATTATAACAAGATATAGGCCTGAAATTTGATTACTTAGAGGCATTGGAAACTTTGGGAACCAAAGTAAAGATAGTGGAATTTACCTCCTTGAGAAGAAAACTAGAATGAAGGAATTCAACAACTGCTTTCGTAACATCCCCTTCAATAATAGACCAAGAAACTTTAAAGAATTTAGCGGAATAGCCATTTGAACCTGGTGCCTTTCTATTAGATTGGGAGAAAAAAGCAACCTTAACTTCATCAATAGTGAAAGGAGACTCTAGGAGTTAAATTTGTTGCTGATTTAGCTTTCAAGTCATAAGATCATCCCAGGTAGCGAGATTTTGACCCTCTCCATACTCTTTAAACAGGTTGGAGAAATAAGAGATTACCTCTCCATGGACAGCTTGAGTAACAATAGCAACAGAGCCATCTTCTCTTTCAAGAGAGTCAATTGAACTTCAATTATGGCAATGAGCCATGGCCTTGTGGAAAAAGGAAGTATTCTTATCTCCCAGCTTAAGCCACTAGACTCTTGATTTTTGTTCAAAGAAACTCTCCTCTACATTCCTCAAGACATAATATTTTTTAAACTTCACGTTCCTCTTGCATGAGAAATGCGTCTACTTTTGCAATAGAAGCTTTCAATGAGCTAAGAGTTTGTTTAGCTTGCAAAACTCTAGTTGAAATATTAGAAAACTCCTCATTATTCAGCCTTTTCAACACTTGTTTCAAACATTTTAGTTTGTATACCACTTGAAAGAACTTTGATCCCTCAACTACACTCCCTGAAACAGTGGATACCAAGTTAGGAAAACCATTAGCATCTATCCAGAAGTTAAAAAACTTAAAAGGAGAACTCCGTTGGCTATTAGAGAAATTCCCAAGCACCATACACGAGAAATTGATGGTCCAATCTTGGTTGACAAAAATTCAATCAAGCTTCTTCAGAATAGGGTTATTAACTTGCTTGTTTGACTTGGTAAAATAATTTCCCACAAAACATAGGTTGGAAAGTTCAACACAGTCTAGGAAACATTTGAAATCAGCCATGGCTGAGTTCATCCTTCTATTGCCTCCCATGATCTCCTTAGACGACTTAGAAACATTAAAATCTCCCAAAAGGATCCAAGGCCTTCCACAAACAAGAGCAGAGATGCCCAAAAGCTGTGACCATAAATCGCTGCGTTCACACTTAGAGTTTGATGCATAAACAAAAGTAACAACAAACTGCATATTTGCTCTAATATTGGAATTGCAACAATGGATGAACTAGGCGTGCTCTTTGGTAATGGAAACATTCCAGATATTATCATCCCATCTTAACCAAAGCGTTTTCTAGCAAGACTATTGATTGCAGAAGACCAATTTTGACTAATAGTTTGCTTGATTGAAAGCTCATTTAAGTGGTTTACTCTAGTTTTAAGCAGCCCTCCCATAGAAACACCATCACCTACACAAAACTACCTGACATCGGCTGTTTTTAGAGGGTCACTTGTGCCCTGTACATTCCAAGCCACAAAATTCGTAGATCCACAAAATAAAAAGATCTGGTAATGTTAGATGAAGGAACGCTTCCTCCTCTTGAAGAATTTTTTCCTCTTTTTTCTACTCGAATAGCTATTACTGCTACCAGAGGAGGAAGAAAGGCTAGAGCCCTTTGGTTTGATTTTATCCAAAGTACCTTCAACAAGTGGCACCACTGCTAGAGAAGCATCACAACTCAACCATTGTTTCCAGCTAGTTCCAAATGAGGCCCCATAGAATTATCTAGGATTGGGTCTTGGAAATATGGCTAGGAACATCACTCCAACTCTAAGTAGGAGCAAGACTGCTAGGAGCTTCAACATCTCCTACGGAACCTTTCATGCAGTCCGTATGAACTGTCTTCAAGGGAGACATAACCTCATTGTCTATAGGATCCCCATTAACATGATCATGAGATCTAGGAGGGGATTCATCAGTGGAACAACCTTCATGAGTAACAGGCTGCTTCTCATTACTCTTACTTCTAGGTGAGGAAGTGCCTTCATGGCAAGCTTCGATTGTTTGATTTGACAAGAATAGCAAAAAATACGACATTTTTTGTGGTTAGGTGGTAGCTGCTGATACTCAATCAAGACCATAGTAGACACACCGCCTTCGAACATCACTGCAAATTGAAGGGTAAGGTCTTCTCTAGCATCCACTTCAATAAGAAACCCTTGCTTGATTTGCTCTCACTTAAAGCAGTAAGAGTTCCACCTATAGTGGTTTGCCCACTCCACTGGCAATATAACTTATGCCATTGGGGTCTAAAAATTCACAAGGAATTTTGTAGAAGGGGACCCAAGCAGGGACCATAGAAGGTTGAGGCTTATCAAGAGCCATTCTGGGTCACCATTTTTGTAGGACTAGATACCTCTGGGCAAAATACCAGGTTTTACCCAAAAGAACATCCAACTTCAGGAAGGGGGCGAACCTAAAGTAGAGGAACCCATCTTTATTTCTCGAGACATTGAGAATACCATAATCTTTCCAAATCCGGAGAGCATTGGATTAGACAAGCAAGAAGGGGATCTTTTGTCCAAGGAAAAACCCACCAAAGTAGTTTCCCAGCATTTAGCCCCTTTGATAGCAATAGAAGGAGGGAGAACCACCTTAGCCATAGGGCCCTTCGAAAAGGGAGGGAAAAAGGATAATTTCAACTCACAGTAGACCGGTGAAGAAGACCTTTGTTGGGTACAAGCCTCAGCAAAAGATTTTTTCATAGGTGAAACAGGTTTTCTAGCGCCATGAACCTTAGGATGCCACATTAAGGGCCGTAGGATTGTAGAGAGGTTAAAAGTGGTACTTCATTACCTTGTGGGAAAAGAGCAAATGGCTTTCATCAAGGGCCATAGGATTGTAGATAACATCTTTGTGGCGCAGGAGCTTCTCTGGGGCTATCACAAGGAAAATTTGGGACCAACATGTGCTATTAAAGTAGATATAATGAAGGCATATAATAATGTAAGGTGGAGTTTCTTAGAACAAATTTTGAATATTATGGGTTTCCTCCATAATTTATCATGTGGATCATGCAGTGTGTTACAACCGCTAAATTCCCTATCAACCTTATTGGAGAATTAGTTGGTTTTTTTCCTAGCTTTTGAGGCTTACATTATCTCTCCTTACTTTTTTGTATTGCTAATGGAAGTTTTCTCATCTATGATGTAGGATGCTGGAAAGAAGAATGGATTCTCATATCATTGGAGATGTTGAATAGAAAAGCTTAGTCACTTTTGTTTTGTAGATGATGTTATGATCTTTTGTAAAGGGGATATTGGCTCTAGCTCTTTAATTAAAGAGGCTTTGAAGGAATTCCATGAGTTTTTGGGTCTTATGGAAAGCCAAGAAAAAAGCAACGTTTTGTGGTGTGTCTTAATAAGAAAAGATGGTACTAAGCTAGACATTGAGCTTTCAATTGGGTGATCTACCTTTTAAATACTTGGAAGTTCCATTTTCATTTGCAAAACCTAACAAATCTACTTGTCAATTTTTAGTGAAAAGATTTAGTAAGCGCATTAATCATTGGACAAGTAAAATTCTCTCTTATGTGGGTCGCCTCGAGCTGGTGAAAAGTGTGCTTTTCTTTATCCAAGTTTGTTGGTCTTCTATTTTCACTCTCCAAATGCATCCTAGAGGATTTGACTTTGAATATAAAGTGTTTTTTGTAAAATGGAAGTGATGAAAAAAAAGTCAGGGCTAAGATGGATTTGGATTTGTTGTGTAGACCTAAAAACCAAGGCGGACTTGGCATTCCCGACTTGGTTATATGGAGTAAGGTAGTTTAAACATTTATGGTACCTTTGCTTTAAAACTGGAGATTCTCTTTGGCCATCTTGGGTTTGTTATGAACTTATTGAAAGTAAGATCTTTTGGTCAATGAAAGTGCCCTCTATAGCTTCTTGGTCTTGGAAGTAGTTGTCACAACTTAGACCTCTTGCCTGTGATCTTTTCAAATGGGAAGTTGGTAATGGAAATATTATATCTTTTTGGTATGATGAATGGTACCCAAAAGGAGCTCTAGTGAATTGGTTGGGGAAAATAATAGCCTTCTTATTTAGATACCCTAAGGAAGCACGTCTGTATTGTATCATCAATAATGAGGGATGAGATTGGCCTATGGGAGAGGATCAAATTGGAAGTGGGAAATGGATTGTGGTTGAATATACTTTATGAAGACAGAATGGTATGGAAAGATAATCTCTCTAGATAACTTTCAATCAAAGAGGCCTACAATTCCATTTGTGGACAAGAAGCAAAGGTGCCATGGAGTAGCTTCGTATGGTACAAGAAGATAGCCCCTGGACATTCCTTTATTATGTGGTTAGCAGTATAACAAAAGCTCTTGACTACGAACAAACTTGTTCTATGGGGTATTATTTTCCAAAACTGCTGTTTGCTTTGCTCTAAAGACGAAATGTCCCATAACCACCTTTTCATCAAGTGTATCTTCGTCCAGGAACTTTGAAGAGTTTAAAGGAGGAAATCCCAGTTAGCGGTATCTCTCCTTTGGATGCTAATACTATAGAGGATCTTTTCAATTCTGTTGGGCTTCGATTAAATCCGTCTTGGAAAGTTACCATTAGCTTGGTTTTCTATTTTGTTTGGAGGGAATGGAATGAGAAAAGAATAGGCACCAGCTCTAAAACAGCTAACGAAGTAGCTAGAGTGCTCCTTAGTTATTTCTTTGTTATGAATAGTACTCCTGCTTTGTAATGCCATGATCTCGATCTTAACATCTTTTTGTTTTTGGTGGTGATATACTTGAGATTTTAAGTCTCTTGTGAGTTCTAAATTACCTTTTGTATGGGCCCTTTTGTCATTATATATATATTTTTAATGAAATTTACTGACTTTATCCAAAAAAGATTTCCGGCCACAGCTTTGTCCAAGACTTCATGAAGTTCTTCCAAAGAAGCATTTCCGGATGTAGACTTCCCATTTGAGGGAGCATTTAGTCTTGAAAAGACAGACCCATGATCCTTGTCGGCACATAGACCGGTGGTACCACCATTAGCCCAGTGAGAACCCACTGGTCCAACTTCATGTTTTCTCACATCAGGACACACTAGACCGGGAGGAAAGTGTTCTCCCAAGGTAGAGTCGGCTCTTGGCTGCCGGCAAGATAAGCCACCCCTCATCGGAGAAGTTAGAGGTGTAGGTTAGGACGGAGTGGAAAGAGGGACGAGAAAGACCAGACAAGAGGATGGAAGAACAGTGACGGAGAGAAGAAGAAAGCGGGACCAAGAGAAGAGAGAGATGAAGGAGAGGGGAGAGAGAGAGAAGGAGGGAGAGAGGGTGGGGAGGGGGGTAGGGAGATGGAGACAGCGAAGGAGGATAGAGAGAGAACGTCGGGGAAGAAAAGAAAAGAAATTCTAGGGAAAGAGGTTCCTTAGAGAGGGCATTTTTAGAGGAGAGAGCATTTTCTCTCTCAAGCCATATTTTTTTATTATTAGAAGTTCATATATTACTTCCTATTTTGTTATCTTGAGAACAAATAATTTCATTATGGTGCTTACCCAAAAGACAGGGATTCTTGATGGTTCTTTTAAAAAAAGAAATTCTTCAAGGGACATTTCTTTAAGAATTTCTTTGTTCCTTGTCAAGTAAATATATTCCTGCTGTTGTTATTGCATAGTTTTTTCCCGCTGTTATAAATAATTATTTATAGGTGTTACTGGTAAAATTTTTCCAAATGATGAGATACTGCCTGCTGGAAGTGTCTCATGGTCTTTTTAGGTTCATGCTGTGTCATATGTATGCTTTGCTGTGTCAATGACTCCTTCATTCGATTTGGTTCATTTGTTTTCTGATCATGTTTATCTTATAGGTTGGAAAGCATTTGAAGAAGATGTGGATTGCTGCGTTTCGTGCAATGGATGACATCAAGGAGACTGTTCGGAACTCTGGTGACAAGCTGTGCAGGGCCTTAAGTTCTTTGACTATAAGGCTTTGTGATGTCACCCTCACTGAAGTATCAGAGTCACACCAAGCTATGGATATTGTTTTACCCTTTTTGCTTAAAGAAGGCATTTTAAGCAAAGTTGATAGTATTCGTAAAACATCCATAGGAGTTGTCATGAAGCTTGCAAAGGTGCCAATTTTCAACTTTTGACTCTAGATTAAGATGTACAGAAATAATTCTGCCAATAGATGATGCTGGATTCCTATTTATTCTTTTCTTGGTGCAATATCAACAATTGTGCCTTCCATGCGTTTGCTTTGACAATTACATTCATCTTGATTCATTCTGTCTTCGTCCTAAGTGCTACAGGGGTTGTGCATGGTTCACTATGCATCTTGCATAAATATGAGCTGGACTTAGTATCTGGAGTAATGAAGGATATAGCTTAAAAAATATTATTTTTTTATTTATTTTATTTTGGTTTTTTTGTGTGTTGGGGGAGGGGAGGGGTTTCTTCTTCTTTTTTTTTTTCCCCTTGTGTGTGTGTCGGGGGTTGACCATCAAAGTTAAGATGGAACATCATTTTATTTAAGGCCTAAGTGTAGGGTTCCTGCCATGAACTTTTTCAAATGATGAAGGTTTATTCTAGTGTACCAATTGTAACAATTTTTATTTATGTTAGATGATAAATATAATAGTCCACACCACATCTACAAATTTATACTTTTAGATTAGATGGTTGTGGTGCTAATCTTAATATGGTATCAAAGTAAGAGGTTATAAGTTCGAACCTTTTTGCACTCATAACCCCATTTAATTAAACAGTCCCCTTGATGGGCTTTGGTAAAAGTTTTGGCCCACAAGTGAGAGGGAGTGTTAGGTGATAAATATAATAGCTCACTCCACATCTACTAGCTTATGATTTTAGATTAGATGGTTGTGGTGTTAATCTTAATAATTTACAAATAGTATTTTTAAGGTAGCATTGTATGGGAGTGCCCTGAGTGCATTGCATGAGAGTTGCATCTTGTTTAAAATATCCCGAGGGACCCCCCTTGCACTGATCTTATTTTCAGCAAGCTTAATAGTTTCAATTTGCACCTGTTTCCTTCTTCCACACTAACAATTTTTGCCTTCATTCACATTCAGGTGAGATATAGCTATGATTTATCTTTTATCAGATGCATTATGGTGTGTGTATTTTATCACAGGGTGCAGGGGTTGCACTTCGACCTCATTTAGCAGATCTAGTCTGTTGCATGCTTGAGAGTTTATCAAGTCTTGAGGACCAAGGGCTTAATTATGTTGAGGTCTGGAGGATTCTTAACTGTTTCTATATATCTAAACCCATTTATGATTCATATGGTCAACTTTTCTGATGTTAAAGTGTGTTTCATCAGTTGCATGCAGCAAACATTGGTCTGCAAATGGAGAAATTAGAAAACTTGCGTATTTCAATTGCAAAAGGTTCTTCCATGTGGGAGACACTTGATCAGTGCATATCAATTGTTGATGGAAAATCCTTGGAATCATTAGTTCCTAGTCTGGCACAAATGGTTCGGTCAGGAGTTGGCCTCAACACAAGGTATGTAGATGAAATTCCTTCCCCCCCCGCCCTTGAAGCCAAATCTGTCCTTCTATAATTATTACACAATACCTTTTTTTTTTTTTCCCCTCTTTACAATGGGCCTATCAAGAAACCATGGTGCACATGCTTCCAGTAGAGTAATGGATTTTGGTAAGTACAGACACGATGAAATTCTCTGCTTAAGATTACCATTGTGGGAAAGATGGGATTTTCTTTCATGGCAACAATTTACAGTAAAAATATATTTTGTACTGAACTTATTTTGACATAGACTTGATGATACTCGTTGGCTGTGGGCGGTGATTTTATTTATTTATTTATTTTAGCTCAATTATATTCCCGCACATTTTTGTCTTCACTATCTGAAAGTCAGATTCGCCATTTATACCTGCATTTTCTTGAGTATTCCAACATCTGTTAAGCAGGTCTCAAAACAAAAGACTAAGTTGTTAGCTGAACATTTTTCTTTTTACTTTGCAAATCAAATTAACAACTCTTGCCAACTACCTTAGAAGCTTTCTTGCAAATTTTTAATTGTTCATATTGGAAACCATCATTTGTTTAGATCATCTTACTGCAAATTTAAGGTGAAGAAACAGAAGGCATGGCCTCAAAATCTTCATGCTTTACAACTTCTCTCCTTCAAAGTAAATTTTCTCTTGCCATGTGCCGAAGGTTCTTAAGAAAATTTCATCTAGAGATGGCCAATTGATAATCTATGCTTCCAACATTTCCTTCTGTGGTTTGAAGATGTGGAGGTTCTAGGGGCCTTTTCCGTGGGTGACACATGGTTAAATGGATGCATGAAAGAGTTAATACCTCTGCTCTTCAACTATGAAGAATGCATACATCATGCACTTAAAGTTCTATCCCCTTTCCTTGCTGTTCCTGCAAATGCAAACAATTCAATGAAAACTTTTTAGATCTAACACTAGCTCTAAATCATGATTGCTAAAAACACCGATCTTGCGAGAGTCTAAAAGAAGGATTTCATCCTGCATCAATGATTTCCAGCATGAGTAATGCTGTATTTTCTGTGTGCAAATCAGTACTTATTTATTCTTTATGTAAGTAACTTATATATATATTTATATTTAATTATGGTGGAGACTTACATATTTGCATGCTAGCCTTGCTGATTTTGTAGTGCTTATTAATTCTTTTACTGGTGATTTTGAAAATTGCTAAGATGTGCAAAGTGCATACGCACACACATGCACACACACTTCCTGTTCATCAAACTGGGCTTCAGAACCATCCATCCTAATGGTTGTTGAAAGAAAGACAATAGTAGGCTTTGATTTCCAATTGCACTTAGAATATGAAATTCATAGTACGATTCCATTTTTATCAATTTATTGAATTTATAGATGAAGAGATCTTTGTGCGTCCATCGAAGAAGTAAAGGCTCTTTAGAACAAGATAAATATCTTGGACTATATGGTTGTAATGCAAAATCCTTAGAGGAGTATTGGAATATGTTTTATGTGGATGTGACTATTGCAGTTATTTTTCGCCCCACCTCTTGGAATCTCTTTCAGAGCTTAGAGGTATCTCTTGTTGCAGTACGCTATATAAATATATTTTGAGAATTTTGGGCTATAAACTGAAGCACCTTCTTGTCAACTTGGTGGAGAAAGAACAAACAGCTTTATGTTTGGGAGATGTATTCTTTACAATATCTTGGTATTCTAAGATTCAGTGAAGAGATATCATAAGAGATCTAATGACCCAAAAGCATTATCAAAAGTTGATACTATGAAATTACATGATATGGTGATCTGGAATATCCCAAAAAACTCTTGGTATTTCTCCACTTATCTATTCAGTTCATACCCTTTAGATTTTCCATTAACCTTATTAGTGAACTTGTGGATTTCTTCTCAGGTTTGAGAGGGCATAGACAAGGATATCTTATTTTTCTTTATGTTTTTGTCCATCTTGTGGAATTTTTTTTGTGCTTGATAATGGAAAAGGACAAAGATGACTCCTAATTTTTGCTTGAGGTCATTTAGAGTCAACTTTGTTCAAAAAACTGCTCTTTGAGTTTGAAGATCTGTCAGGTGTGAAAGCAATCCGTTCTATACTTAATCCCAAATCTTCAGCTGTTTGGTTTCTCCTTAGGAAACTTCCCTGTCAATTATCTTGGTGTGCCCCTCTTATCTTCCAAGCCCTCATAATATAAGTGCAAAGACTTGGTCCATGCATCTGTAATTAGAAAATCTAGGATATCTTAAATGCAGTAGAAGCCAAATTAATTGCAATTATTGATGCTCGAAAATTATTGGAAGAGACTGAAACATAACCACTCTAATTTAATGGAATAATATGATAGATATGCCCCTCACTAAGATTTGATTTGGTGAAAAGACACCACAAATATGCTTTTCGTTGTGCATCTTCCACAAAATAACATAGCTGCAAACCCAATAATGAATGTATACAATACCTCTAGTTGCTCCTAACGTAAAAATTGAAAGAGAATACTGTATATTATTTTTTATGGTTTACAATGAATATATTATATACAAGCTGTCTAAAAAACAAAATCGGCAACTACCTTCTCTTAATTTAAGGGTCAAACTTCCCTAATTTAGTCTGATTCTATAATTACAATATTTATAACAAAATTTCCTAATTAAGAGTCAAACTTTCTTAATTTAGTCTAATTCTATAATTACAATATTTATAGCATTACTTCCTAAAATAAACTTTTTGGTTAAAACATTAGCGAGTTGATCACTTGTAGACACATAAGGTTTGCAGATCAATCCACTCTCCAATTTCTCCTTGATGAAATGTCTATCAATTTTGATATGCTTTGTCTGATCATGTTAACAGGATTGTGGGCAATGCTAATTGCAAATGCCAGCTCGGATATAATATTTTCAAACACTAGACCACTTGACCCTTTGGTTAACACATCAGCAAGCTGATCATTTGTAGACACATAAGGTGTGCGGATCAATCTACTCTCCAATTTCTTCTTAATAAAATGTCTGTCAATTTTGATATGCTTTGTCCGATCATGTTGCACAGGATTGTAGGCAATGCTAATTGCAGACTTATTATTGCAATAAAGCCTCATCGGGCCCTTTAATTTGGTCCACATGTTTTCTAGAATGATCTTCAACTAAAGTAACTCACATACTCTTTGAGCCATTGCTTGAAATTCAGCTTCTACACTAGACCGTGCTACTACATTTTGCTTCTTACTCCTCCACGTCATGAGTTTCCAACTAAGAAATGTACAATATCGGGTGGTTGATTTTCTATCAATCAATGACCTAGTATAATCAGCATCTGTCTAGGCTTCAAGTGTTAGTTCCTTACTTCTCCTAAAGAGAATTCCTCTTCCTGGTGTACCTTTAAGATATTGCTACACCGTGTGTGCCGCTTGAAGATGAACCTCTTTTGGACTGTGCATGAATTGACTAATCACACTCATAGCATAAGCTATATCCGGTCGTGTGTGGGACAGATTAATGAGCTTTCTCACCAAATATTGATACATTCCTTTGTCCACCATAGCGTCATCCTCTACTATTCCAAGCTTTACATTCGGATCTATTGGAGTACTCACCAGTTTGTATGTTGCTTTACCCATCCTCTACTATTCCAAGCTTTACATTCGGATCTATTGGAGTACTCACCAGTTTGTATGTTGCTTTACCCGTGTCATTGAGTAGATCAGTTAGCTACTTCTGTTGAGAGAAAAATGCCCTTCTCTGAATGTGCCACTTCAATTTCGAGAAAATACTTTAGCTTCCCAAGAGTCTTAATCTCAAATTGTTTTGCCAAGCACTCACTCAAAAAACGTCTTTCCTCATCATCACTTCCTGTAAAAATAATATTATTATCCACATAAACTAAGAGAACTATGAGCCCCCCTGAAGACAAGTGTTTGACGAACAGTGTATGATCTCCTTGACTTTGCTTATATCTTAACATCACCATAACTTAAGCAAACTTGCTGAACCATGGTCGAGGAGATTGTTTAAGCCCATATAATGCCTTCTTTAACCTATACACTATAGGATCAGTAACTCTGTTTTTATAACTAGGTAGGATCTCCATATATGTCTCTTCCTCTAGACCTCCATGCAAGAAAACATCTTTTACATCAAACTATTGTAAATCCCATCCAAATTTGGCTGCCAAAGATAATATGATTCTTAATAGTATTCAAATTTGCTACTGGGGCAAGTCTCTAGATAGTCCACTCCATATGTCTGAGTATAACCTTTGGCTATCAACCTTGCCTTGTATCTCTCCATTGAACCATCAGCTCTATACTTTACTGTGTACACCCATTTACATCCCATTGGTTTCTTCCTTGCTGGTAACTCAACAAGCTCCCATGTTTTGTTCTTTTCCAATGCCTCCATTTCTACATTCATAGCTTCTTTCCATTTTTCATTAGACAAAGCTTTGGATGGATTGGAAGGAACGACAATAGTTTCTAAGTTACTTTAAAAGGCTTTGTGTGATGGGGAAAAATCCTTAAAGGATAGGAAGTGTGCAAGGGGATATAAAGGTCTTTTAGTGCACTCTCATACCTTTTCTTAACGCAATGGGCAAGACTGTGTCACTACTACCCCTATGGGTCTCACTCTCTACCTCTGGTTTGGTTTCAATATGTAATGTGGGTTCAGAAATTATTACCTCATCAGACTTTTGGACTTGCATAGATTTGGGGGCAACCATCTTCTTCCTTGCATTTATCTTGCCTTCGCCATATCTAACATCCTCAGGAATAGAGTTAGTTTCGGGTTTAGACACAGAAGTTGTCGTTATAGGATCAGACATGATTTTAGAGGAGACTATGATAGACTCAGATAGCTCAGATTGAACCGGGGCATGACCACTAGTGGACGAGGAAGTAAGATGGTTTGAAACTGAAAGATCTAACATTAAGTCAAAACCTAAACCCTCATCTTCTCTTACTAACTTCTTCCTGTGAAGATAAGGGTTTGGAAAGTAAGATTCATGTTCATTGAAGGTAACACCCATAGAAACAAATAATTTTTGGGAAGATGGATGATAACGCTTGTAACCTTTTTGGGTTGATGAATATCCCACAAATACACACTTTATAGCTCTTAGATCTAGTTTCCCTCGATTGTGACTGTGAACATGCACAAAGGCACACACTCAAACACTATAGGAACAAGATTATTTGTGGTATGTAGGTTAGGGTAAAAGGTTGACAACACGTCTATTGAACTCTTAAACCCTAGGACTCTAGATAGCAATCCGTTTATAAGATGTGTTGTTTTAAGAACAGTCTCCTCCCAAAAGGTTTTAGGTACGTGATTTTCAAATAACAATGCTCGGGTTTTTTCAAGGAGATCAACATTTCTTCTCTCTGTAACTCCATTTTGCTGCATGGTATTCACACAAGATGACTCATGTATTATCCTTTTTTTTTTTTTTTGAAAATTTGGACTTAGAATTTGATGGGAATAGTCCTTGCATTATCGGACCTAACTCCCTTGATGGTCACTCCAAACTGATTTTTAATCATGGAACAGAAATTTGGGAATACAATACTATCGTTAGATTTTTGTTTAAGAAGAAAAATCCAACAAACTTGAGTACAATCATCAATAAAGGAAACAAACCATCGTGCCACAGTGATATTAACTACAGTAGATGGACCCCAAACATCACTATGAATTAAATAAAGAGGAATTGAACTTCTTTTATTGCTCTCTGGAAAGGGTACACGTTTGTGTTTGGCAAGTTCACATTTTTCACAATGAAAAGATTCAACATCTAGACTTTTAAACAGAGATGGAAACAAAATTTTAATGACTTGAAATGATAGATGTCCGAGCCGGCGATGATAGAGCTAAATTTTCTCTTTATTGGATGACAAAGACTTGAAAACAAATGACACTGACTGTTTGTCCTTGGTGATGGTTGGTTGACTTGTTTCAAGAAAGTACAAGCCACCCCGTTCTCTAGCATGTCCAATCATCTTTCTCGAACCCTTTTCCTGAACTACATAATCATTTTGATGAAAAACCACATTACATTGTAAGTCATGAGTATGTTTTGGATGAATATCAGATTGGTAGATAGCTTAGGGACATGAGGGACATTTTGCAAGGTTAACAATGGGTTAATTTGGATGCTTCCATTTCCTGCCACAGAGGTGAAGAAAGAAACCCTTAGCAATGGCTATTTTTCTACTGCTTGGGCATAGGGAATAGGTGGTAAAGACATTTGGTGGTGGATCATATGATTGGTAGCTCTTAAATTCACGATCTAAGAGGTGGAAAAGGCTACATCCGAAACATTTAATCCAATGGAAAGCAAAATTTCTAACATGTTGCTTGGCTCAAATCGAAATCAAAACAATTGGAAATAACACCAGCAATAAAGGTCGGCTATATAGCTCCTATATTGAAGAAAAATAGTGGAGAAACACCAGCAATTAAGGCTAGTTGGTTGCAGGGATAAGGATGAAAGAAAACCATTAGCAATTAAGGCTGGTTGAAGAAGAAGGAACAGAGAAAAAAGGCAGAAGGAGAAAATTAGAAGTAGTCCAAGATGAATCGCTCTGATACTATAATGTAAAAACTGAAAGAAAATACTGTATATTATTTTTTAGGGTTTACAATGAATTGATTATATATAAGATGTCTAAAAAACAAAATCGGCAACTACCTTAAAAGACTGATAACAAAATCTCCTAATTTAAGGGTGAAACTTCCTTAATTTAGTCTGATTCTATAATTACAATATTTATAACAAAATCTGCTAATTTAAGGGTGAAAAACCTTCCTAATTTAGTCTGGTTCTATAATTACAATATTTACAGTATTACTTTCCTAAAATAAACCAATTAGCTATATTTTCACGTAACAACTATGGTTTGAGACCAATAAGCACATTACCAAATGCAGGAAATTTGATGGATAGTCAAGCCTTATGACAATTGGACTCCCTGGCTTACATAAAGTACCTAATGTGATTTATTGTCATTGAAAATCAATTAAATGCTGAACTTACCCAACAATGGTAAAGGAATGTAAGACAATTGTATATTGAAGTGTATTT
Organism: Combretum micranthum; assembly: GCA_024138025.1. Classification (NCBI taxonomy): domain Eukaryota; kingdom Viridiplantae; phylum Streptophyta; class Magnoliopsida; order Myrtales; family Combretaceae; genus Combretum; species Combretum micranthum. Next base: position 413,574 of record JAMXBD010001017.1, read on the forward strand.
TTTCTATACAGACAATGGAACCATATATAGACACCATTCTTCTAATAGTTGGTGTATCAACTCTCACCTAATACTGCATTAAATGCATTATCTAGTGAATACAACAATATTTACAATCACTCTATAATTTGTCTATACTCCCCCTCAAGTTGGTGAATAGGAATTTTCCATTCCCAACTTGAATACAATGGTTTGACAAACTGAGCCATTTAACCCTTTGGTAAGAACATCTGCTAATTGGTCAAAATAGACATCAAAAGGCGTGTAAATTAGTCTGCTCTCCAACTTTTCTTTAATAAAGTGTGAGTCAATCTCAATGTGTTTCATTTGGTCATGTTGAACTGGATTATGGGCTATACTGATTGCAGATTTATTGTTGCTATATAGTCTCATAGGCCCATCCCACTTGATCTTCAAATCCTCAAGAATAATTTTCAACCAAAGTAGTTCACATACACCTTGTGCCATTGCTTGAAATTTAATCCTGCACTTGATTGAGTCACAACATCTTATGTTTTACTCCTCCAAGTTACAAGATTTCCACCAAAGAAGATGCAATATGCTGATGTTGATCTTCTATCAACAATAGAACCAGCAAAATCAGTATCAGTGTATGCCTCAAATACCAATACTTCATTTCTCTTGAATAGAATACCCTTACTTGGTGTTCCCTTGAGATAATGAAGAACTCTTTCAACTGCTTGTAGATGAATTCTCTTTGGATTATGTATAAATTGACCAATTACTTTTACTGCATATGCTATATTTGGTCATGTGTGAGATAGATAAATGTGTCTTCCCACTAGGCGTTGGTACATCCCTTTATCTACCACAACATCCACCTCTGCTATACTTAACTTAAGATTAATATCAATTGGAGTATTTGCAGGTTTGCATGCGGTCTTACCAGTTTCCTTGAGAAGGTCTGTAATATACTTCTGTTGTGAGATGAAAATTCCTTGCTTAGAATGCACAACTTCAATTCCTAGGAAATATTTCATCCTTCCCAAGGCCTTAATGTCAAAATCCTTATCTAAGCATTGACTTAAGAAATGTTTTCTTCATTATCATTCCTTTTTACAATTATGTCATCAACATATACTAAGAATTGTAACTCCCTTTGAAGAAGAATGTTTGACAAATAGTGCTTGTATAATCTCCTTGACTTTGTCAATATCCCATGGTTAACATAACTTTCGTGAATCTCCTAAATCATGCTCGAGGTAATTGCTTAAAACCATACAATGCCTTTTTCAATTTACACACAATATGATTAACCAAATTTTTCTCATCTTCTGGTGGTATCTCTATGTAAATTTCTACTTCTAGATCCCTATATAAAAAGGCATTCTTGACATCAAACTGCTGCAAATCCCAACCAAAATTAGTTGCTAATGCTAATAATACTCTTAACTGTATTCATCTTTGCAACAAAAGCAAAAGTCTCTAGGTAATCAAGTCCATAAGTCTGAATATAACCCTTTGCAACCAACCTTGTTTTATCTCTCTTAATTGATCCATCTGCTCTATACTTTACTGTGTACATCCACTTACATCCTACTAGTTTTTTTTCCTTCAGGTAACCTCACTGACTCTCAAGTTTTGTTTTTTTTCCAACGCTTCCATTTCCATATTCATAGCTTGTTTCCATTTTTCATTAGATAATAGGGATGGTGACTGTATTCAAACTTACTAGGAAAGCTTTGTGAGATGATGAAAAATTCTTAAAAAATAAGAAATGTGCAAGTGGATAAAGTGGTCGTTTTGTGCATTCTTTGGTTTCTTTTCTAAGGGCAATTAGAAGGTCATGGTCATCATAATTCATTTGAACTTTAGTTTCATTTTGTAATGAAGAGAGAGAAGTTTGTACTTTTTTTGAAGATTCTGAGTTAGTTTCTTGAACTTGCAGTGTTTGGAAAAAGCTGTCTTCTTTCTGTCAAACACCTTGTCAAATCTCCCATTTTTAGGAACAGATCCATGATTTTTAGATTCTGGTTATTCTTGCAATTCTGTTGACTTGTCAAGAATAGGGATCCAAGAAGATTCAAGTGGGGTGTAGCGTTTGACGGAGGTGGCATAGCGTTTGACACATGTAGTGGAATAGTATCTGGCACAATGGTGGAATAGTGTTTGATACCATTGGTGGCATGGTGGCATAGTGTTTGATGGAGGTGGTGAAATAGTGTTTGACATAAATGGTGGAATAGTGTTTGATAAAGGAGTCAAATCTAGTAAACCACTTTCCTTATCTTCCTCATTTGTCTTCTCCCCCTGAAGATAAGGATAAGAGAAATATGAATCTTGTTCATTGAACGTGACATCCACTGTGACATGAAATTTCTTTAATGAGGGGTGATAACATTTGTATCCCTTTTGAGTTGACGAATGTCCCACAAAAACACATTTTAATGCCCTTAGATCGAATTTCCTTTTTTTTTTTTTTAACTATGAACATGAACAAATGACACACATCCAAAAAATTGTAGGAATAAGAGAGTTGGAAGTGTTTAGTTTTGGATAAAAGGTTGAAAGGACATCCATAGGGCTTTTGAAATCTAAAACTTTAAAAGGTAATCTGTTTATGAGCTGAATTGCTGTTAGAACAGCTTGCCCCCAAAAAAATCTTAGGTATTTTCTTTTGAAATAATAAGGCTCAAGTTATTTCAAGGATGTGACCATTTTTCCTTTCGCTACCCCATTTTGTTGGGGAATATATACACAAGATGATTCAAGAACCTTTTTTTTTTTTTTGAAAGTATGGCGTAAGAGTTTGATTGAAATAATCTTTGGCATTATCTGATCTAAACCTTTTGACACTAGTCCCAAACCGATTCTTTATCATAGAACTACAATTTGGAATTATGGTATTGACATCATGTTTATGTTTAAGCAAAAAAAATCTGGGTAAGACGAGTACAATCATCAGTGGAAGAAACAAACCATCTTGCACCAGAAATATTAAGAACAGTAGATGACCCTTAAATATCATTATGTACAAGATAGAAAGGAATAGAACATCTTTTGTTACTAATTGGAAAAGGTACACTCTTGTGTTTAGCAAGTTCGCACACCTCACAATGAAATTTTTCTACATGATTTTAATAATCATGGATATCCTAATCAATAATGATAATGCATTACTTTTTCTTTATTGGTTACAATAAAACTTGATATGAACGACTGTGAGATCTTACCTTTAGTTATGGTCAATTTGTTTTGTGTTTCAAGAAAGTAGAGGCCATCCCTTTCTCTAGCATGTCTAATCATCTTCCCCAAATCCTTGTCCTGAAATATACAATAAGAACTATGAAAAACCACATTACAACACAAATCTTGAATGACTTTCTTTGTGGAGACAAGACTAGTGGATAATTTAGGGACATGAAGAACATTTCTTAGAGTAATTGATGGGCTTATTTTAACATCTCTTAAACTAGCTATAGTGGTTAGTGAATCATCAACTGTAGCTATTTTTCTATTACTTGGACATAGGTGTAAGTCAAAAAACATTGAGATGAGTGAGTCACATGGTCTATAGCTCCTAAGTCCATGACCTAGGAATTGAAAAAGGTTGTACCCGATGCATTTAATCCAAAGGAAATGGAAACTTACTAAAATATGAGAACTTACTAGGATATGCCAAAGAGCAAGTACCTGATGGTATTTTAAGGCTGTTGATAAGAGATCTCACCCTTTCTTTCTCTTTTTGGTTAAGAGTATTAAGCTCTTGTGGTGTTGGCTCACTTTTTAGTGTAGCAACAGCAATATAAGCCTTTTTACTTAACTTTGGTTGAACTCTTATAGGCCCCTTTGACAAAGTGGAGATTTTTTGGTTAACACTCATTTCTTCCACCAAAAAACATTTTTTTAATCAGCAATGAAGGCTGAAAAACCATAGGGGGGGGAAAAAAAAACTTTTGCAGCGATGAAGGCTTGCTCGGAAAATAAAAATTCTAGGAAAGAAAGCTAGGGCTCTGATACTCTGTGAAGAATTGTAATACAATGGTAGAGGAATGTAAGACAATTATATATTTGTATTGAAGTATATTTTTCCTGTACTTACAATGGAACCATATACAGACACCATGCTTCTAATTATTGGTGTACCAACTCCCACCTAGCACTGCATTAAATGTATCATCTAGTAAATACAATAATATTTACAATCACTCTATAATTTTTCTGCCCTTTACATAATAATTGTGACACAGTGCAAACAAAACACAAGGAGAGCCCCAACTACAGGACACAAGGGACCTGAAACTTTGAACACAGCACCAAAGGCCAACAAAAATGGAACTTGGGTCAAAATTTCGTCTATGACAAAGCATGGGGACTATTGCAAGCAGAAAAGAAGAACGGATGGAGCTGACTATTACCCACTCCTCTCAATTCTTTCCTTCCACCCAAAGTAAATAGGAAACCTGGTGATAATCTTCCAAGTCATCATCATCATTTGACTCCCAATCACAAAGACTTCTTGAATATTAGCAACATCTTGACGAAAAAAACTGCGCTCCAAGGCTTTGACTTCCACTAAGTAATATACCTCTATCACAAAGGAACGCTTGAGGAATAGATGAGCTGGGGAGTCCTTTTTTCTATTACCCAAGAAACAGCAGTTATGATTAACAATTCCCCAACGGACTGACTTGTCTAAGGTCACTTGCCTTCTCTTCTACCTAGGGGACCCTTCAACTGCTAGTCAGCATACCCAAATTAGATTAAATATCAATCTCCAACATCCTACCTGAATAGGCTCTTCAACTGATTGAGGATTTTCTTCCATGATCAAGTTGAATCTTCCAGTGGCTTGCTCTTCTGGAAGTTTCTTCCTTAAATATGTTTTTACTCAACTCAGCCAACCACATTTGTAACTACATGGATTTCATACGTGCTTGAATTTATTGCCTTATTTCAATCTAAAATATCGGCAATTCCCCATCTTCCCATTCTTCTTCTTCCCCCCCCCCCCCCCCTTTCCTTCCTTTCGATCTAAAGCATCTTTGAGCTTAAGGGCCATTTTATTGGCATAAATATTTTGTCTTCCTGATGCCTTCGTTGAGTTTGTAGGCTCCTTGTGTGCTTCCTCTTTGTATGCTGTTATTTGTATAATGAAAAATAATTTTGTTTAAAAATAAGGACCACAAGCTCTTTTCTCACTGTTCTATAGAAATATGGGTTTCTTTTACTCGTTTCTTACAATACCTTTCAGGTAGGTCAGTACTTGCTGCCCAATAGACTTGTCTGAATGAGGACACTCTTGATCAGCTAAACCCTGTCCACATAGGATGGGGATTTGCTTGTTCAATGTTTAATTATTTGGGACATCTGATTTACAAAACATTTTACATCTCTATGGATAGTTTTGAGGTTGCCAAAGGCATCCCAAGTATGTAATAGGAAGCTCTAGTCTCCTGCTTGGAACCTCAATGCTGTATTGATGTTCTTCTTTTGAAAATCCTGAATGCTAGTAAATAAAATGCGACTTTTTACTTCTGTTATACCATAAACCTGAATTTTCTGTTGATTCATCCAGGTTTATGAACTAGTACAGAGGAACAGGTTATCTGTGAAGCATGAGTGTGTGAGATTCTATTTGCATCTTCAATCAAACGATGAATCATGAATATAGGATTGTCTGTCGTCTCTCAGTCTGCATTAACTTAAGACAAATGAAGAAGAACAAAATTAAGCCCTTTTGTTTTGTTTCTGGTGGAAATCATGCTGGGCTTCTTCTGATATTTCTTCTGGATCCATGTTATTGTTTTGTGCTCAATGCTAACGTTGTGAACACAATGTCAAGACTTAACAGACGTCCCCCACACCACCAACCCCTACCCCCACCCCCACCTTCTAAAACAAAAAAAATTGTACATTTATATATGTATATAGATGTAAGATAATTACCTTACTTTTATGCATTTTTAAATTTATCTGTTCTTGTGTAGGGTCGGTGTTGCCAACTTTATTAGTTTATTAGTTCAGAAGGCTGGTGATGATATCAAGCCATTCACAAGCTTGCTGTTGAGGACACTGTTTCCAGCTGTAAAGGAGGAGAAAAGCCCTGTTACTAAGCGTGCATTTGCAAGTGCTTGTGCAGTTGTCTTGAAGTATGCAACTGCCACTCAAGCACAGAAGTTAATTGAAGACACCACCGCACTGCACAGTGGTGACAGGAATGCTCAGATGTCATGTGCAATATTGCTGAAGAGCTTTGCATCTACTGCACCAGATGTTATTAGTGGTTATCAGGCAGAAATTTTACCTGTTGTTTTTTTAGCAAGGTATAGCAACCCTTTATGCATGTTATTTTTTATATTTAGGATGGTTTATCCCATTGCAAGATTTAGGAAGTTCATTTTGAGGCTTGAGCAGGACCTGCAATTTGATTTCTGATGCATTTTGTGTTGCAGTATATATTCGGGATGAGCATAAATGCATATTTTGATTTCTGCTTGTGAAATATAAGTGTAGAAGAAAAGTATTTTTATGTGATGATTATTTCTATACATATAAGAAGAAATATATAGATGATGTGTTCCTAGTGGTTGGTACACCAACCCCTTCCTACTAATGTATTAATTATATTGATAAATATAATATTATATATTTTTCCTATAACACTCTCTCTCAAGTTGGAGCATAGATATATATCATGGACAGCTTGTTACACAAATAACTAACCCGAGTTCCATTCAATGCTTTTGCGAAAAGGTATCCTAGTTGATTTTCGGTCTTCACATAACTTGTAGAGATTAAATTTATCGTATTTTCTCATGAATAAAGTGACAATCAATCTCGATATGCTTAGTTCGTTCATGAAATATAGGATTAGATGCAATATAAAGAGCAACTTAATTATCACACCACAATTTATCTGGTGGGGGAACTTTGAGTCCAACCTCCATTAGAATTTGGTAAATCCATATCACATCTCATATAGATTGAGCCATAGCTCTATACTCTAATTTTGCACTAGATCTGGATACAATATTTTGCTTCTTACTCTTCTATAGAACCATGTTTCCTCCAAAGAAAACACAATAGCCAGTAATAGATTTTCTATCTTCTTTAGAACCAGCCTAATCTGCATCTGAAAAACATTCTATACGAGAATGACATGATTTTGGTATAGTATACTTTGTCCAGGAGCACCTTTCAAATAACACAAGATCTGTTCCAAAGAAGCCCAATGATAGGAGACATAAACTGGCACACAACACTAGCAAAATATGCAATATCAACATAAGATATAGTAAAGTAATTCAATTTTCCAACCAATCTCCTATATCTCTCAGGATCTTTAAATAACTCTCCATCCTTGGTAAGTCGTAAACTAGGTGTCATCGGGGTATTACATGGTTTTGCCCCTAACTTCCTTGTTTCTGATAACAGTTCAAGTATATATTTTTGTTGAGATAAGAAAATATTTTTCTTATTTCCATCACTTAAACTCTTAAAAAGTATTTCAAAATCCCAAAATCCTTTGTTTGGAACTGGCTATGAAGAGACTTTTTCAAGGATGATATTCCTCTTTCATTACTTCCAATAATAATTATATAATCTACATAAAGAATAAAAAGAATAATTCCAGAAGAAGAAACATTGAGTGATCAGACTTACTTTTAATCATCCCAAACTCTTCAATTGCCTGACTAAATCTTCCGAACCAAGCGTGAGGACTCTGCTTTAACCCATATAGAGAGTTATGAAGACGACAAACTTTCCTTTTCTACCTCTAAACAACAATTCCAGGCGATTGCTCGATATAGACTTCCTTGCGTATATTCCTATGTAAAAAAGCATTTTTGATATCTAACTAATACAGAGGCTAGTCATAAGTAGCTGCTATAGAGATAAACAGTCAGATAGATGTTAATTTAGCTACAGGAGAGTATTTGTACAGTCTATAACATACGTTTGGGCATAGCCTTTAGCCACAAGACAAGTTTTAAGGCGAGCAATAGATCCATCAGGATTAGCTTTAATCACAAGGACCCATTTGCATCTAATGGTTTTTTAATTATTGGTAAGCTTACCAAATCCCAAGTATCATTAGCATCTAAGGCATTCATTTCCTCTATCATTGCATGACGATAGCCTGGATGAGACATTGCCTCATGAAGAGTGCAAGGAATGGAGATAGAATCAATAGAGTCAATGAAGGAACATGAGGAGGATGATAAACGATCATATGACACAAATGAAGAAATAGGGTAAGTGCATTGTCTTTTACTTTTGCGAAAAGCAATTGAAGGTTCAAGTTACTGGTAGTGGATCTAATGCCAAAGAAGATACTGGTGTTGAACTTGTAGTAGGAGGATGCCGGCATCTAGCATACAAGTAACGAATTGACGGACATGGTGGTGGTAGTATAGGTGAAGGTGGTACAGTAGGAGACAAACTTAATGTATGATAGGTAATATGGTAAACGAATAAATCATCCTCCTCTTTTACTTTATCTGTAGATTTAGAGGATGTAGGAAAGAAAGGACATTATTCCATAAAGGTAACATCATCGGACACAATAAATTTGTTAAGGTTAGGACAATAATATCGATATCCTTTTTGTGTATGATAATAACCCAGAAATACACATTTGATAGCCTTAGGGTCTAGCTTGGTGACTTGAGGCCGAGTAACTCTAATAGAACATGTACATCTAAATATGCGAGACTTAATAGGAGAGAAGGATTTTGTGGAAAAAAGGATCTTATAAGGAATCTTGCCATGAAGAACAAATGATGACATTTGATTAATTAAGCAACAAGCTGTTGAGACAGCTTCTATACAAAAACTGTTCAGGAACATGATTTTGAAAGAAGAGTGCCCTGATTGTTACAAGAAGATGCATATTTTTTCTTTCAGGTACATCATTTTGAGACAGTGTATCAACACATGAAATTTGATGAATAATGCATTGCTGTTTTATATAGGATTTTAATGTCTCGGATAAGTATTCTTTGGCATTATCACTTTTTAGAGTATGCATAGAAGTATTAAAATGAGTCTTAATCTTAGCACAATAGCAATAAAATGAGAAAATAATTTAGAATGGTGTTTTATTAAATAGAGCTAAGTCATTTGAGAATAGTCATCCACATAAGTAACAAAATAACGGAATCTAGTTTTGGACATAACTGGATAAGGACCCCAAACATTTGAATGAACTAACTCAAAAGGAGAGCAAACTCTCTTATTGACACGAGATACATATGACTGATGGTGGTGTTTAACAAATCGACATGACTTATAATGATAGCAAAGTTTGAAATTGAAGACACGCTTTCTTTAAGGCAGACAAAGAAGGATGACCGAGTTGACAATTTGCTTCAAAAGGTGTCAAAACACTTGCGCAAGAAATGGGATTAAGTAACTCTGTATGAATATCCGAAACATAGAGTCCTCTTGATGTATGCCTTTTGCTAATAATTTTCTTTGTCATAAGATCCTAAAACAAACAATAATTAGGAAAGAGTGAGACAGAACAGTTTAAAGTGCGAGTAATTTGACTTACTGATATGAGATTAAAGGAAAAGTTTGGTAAACTTAAAGACAGAAGGTAAAAAAAAGTAACAGAGTTGGATGCATTTTGCCGAAACCAATAATAGATGATGTAGAGCCATCTGTTAAGGTAACAAGAGAAAATGAAGTATATGGTTTAAATGTACTAAAGAGATTAGAATTACCTGCCATATGATCGGTAGCACCTGAGTTAATGACCTATTGTGACATGGAAGAAAAAAGACAAATATTTAAATTATTTGACTTGGCAATAGTAGTGATAGATTGAGATTAATTTTTTAATGTTTCTTGATACTTACGGAATTGAGCATACTCATTTGCTGAAATTATAATCATACTTGTAAATGCACTACACCAATTAACTAAATCAGCCGCTCATTCTGCGGGGTGAGGCTTAGTAGCTAGATATTGCTCACTAGGGCAACAAGAACTAAACCATAATTGAAAAAAACCTGATACTCTGATACCATGTGAAATATAAGTACAGAAGAAAAATATTTTTATGTGATGATTATTTTTATACATACAAGAAGATATATATATAGATGATGTATTCCTATTGGTTGGTGTACCAACCCCTATCTATCACTGTATTAATTATACTGATAAATACAATATTATATATTTTTCTTATGACACTACTAATTTAGTTGAACTAGTAACCTGGCATCATTACTTCTTGTGTAGAATGGTTGAAGGCCATCTTTCGTGGTATGTTGTAAAATATTGAAAGAGAATTCTGTATATATTATTTTTAGGTTTACAATGAATCAAATATATACAAGTTGTCTAAAGGATAAAAAAGGCAACTAATAGCAAAATCTCCTAATTTAATGAGTCAAACATTTAATGGTCCATTAATGGCTCATTTAATGGGTCAAACAATTTAATGGGTTAAAGACCCCTAATTATGATTCTATAATTACAATATCTAAAAATAGAATACATGTATTTTTCCACACTCCTCCTCAAGCTGGTGAATAGGGACTTCCCATTCCTAGCTTGGACACAATCCTCTCAAAAGTTGAACTACTCAGCCCCTTGGTGAGAATGTCTGCAAGCTGTCCATGTGTTGATACATATGGAGTGCATATTAGGCCACTGTCCAATTTTTCCTTGATGAAATGCCTATCAATCTCGATATGTTTAGTTCGATCATGTTGAACTGGGTTGTGAGCTATGCTGATCGCGGACTTATTGTCACAATAGAGCTTCATTGGTCTAGTCCAGTTAATTTTTAGGTCTTCAAGGATGATTTTCAACCATAGTAACTCACATATGCCTTGAGCCATTGCACGAAATTCAGCCTCAGCACTAGATCGTGCAACCACACTTTGTTTCTTGCTTCTCCATGTCACTAGATTTCCTCCAAGAAAAGTGCAGTACCCTGTTGTTGATCTCCTGTCAACAGTAGATCCTGCATAGTCTGCATCAGTATAGGCTTCAAGAGTTACATCCTTATTTCTTTCAAACAAAATCCCCCTTCCTGGTGTTCCTTTGAGGTACTGCAGAATCCTATATGCAGCTCGCAAATGAGTCTCTCTTGGGCTATGCATGAATTGACTTATCAAGCTTACTGCATAAGCTATGTCAGGTCTGGTATGAGACAAGTAAATGAGCCGTCCAACAAGACGTTGGTACATTTCCCTATTCACCATGGCATCTTCCTCTGCATTCCCTAGTTTGTGATTCGGGTCTATAGGGGTACTTGCTGGTTTGCATGCAGCTTGACCTGTTTCCTTGAGCAAATCAGTCACATATTTCTGTTGAGATATAAAAATCCCCTTCTTTGAATGAGAAACTTCAATTCCTAAGAAATACTTCAATCTCCCCAAAGTCTTGATATCGAATTCTTTAGCTAGGCATTGACTCAAAAACTGTTGCTCTTTTTCATCATTTCCAGTCAAAATGATGTCATCTACATACACTAGTAAGGCTGTCACTCCCCCTGACGCTGAGTGTTTGATGAATAAGGTATGATCCCCTTGACTCTGTTTGTATCCTGTCTCCAACATAACTCTAGCAAATCTCCCAAACCATGCCCGAGGAGATTGCTTCAAACCATATAAAGCCTTGTTCAGTTTACACACTGTGCCAGTATCCATGTTTTTTCCATAACCAGGTGGGACCTCCATATAGATCTCCTCCTCTAGTTCTCCATGTAGAAATGCATTTTTTACATCAAACTGTTGTAACTTCCACCCAAGGTTAGCAGCTAGGGACAAAATGACTCTTACAGTGTTCATCTTGGCAACTGGTGCAAACGTCTCCAAATAGTCAATTCCATAAGTTTGCGTATATCCCTTTGCTACCAACCTTGCCTTATATCTCTCAATTGACCCATCAGCCTTATATTTTACTGTATAGACCCATTTACAACCTACTAACTTCTTCCCTGTTGGCAATCTGACCAATTCCCAAGTCTTGTTCTTTTCAAGTGCCTTCATTTCACTGTCCATGGCTTGCTTCCACTTTTCATCAGACAATGCCTCAGATAGGGTGGTGGGAATGGTGATAGTGTTAAGGTTGACAAGGAAGGCTCTATAGGTAGGTGAGAATTTTTTAAAAGAAAGGTAGTGTGACAAGGGGTAAAGTGGCCTTTTTGTGCATTCTCTCTTTTCTTTCCTAAGGGCAATTGGAAGGTCTTGATCATCACAATCATTTTGGGGTTCAGTTTCACTTTGCAAGGCTGGAAAGTCAGAAATTGTTACCTCATTTAGAGAACTCGGATCAGACTCTTGAACTTGCACAGATCCTGGAATGTGAGTGTCCTTTTTTTGTCTTGAGTACACCAAGTTTTTACCAAATCGCACGTCTTCAAAAGCAGATTTTTCCAGGTCAGCAACATGTGGACTTGGAATTAGATTAGATGGGGACTCAACATGTGTAGGCAATACAGAAAGATCAGCAGGTGCTGGGGACTCAACATGTGTAGGCAATACAGAAAGATCACTCAATTCAAGAAGAAAACTGTCTGAACTCTTTGCCTTATCTTCCCTAAAGCTCTCCCCCTGAAGATAAGGTTGGGTAAAATATGCCTCTTGTTCACTAAAAGTGACATCTCTAGACACAAAAAATTTCTTGGATGGAGGATGATAGCACTTATACCCTTTCTGAGTGGGGAATATCCCAAGAAGACACACTTTAATGCTCGAGGATCAAGTTTTTCCTCTATCTTGATTGTGGACATGAACAAAGGATACACACCCAAAAATGCGAGGTGCAAGATTGTTGGTGGTGGATAGATTTGGATAGAAGGAGGAAAGCGCTTCCATTGGGCTTTTGAATCCTAAGACTCTAGTAGGAAGTCTATTAATAAGGTATGTGGCTGTGAGAACCGCTTCCCCCCAAAACTGTTTTGGAACAAATTTCTGAAAACAACAATGCTCGGGTTTGATCTAAAAGATGGCCATTTTTCCGCTCGGCCACTCCATTTTGTTGTGGTGTTTTGACACATGAAGACTCATGAATTATTCCCTCTTTTTGACAGTAAGGAGTGAGGATTTGATTAAAATAATCTCGAGCATTATCAGATCTTAATCGTTTAATACTCACACTAAACTGATTTTTTATCATTGAAACAAAATTAGGGAACACAGAACTAACATCGGATTTATGTTTGAGCAAGAAAATCCAAGTGACTCGAGTACAGTCATCAACACAGTCACAAACCATCGTGCCCCAGAAACATTGGGAATAATAGAGGGACCCCAAATGTCAGTATGGACAAGATAAAAAGGAAAAGTGCTTCTTTTATTACTGATTGGAAAAGGTGCACGCTTGTGTTTAGCAAGCTCACACGCCTCACAATGAAGACTCTCAACATCTAGACTTTTAAACAAAGATGGAAACAAAAGTTTAATGACTTGAAATGATGGATGTCTAAGTCGGCGATGATGGAGCCAAATTTTCTCTTTATTGGATGACAAAGACTCGGAAACAAATGACACTGACTGTTTATCCTTGGTGATGGTTGGTTGACTTGATTCAAGAAAGTAGAGGCCACCTCTTTCTCTAGCATATCCAATCATCTTCCCCGTACCCTTTTCTTGAAATACACAATCATTATGATGGAAAACTACATTACATTGTAAGTCATGAGTAAGTTTTTGGACGGATATCAAATTGGTAGATAGCTAAAGGACATGAAGGACATTTTGCAAGGTTAACAATGGGTTAATTTGAACACTTCCGATTCCTGCAACAGTGGTCAAAGAACCATCTGCAGTGGCTATTTTCCTACTGCTTGGGCATGGGGAATAGGTGGTAAAGACATTTGGTGAGTGGGTCATATGATCGGTAGCTCCTGAATCCATAATCCAAGAGGTGGAACAGGTAGCATCCGAAACATTTAATCCAATAGAAAGTGAAGACTCACCTGAATATGCTAAAGAACAAATTTCTAACATGTCGCTAAGCACAAATTAGAAAAAAAAAAATTGAAACAACACCAGCAATTAAGGCTGGCTCTATAGCACCTATGAAAACAAAAATAGAGGAGAAATACCAGCAATTAAGGCTGGCTAGTCGTAGGTATAAGGATAAAAAGAAAACCACCAGCAATTAAGGCCGGTTGAAAAAGAAGGAACAAAGAAAAAGGTGGAAGCAAAAAATCAAAAGCACTCCAGGATGAATTGCTCTGATACCATGTTGTAAAATATTGAAAGAGAATTCTGTATATATTATTTTTAGGTTTACAATGAATCAAATATATACAAGTTGTCTAAAGGATAAAAAAGGCAACTAATAGCAAAATCTCCTAATTTAATGAGTCAAACATTTAATGGCCCATTAATGGCTCATTTAATGGGTCAAACAATTTAATGGGTCAAAGACCCCTAATTATGATTCTATAATTACAATATCTAAAAATAGAATACATGTATTTTTCCACATGTATGAAGCTGGATGATGTCATTGATGCTAAGTATCAATGTAGTTTTGGGTAAAAGTGAGCCAACTCGTCATAGCTGGTCAAAAGAGGTTAGCAAGACAAGGACATGATTAGAGATGGGAAAGACTGCTGCTTTACCAGGTGCTTTTTTTACCTTTTGATCCTAATTATTATTAAGCATAGATTGGGAATGGGCTAGATGATGATTTTCTAAATTGCACATTACATGTATGAGCTGTGCTTCCCATCTTGTATTGTTTCTTTTGCTTCATAGATTTCTCTCAGTTGCTCCTAATCCCAGCCTCCATGGCTCAGAACATTCTCCCACCAACTGGCTTAATAGGTTGGCTATTTGACATAGTTGTACTTAATACATAGGACTTTTGTTGAGATCCAATTTAAATCAAGATAAGTATGAAATATATTTATGACAGGAGTTGGAAATGGTGTGATCGCTTGAAAGGAAAGCTATGTAATGACTTGTGCCTCACCAAAGATACAGGTGCCCTCTCCTTTATTTTTCACTCTTTAGATCTTTTGACCAAGATTTTGGATAGTCTTCGTAATTTCAAATGTCGTTTCTTTCCTTCTAGGGCAGATAAACTAGGCATAAGATTTATTTCTGCTTCTGATTTAGTCCTGCTTAGTGGATGCCTTAGGAAGAGGAATTGTGGACAATATCCTAGTAGGCCAAGAACTGCTTAAGGCTATCATCATGATGACAGCAGCTCTAGATGTATAATCAAGGTGGACCATATGAAAGCTTATGACAACCTACATTGAAGCTTTATGCAGGTTCCTCTTGTAGGCCCTGGTTTTTCTTTCCAATTTATTAATTTGATCATGACTTGCAGTTCTGCTCCTAAGTATTCCATCAACATAAATGGGTAACTAGCTAGTTATTTTGCATCATCTAGTGGCCTTAGACATCCTATCCCTTCACATTTTTGTCATTGTGATGGAGATTTTTTCATTGGTGGTGTAAAAAGGAAAGGCTCACTCACCTTGAAGTTTATAAAGGCAGCATTGTAGGAATTCCATTCATTATCAGGTCTGAGGAGTGAGGTTGGACTTGGTATTACTGATTTGAAGCTTTGAAATAAAGTAGCCTGATTAAAGCATATTTGGAAATAGATTATGGCAACATCTTTATTCTTTAGTCAAACCTCCATGTAATCCTTCTTGGGCTTGGAGGAGGATTTTACTAACTAGGTGGCTTGCACTTCAGCTTATGCAATGGAAGGTAGGAGATGGAAATGCCATATCTTTTTAGTATGACTCATGGAATTTGAGGGGTCCTCTAGTGGCTTGGTTAGGTAAGAATGCTTTCTTGGAGCGTGAGTGGCCTAAAGAAACCCATTCATGCTCTCATTAATGGTGAAAATTGGGAATGTTCAGATAGAATGATAGGGAGTTAAATCAGACCAAGCCTTGGCAATGTGAGGCCAAATCAGGCTGCTCTACAAGCTTGCATGGAGGAATCATTCATTTAAGATCCTATCTATCAAAGTGGCATGTGATCTAGTGTGAGATAGATATTTTAAAGTTGATTGGTTTGCTCTGATTTGGAACAAGTCTTTTGTGCCTAGGCATGCTTGTGTTCTGTGGTTAGTTGCATGTGAAAGATACCATATCATGTGTAATCTGTTTTCTTGGGGCTTGAGTAACTCTAATTGCTGCTGTTTATGCAACAAGGAGAAGGACTCTCATGATCATTTGTTTTGGGGTGTGAGTTCTGTATGGAAGTATGGAGTAAAGTTGAGGCATCATTGTGCTCAACATCTCACGAGCCTTCCATCCTGTCTTCTTTATCAGCACTGCTGCTTTCTGCTGGAAGAAGTTTTAACAGGAGGCAAAAGAAAGTCATAGCAAGTGTGTGTTACTACTTGTGAAAGGAAAGAAATGGGTCTCAAGTTGGGGAACACGCGCATACTGCTGAATCTATGTTAAGATCTATTCTTTTGCAATTGTTTTTTGACCTCTTTTGGAAGCAGTTTTAAGGTGTACGGCCATTTTATCAACTTCAGCATCTTTTTGTTTTTCTGATGCCACGTTGATTTTGTAGGCATCTTTTATAGTTCCTTTGTACCTTCTCTCTCTATCTCTCTCTATTATAATAATAATACTCATCTTACCCATAAAAGGATCTGACTTTTTTTAACACACCAAAATTATCTCCAGATTTGAGGATGATAAAAAAATTTCTGGCATTTTTGAGGAACTGTGGGAAGAAAATACCAGTGGGGAGCAAATCACACTTCAGTTATACATCAGAAAATAGTCTCTCTTGTCTGCAGCAGCATCTCTTCTTCATCATGGGCAAGTAAAAAAATGGTACGTGTATTTGCAGTACTGCTGCTTTTTTTTCCATTCTAGAGACACTGCTGATCGATATATCAATAATCTTCCTAAAGAGTCCTGACAGCCAATGGTCCAACGTGCAGTCAGCTCAGGCAATTTGCAAGCTCAGTGAAGTCTTGGGTGAATCTCTCTCTTCTCAGTATAAACTTCTGCTCGAATCTCTTATGAAAGAAATCCCTGGTCGGCTATGGGAAGTAAGTGTTCTTGAATTTCTACTGATGAATAATAATTTTGATAACACTAATGTATGTGTGTGGTATGTACAGCTAATAGAGACAATAGCAGATAGTAGGAAGAAAGTAGTAAGACCATGTAAATAACAATGACAATGTAAATCTCCTAATACTCCTTATAAGTAATTTTTTCCTCCTCCATAATCTTCTATGGTGATATCCACATCACAAAATGGGGAAATCTTTCATGCATTTATATGGTCATTGTCACCATTGTTAATACTCATACAGCTAAATGGATTGATCTAGAGATTCCAAATTCAGAGAACATATAGCCAGTGATTTAAAAGCAAATAATGCAAAGAATAACGCCAATCAAATGTTGTGGGCCCTTTTTCTTCTCCAAGCTGTTGTTTTGAGGACTTGCATCTTGGCCCAATATATTTAGATAAATTGGAGGAGCTAGATATTTTATAAACTTTTATGCTGAGCTTCAATGATTAGACATGGAATGATGAACATGCCGGCTGTCTTTCCAATTACAAGTGAGGCATGCTTAAGTTAAGCAGTAACCAACTTTTTCTTCACTGCTGATTCTATTAATTCCTGTCTTCCACAAGAGATACCATTTAAGTGATTGCTCTGCCTTTTCCTATATGAATATGACATCATTATGTCTTATTATTTTGCAAAACTAGCCCTGATTGTGGCTTCTTAAATAAATTTCCTAGTGATAGACATGTCTATAAGATTTGAAAGGATGTTGACTCCTAATTTTGATAAGTGCTAGCTAGAACTTTTGAAGCTACACTTTTCTGCTTTCAAACTAATAGATGAATTTCAAAAATTGGGCTGGATTTCCTTGGTCATGGCAACATCACATTACTCTTCTGATAGTTTCTTAGCACAACAGGGTAAGGAGGCTCTTCTGTTTGCTATTGGTGCTTTCTCAAAGTCATGCCACAAGGTCATTTCCACTGAAGATCCCAATGCTCCTGGCGCTATCTTAAATTTGCTATCTGCTGCATGTACTAAGAAGAATAAAAATTATCAGGAAGCAGCTCTAATTAGCCTTGACCAGGTATGTAATGTCCTAGTGTTTCTTAGCTAGATAATAACTTCTAAGGTTAGAAAAATCTTAAATAAACTTTTTGAGGTTTATATACAAAACTTAATATAGTATGCAATTTCTTATGTATTCTGTGGTTTAATCATTTATCACATTCCAGAAATATATTTGCACTCCTTGAATGGTTCGTGATTTATAAGGATCAGTTTTTTTGGGGGGGCTTGTTTACAGGTAATAAAAGCCTTTGGCAACTCTGAGTTCTTCAATATGGCTTTTCCACCATTGTTTGATATGTGGAATTCTTCAAAGAAGTCTGGGAAATCACCTCTTTCGAATGATGCTGCTCACGGAGGTTCGTGATAATCGTAGCTTTCTTGTCTAATTATAGAATTCCTATTCAAATTATAGGAGCTACAAACTTTACTTGGCATGACATCTAATGTTTGTGTCTCCAAGACCATTGATTATGAAGACGTAAGTTGAAGGTTGTGTTTCAAAAAAGGACATTAAATTGCAAATATTTGAAAAATTAGACATCTTTATAAGTGACTTTGATCTTATAGCGATTCGTTTTATATTGGAGTCAAATTAACAAATTAGTAAAAAATAACAGTGGGATTTCTATTTCTTCCCTAATGTCTTCTTTTGCCTATGCTTTTCTATTTCCAGTTTTGCATATTGTATGTCTAGTGTAAAACCAAGCCAACACGTCCTTTATTAATTCATTTTTACTTGTACACTCTTTATCTAAGCATTCATATTGGCAACAACATATTAAACCCTTCTAACCATAGTGCTTTTTCATCTCTCTCAATTGTATTCAAAATATATAGGTCATGGTTCCTTACCCTGACACGGTATAATTATCCTATCAAGCAACTGTACAAGCTGCTAAACTAGCTGAAGTGGTGATAAATAGTGCTAGTATAATTGATAGAAACTGACTCTTGATATTGAGATACTTCGTATAGGTAAATCATATATGTGAAAATGGGAATATTTTGTATTTATCGGATAAGAAGAAGAACAGAAAAAGGCTGAGCACAAATAATTTGCTAATAAAAGAACGAAGGCCCCGTCGAAAATCAAAAGTAGTGGTATTTGTTAGAAACAACTTAATGGAGGTAGCTAATCAATATAGATTGATCCGTGTACCAACAATTTGAAATTTGGTTCAAATCTAACATGGCACCTATAGATATGTAAGAAATGTATTACTAATAACCTCAATACCCCTTGTAATTCATAATTTAGAGAGTAATAGGAAAAATAGATGTTATGTTTATTGATTCATAAAGTTACACATATATACATGATTTATTGGACTGAAAAAAGAAAAGAGAATCCCTATTTAAGACTAGTCTATCATTTACATTAATTTATATTCTATTTATAACCCCTAACACTGATGAAATTAGAAAGTATTTGAGAAGTATTTTTCATATATTATTTATACAAGAATACATCTATTTATACAAAAAAACTTGTGATTATTGGTGTATGTTACCTACCATACTATTAATTACATTGTTATAGGAAATATAACACTAATAATATTACATGTATATCAACACTCCCCCTCAAGTTGGAGCATAGATATCACACATGCCCAACTTGCAAACTAAAGTATGATAGGTCCTGTGACACAACCCTTTAGTAAACATCAGCCAGTTGCTTATCAGATGTCACATGATGTAAATTCAAGGCACCATTATCAATTCTCTTTGATGAAGTGTCGATCAATCTCTATGTGCTTGGTTCTATCATGTTGAACTGGATTTTGTGCTATATTAATAGCAGCTTTATTGTCACAATACAAGGACAGTGTATCTTTGCTCATAGACTTAATTCTTCTAATATCTTCTGTACCCACAGAAGCTCACAAACCCCTTGAGCCATAGCTCTGTATTCTGCTTCAGCACTTGATCGAGCAACTACATTTGTTTCTTGCTCCTCCATGTTACTAGATTTCCTCCTACAAAAGTACAGTAGCCAGTGGTGGATCTTCTATCACTTGGAGATCCAGCCCAATCTGCATCTGTAAAGCATTCTATCTGAAGGTGACCATGTTTGGCAAATAGCAGTCCTTTTCCGGAGCAGACTTCAGATATCTCAAGATGCGAAATACTGCTTGCATGTGTGATTCTCGTGGATCATGCATAAATTGACTCACTAGACTGACTGCATATGCAATGTCGGGTCTAGTGTGTGAGAGATATATCAGTCTTCCTACCAATCTCTGATATCTCCCTAAATCAACTGCATCACCAATTCCAACTTGTAGCTTATGGTTGTTTTCAATAGGAGATTCAGCTGGCTTACAACCTAACATGCCAGTTTCTTCCAGGAGATCCAGAATATATTTTCTCTGAGAAATGAAGATACCTTTCTTTGATCTGGCAACTTCAATTCCTAAGAAATATTGCAGTTTTCCCAGATCCTTGATTTCAAATTCCTGGGCCAAAAGTTTCTTCAATCGAGCTATCTCCTTTTCATCATCTCCTGTCATTACTATCAACATAAACTATGAGAATAGTAATTTTACCCTTGTTATGTTTAATAAATAGAGTATGATCTGCATTGCTCTGTTGATAGCCGAAAGAAGTCATAGCTTTGCTGAATCTGTCGAACCATGCTCTGGAGATTGCTTTAATCCATATAATGCCTTTTTCAGTCTGCATACTTTCCCATGTGTTGTTTCAGTATCAAATCCAGGAGGGATCTCCATATACACTTCTTCTTCTAAATCTCCATGTAGAAAGGCATTTTTCACATCAAACTGCTGTAAATCCCAATCAAGATTGGCTGCACATGATAACAAGATTCTGATTGTGTTCATTTTTGCTACTGGAGCAAAAGTTTCCTGGTAGTCTACCCCATAGGTTTGAGTGAATCCTTTAGCCACCAATCTAGCTTTGAACCTATCAATTGATCCATCAGCTTTGTGTTTTACAGTAAACACCCATTTGCAGCCTACCAGTTTCTTTCCAGGTGGAGAGGTAACAAGCTCCCAAGTCTCATTCTTAGTCAAGGCTTTCATTTCTTCAATCATTGCTCCCTTCCATTTTGGATCATTGAGTGCTTCCTTCCAATCCTGTGGAATAGACACAGACGAAATGGACAAGGCAAAACCTCTATAGGTAGGAGATAAAGAATCATAGGAAACAAAATTAGAAATGGGATGTTTAGTACAGGCTCTAACACCTTTTCTTTGAGAAATAGGTTTATCTAAATCATCAAAAAATAACTCACCAGAAGAGGATGATTCTTGGCAGCAGAGTAGGTTGCACGATGACTTCTTCTGTTGTCTTTGTTTCTCCTTGAGTACCTCTTCAAATCAGGTTTATCCAAACGTCCAATTTTCTCCCCCTGGATTATAGTCTCCTTCTGATCATCACTTTTCTTGGGGTAAGATCAATGAGGGTCACAGTACTAGGTATCATCTCTTCCTTTGCATTATTCTCCCCCTGAAGAGATGATGGAGTTGGATTGTAGTAAGGTTCAGTTTCTCTGAAAGTAACATCCATACTCACAAAATACTTCCTAGATGGAGGGTGGTAGCATCTGTAACCTTTTTGTCGGTGAGTACCCAATAAACACACACTTAAGGGCTCTTGGATCTAGTTTCCCAGCATCCTTAGTATGAACAAAACAAACACATCCAAAACCTTTGGAGGGACAGTGTATGTGTTATGTCCTGTTAAGGTTTCTAAAGGACTCTTGTAGTTAAGGACCTAAGAGGCATTCGGTTGATCAGATATGCAGCAACTAGAATTGCATTTCCCCAGTAAGGCTTAGGAAGATTCATGGTAAACATAAGAGACTAGCAACTTCCAAAAGATGCCGATTCTTCCTCTCAGCTACCCCATTCTGTGCACTTGTATAGGACAACTAGTTTGATGAATTATCCCATGTGACCTTAAATAAGAATCAAATCTTTCATTCATGTATTCAGTGCCATTATCAGTCCTAAGAATTTTTATTTTAGCATCAAATTGGGTGCAAACCATCTTATGAAAAGACTGAAAGCAAGAAAACACATCACTCTTAGCCTTAAGTAAATAGACCCAAGTCATCCTGGTGCAACAATCAATAAAAGTGACAAACCATCGATTACCAGACAAGGAAGTAGTCTGAGTAGGACCCCAAACATCAGAATGAATAGTCATGAAAGGAAACTGGCTTTTATTATTAATCAAAGGATAAGAGTTTCGAGAATGTTTTGCATATTCGCAAGGATCACAAACTAATGAATCAAACTGAGTCTTTGAAAACAAACTAGGAAATAATTTACTTAACACAAAAAAGGAGGGATGTCCCAAACGCCTATGCCATTGCAAGATTTCTTGATTAACATCTTTATTTTCCCCATAAAAAACCTGTTGGAGACTAGATCCTTGACTTTCATCCAACATATATAAGCCATCGTGCAATCTACCACTGCCAATCCTCTTCCCTGTTTGAAGATCCTGAAAGACACAATGATCAGGAAAAAACTCAATTTTACAGTTGAGATTTTTTGTAAGTGTACTGACAGATAACAGATTGACAGGAAATTGAGGGACATGAAGCACAGAGGATAGTTTGATATGGGAGTACAGAAAACAGAACCTGTTCCAGAAACTGGGTAAAAGAGCCATCGGCTATTCGGACATTGTCCTTAGTTAAACATGGTGAGTATTCAAGAAGATTTTTTGAGGAGCCCGTCATGTGTCTATTCGCACCAGAATCAATAATCCAATGATTAGTATCAAGGGTAGCAGAAAAAGCATTACCTGACTGCACAAAGTTGGATTTGGCACCGGAGGAAGATTCTTTATGAGACATCAGACGCTTGAGATACTGAATCTCATCAGAGAAAAGAAGTCAGAGGGAGTCATCTCAGGAGTTGTTATAGTTTCAGACAAATTTGCCCGAGTAGAATTAACTCGTTTGCCTCCACGACCTCTCGTTGGGCGTCCATGTAACTTCCAGCAAGTCTCTTTAGTATGACGTGGTCTTCCCACAATAATCACATCGTAAATGATCCTTATTAGAACTTTGGGTCTTCATGCTCAGATGAATCACTAGCTGCTACCAAACCAGATTTTTCAACCTTGGGATATAGAGCATGGTATTGCGTCTGCTCTCTTCCTGCTGAACATAGGAGTATGCTTCCTCAAGAGAAGGAAAGGGGTCTTACCCAGAACATGAACTCTAATCTGATCAAATTCATTGTTCAATCCGGCCAAGAAATCATAGACCCTTTCTTTTGCAAGCAGTTTCTGAAATTTGACTGCATCTCCAGTACAATCAGCCTGAAAATCTTGATAATAGTCAAGCTCTTGCCACAAGCCATTCAACTCAGAAAAATACTGCGAGATTGTCATCTCTCCTTGCTTCAAACCATGAACTTTGTTTCGAATCTCATAAATCTGGGCATCATTTCCCACTTGTGAATAGGTGAGAGTAACAGCATTCCATATTTTTGCTGTTGTGTCAAGCAATAAGTATGTCCTTGAAATTTGGGGCTGCATGAAATTGATAAGCCATGACATTACCAGCGAATTTTCAGAATCCCACTAGTTGAATGTTGGATCAGTTATTGCTGGTTTGACTTTAGTACCGGTAATATAATTCTGCATTCCTCTAACTTTGATAAACAATAAACAAGACCGTGACCAGGCAAGAATTATTTCCATCAAGCTTGATAGGACTAATTTGCAGTGAAGGATTATCAGTACTAATAGCTGCAATTTTCTTATCACTTTCCATATTGAAAAAAAAGAAAGAGATACCAGAACAATCCAAAAATAGATCGTTGGAATAGTGCACGTCGGAACAGCATTGATGTCGGCGGAAAAATGGCGAGCAACGACCGGAGTAGGGTTGTCGAGCCAAACGCCACTCGTCAGAGGTGGTTCTGACCTCCCACGCGCTAGCGCGTGAAGAATTCCTAGGAAGAAAGATCGCGTGAGTCCACGCGCGGCTTTCGACAGCGGTCGGACTTCTGAGATAGGCCAATCGGGGGATGCTCCTCCTCGTTGTAGCGGCGGTGACAAAAAATAAAGGGAGGAAACTCGACCTCTTTTAAAAAACGAACGAACAAAAAAACGAAAAAGAAAAAAGAAAAAAAAACGGAAAAGAAAAAAAAAACTAGAACCTAATGCTGCGGAGGGAGGAAAACTCGCCTCAAATGGTAGCGAAGCTCTGATACCATGATGAAATTAGAAAATATTTGAGAAATATTTTTCATATATTATTTGTACAAGAATACATCTATTTATACAAAAAAACTTGTGACTATTGGTCTACCTTACCTACCATACTATTAGTTACATTGTTATAGGAAATATAATATTAATAATATTATACGTATGTCAACACACTCCCCCTCAAGCTGGGGTATAAAATAATCAACTTGAACTCCATTTACAGCCTTTGTAAAAAGGTCTCCTAGTTGCTCTCTAGTCTTCACAAATCCTATGGAGATCAATCCTTACTGGATTTTCTCACGAACAAAATGACAATGAATTTTCATGTGCTTAGCTCGCTCACGAAACATTAGACTCGATGCGATGTGAAGGGCAGCTTGGTTATCACAGAACAATTTTGCAGGTAATGAGGTATTGAGGCCTATTTCGTTTAAGAGCTGATATTTCCACACTACTTTACACACTGTTTGCACTATAGCTCTATATTTTGATTCAGCGCATGAACAAGATATAACACTTTGTTTATTGCTTTTCCATGAAACTAAATTTCCACCAACAAAAACACAATATTCTGAAGTAGATCTCCTATCTTCCTTGGATCCTGCTCAATCGGCATATGAAAAACATTCAATATTAGTATGGTCATAATTCTTATATAGGATACCATGCCCGGGGCTCCTTTCAAATAGTACCAGATTTGCTTTACAGCAGCCCAATGATCAACTGTTGGATACAATATATATTGACTCGTAACACTAACCGAATATATAATACCCGGATAAGTTACTGTAAAATAATTCAATTTTCCAATCACCCTTCTATATCTTTTAGGATCTTCAAACAACTCACTACAAGTTGCAAGTTGCAAGTTAGCGGGCATTGGTGTGCTACATGGTTTAGCACCTCCTATTTCAGATAATAAATCAAGTACATAAGATAGAAAAATGCCTTACTCATTGCCTCAATACCTAAAAAATATTTTAACATTCCTAAATCCTTTGTTTGAAATTGATTGTGAAGAAAGGATTTGATAGTTGAAATACTTGTAGTATCATCGTCAATAATAACAATATTATCAACATTTACCACTAATAAAACAATATCAGTTTCAGATTGTCTGTAGAAAACTGAATGGTTAGATTTACTTTTATATATTCCAAATCACTCATTGGGTTGGTTAAATTTTCCAAACCAAGCAGAGGGACTTTGCTTCAGGGCATATAAAGATTTACGGAAATGACAAACCTTTCCTGACTCCCCTTGAGCAACAAATCCTAGAGAATGCTCCATATAAACTTCCTCTCGAAGATCTCCATGCAGAAAAGCATTCTTAATGTCCAGCTGATGTAGAGGCTGGTTGTGCACTGCTGCCATGGAAATAAACAGCCTAACAGATGATGACTTGGCAATAGGATAAAAAATGTTAGAATAATCAATTCTATAAGTCTGGGCATATCCCTTAGCAAAAAGACGAGCTTTCAACCTTGCAATTGATCCATCAGGGTTTACTTTAATGGAAAAAACCTATTTATATCCAATAGCCTCTTTCCTTGCAGATAAGTCTATCAAATTCCAAGTACCATTCTTGTCTAAAGTATTCATTTCTTCTATCATTGCACTACACCATCTTGAATGGGATAAGGGGGGTGGTTTAATAGTAGGAATAGTGGATGTAATTGTATAAATTAATTAGTCATCTTCATCCCCTTGACTTGCATTGCTAGATGATGAAGAGAATGGGTATCTTCAAGAAAAGTAACATCAAACGACAAGACTAGGATAATAGCATCTTTATTCCTTTTGAACACGAGAGTACCCAAGAAAAATACGTTTCAATGAATTGGGATCAAGTTTTGTAACTTGACGATGCATATCCCGAATAAAACAAATATAACAAAATATTTTTGGTTTAATAGGAAACAAAGGTTTATTTAGAAATAATGTATGATAAGGAGTCTCATCATCAAGAACAACTAAAGACATACGATTAATTAAGAAACAAGTCATGGACGTTGCGTTAGTTCAAAAGTGTTTAGGAACATGTATCTAAAACAACAAAGCTCTAGCAATTTCAAGCTAATGCCTATTCTTTCTCTCAGCAACCCATTCAGCAACTCCATTTTGAGGTGGTATATCTACACGAGAAGTTTAGTGAATAATACCATTTTTAGCCATGTAGGATTGAAAAGATTTAGATAAGTATTTTTTGACATTATCGCTACGCAACATTTGGACGGAGACATTAATTTGAGTCTTAATTTTAGTACCAGAAAGGAAAAAAAAGTGAGAGAACAACTTAGAATGATTCTTTATTAAATACAACCAAGTCATACGGGAGTAATCACCAACAAAAGTGACAAAATACTAAAATCCAGTTTTAGATGTCATTGGACAAGAACCCTAAACATCTAAAACTAATTTAAGAGGAGCATTCGCTCGTTTATTGACTTTAGGATTCAAACTAATGCGATGATGTTTCCTATATTGACAAGACTTACAATGTAATGACTTTAAACTATGAAACTGAGGACAAAGTTTCTTTAATAAAGAAAGAAATGGATGACCCTAATGACAATGTGCTTCAAACTGGGTTACAATCCTAAAGCAAGTAATGGACTGTGGTACCTTTGTGTGTAGAATGTAGAGACCCTTAGATCCATTTCCTTTACCGATAGTCTTTCTCGTCATAAGATCCTAAAGTAAACAATAGCCAGGGAAAAATCAGATGCAACAATTAAGTAAACGAGTGAGCTTACTAACAAAAATTAAATTGAAAGATAAATCAGGCAAGTTTAGAACGGATGACAAATGAATTGATGGAGTTGGATTAGCTATGTCAGACCCAAGAACATAAGATATTGACCCATTAGCTAAAGTGATAGGAGAGTAAGAGGTATGGGGTTGAAAAGTAAACAATAAATTGGAATTACTTGTCATGTGATTTGTGACACCAAAATTAATAACTAATTTGAAAGGTAAAGAAACAAGACACGTGTTTGGTTGACCTGATTCAGCGATGGCAGTAACAGGAGTAGATGAAGACTTTAGTGATTCTTGATACTGTAAAAACTTAGCATATTTATCCATAGAAACCATAATGAATTTTTTGGATGCATTGATGAAAGAGGCAACATGTGCTGATTTAAATCCCCCATTCTTATTCTGCAATTTTCTACAATCATGCTTCATATGTCCTAGCTTATAGCAATGGTGACACACAATCACTCTAGATTTTGTATCATTTATTTCTCCCATAACTTCAACACAAATATCCTCAAGTAGCGACAACAAACAAAATATTCACAAAATCCCAATGTATGATGCAAACCTAAACCAACATCAACACCCAAATATCCTCAATCAGTAGATACAAACAAACTCCATGGAAGCCGAAACCAGTGGGATCACACAATCAAAGAGCAACTAACGTAATACCACACGAATACTTTAATGTACAAACCAATGAAGGAAAACCAAATACGTTAAAGTACGAACAAAATTTAGAAAATCATCCGAAGATTAATCTCACAAAATGTCAGAAAATCAACCAAAGCCCAATTTTCTAAAAAATTTCATCAACCAAATAGGTATTAATCAAAGCAATTGCAAACCTTAGTTGTACCTTCACTGGCGACCTAAACTACAACATAGGAGATGATTCTGATGTCCCACATGCTGGTGCACGAAGGGAGGCACGGGCTTTATGGCTGCTCGTATAGCTTACAAGTGGTGGACTTGTTGACCGGAGTTTCTAGAAACCTTAAATGGCACATGACCTTTCTTCTTAGGTTGGCTGTGTTGATAAAAGATTGAGTTGAAAAGGACAATCAGACTACCACAAAATTGTTATGTTATCCAAAATTAACGAAACCCTAATTTCCTTTTAATTTATGAACCTTGCTTTGATACCATATAATTTGTAATTTAGAGAGCAATAGGAAAAATAGATGCTATGTTTATTGATTCATAGAGTTACATATATATACACGATTCAATAGACTAAAAAAAGGAAAGAGAATCCCTATTTAAGAATAGTCTATCATTTACATTAATCTACATTCTATTTATAACTTCTTAACGCCTCCTACCCTTCGTGTTTCATTTGGTATTGTGATTGTGCATGACTTTGAAACTCATGATAATATTACCAAATAATGCCATATCGCAATATGTTTGCTTTCACAGGAATCCTTTGAAAAAAATTTAACTAATATTATCAATTAATCATAATGGTCAGTTAACTGCTAAATCCCAGGCGCAATGAACCAACCAATACACAAAATACTCACTTAAACAAAAGTATTCCTGCTTGGACAATGTGGAAAAATCCATTAGATAATGAACAATTGGTTGCAAGACATCATTGGTGAAAAATCAACAATTTGAAGTCCTTTTCTTGTTCAATTGCAAAATAGTTTGCAACATTTTAAGACATCAAAAGCTGGCAAATCCATGCCTTCATTATACTAATCATGGATATGCAGCACAATATAAGATTTCAAAAATTTCATGCCGTGTGAAGGATATACACATAATTGGAAAAAAAAAATAAATCGCTAATTTAGATATAGTTATAATATAATTGCTATTACTAAGAAATGGAATAGAGTTATAATAGGAATTATTTTGTTGATTTTTTATTTTAATGAGGGTGTTTTATAAAAAAATCATTTCTACTATTGAATTGTTATTTGTAGGTTTTAGTAATGAATAACTGTTTAATATTTCATAATAAAAATTCTTTATGGAAATGGTATTACAAACATAAAAAACAACTAGTTTTGTTTATAAAAAATAAGGCAATAATGGAATTGTTATTACTTATAACAACGAAGTTAATGTTTTGACACGTGCATGCTGTGTCTTTGCTTGTATTAGTGACAATGTACATAACATGCAGTCCTTTAGATTATCCTCTGAACTTTTGCTAGAGAAAATGTATTCACAAGATGCTCTAAAAGCTGTATTTCTCACCTGATACCATGATGTGGGTGCTACCTTTGGTTTTGTTGATCATTGTTTAAGCATCTCACAGTCAAAGTAATTTAACTTTTAAGCACCTGCCTATCTTTATATGCTTCTTCACGTACTTGATCAATCTTATCTTTGTTGCTTGTGCTGCTGATATCAAAATCTTTTCCACATTATCTATCCTGCACTTTTTTCTTTGTTCTCCTCTCCCATGTGTTATATATGCTCATGTTTGTTTTCTCTGCTTTTTTCCCTATGGATAAAGCCTTGTTGATTACATAACTTTGCTTACACAGAATCTGATGGGGCCAATGATTCTGCCATTCCATATGATAAAGTTTTGGACTCTATCACATCGTGTATCCACATGGCAGAAATAGGCAATATTATTGAGCAGAAAAACAATTTGAAGCATTTGCTCATTGATTCCCTCTCCCCTGAGTTGTCTTGGAAAGGTAGCATTCGTGCGAACTTGCTGTGTAAGAGCTGTATGATTAGCTAGCTTGTGTTAGTATTCACTTTTCTTTTCCCCCATCATTCCAGTCAAAATATCAGCCTTTTTGTTAATTAAAGACCTGTGCTCGCGGCTCCTTGATGTTTTGGTTGATACTCAGAAAAACTTGGTAAAGGACAGTGTAGCGCCTTTATCTAATGAGGTAATTTTTTTTTTTTTTCTCCATGCAATACTGTTATTAGGTATGGTGATCGCATGTTTTGAAATATCTTCATGCATAAAATTGTCTTTAGTTACCTGCAGATAGCTTTATTTTATATATTAGTCAATATTTCTAAAGAAGGCTATACCTATAGAAGGATTGTTCTAATGGCATTATAAAGTAGTATTATTGAGTTAAGAGGAGAGCTTCGCAACCAAACCCCCCACCCCCCCCAAAAAAAAAAGTAGAAAAAAAAAAAGGCACATCCTATTCCCTTAAGGGTGAGAGAGCTCGATGTGTGTTCTCCAATGTTGATCTGTTAAAATACTTTATTGTTAGAGTTTCTTGGGGTATGATTTTGAGTATAAAAGGATGCAAGAACTTGGCGTATGATCCTTCATGCTGATTTATTAACATACTTCTGTTCTTAAAGTTTCTTGGGGAGAGATCTTTAGTAGGAACTTATTTCCAAGAAAGATGAAAGAACTCAATGTATGCTCTTCGATGCTGATAAATGAAAATATTTGCTGTTTCTGAAGTTTCTTGTAAGAGGTTTTGAGTATGAACTTATTTGACTTGTATTTCTCTCATTGTCAGGTTTTTCAGTTAATCTCTTCAAAGATAGTAGAATGCATAGGCTCAATAAAGATAGCTCAGGTATGTCTTTTTTGTTCCTGATCCAGGAGGCAAACAGCAGCATCATGACCATATTACAATATATTTTTGAGCTAGTACTAGCACAAAATTTACTAATAGATTATAACTTCTTAAGATCAGATGATATCCCTTATTGTAATTATTACTGGAAATTGGCACATAATTTGCTAATGGATTCTTAAAATGGTTTGTGACACATTTCAACTTGATAAATTTTATAAATTGAATTTCTTCAGAAACGAGGATATGTCATGCTATTGGGTACCCTGGGCATTAATTAAAGGCTGAAAGTATCACTTTCCAAGAGTTATTACACATTTGACCCCACTTCAACCTACCTCCCCAGCACCCCTCCACAAAACAAAAGAAAAAAGGACAAAAAAATAAATAAGAAAGTTGCAAAAGAAAATGCAAAATTTCTTAGGTAAATGTCACATTTTGGTACCTGAAGTTTACTAATTTTTACACTTAACTACTAGAGGTTTGGAAGTATCAATTTACTACTTACATCCTTTTCAAGTCCATTTATGATACCTATATGGGGTAGTTAATCACAAAAATACGTAAAGTCCAAATAGCTAATTACAAATTTGACAAAGTTTAGATATCAAATTGATATTTTAAAACTTTAGTAGTTAATTACAAAAGTAAGCAAAGTTTAGGTTGTGAATATGACAATTACCCAAATTTCTTCATCTAGCCTATTAATCAACAAGTGCACTAGCAGAACTCATTACTTTTTCCATGCAAATATGTTGTTTGCATATTACAAATTGTCCAAGAAAAATTCTTGTATACAACAATTGATGCCTGGTTTCATTAGTTACTTTTGGCACATCTAGTGTGCTGTGCTTAGCTGAGCAAGCTATGGGATCCATTTTTATCCAAAATTCAACAACTAGAAGAGTTATTCCTTCCTTTTTTTTGCACCTTTTCCCTTTCTTTTATATCTCCATGTATACATGCAAATTTGATAAGGGACTTTTTAACGAATTCTAGTACACCTTCTGTCATAAATTTTGGGCATAATTTAAAACCATCTATAACCTGATAAGGAATGAGGATAGGCAAGTAGAGAATGAGAGTGTCCTCTTTGCATTGTTTTCTAATATTTGTTCCTGATCAATTTGGATTTCTCGGAAATGATTCCTCTAAAATAATCTCTAACTTATTCCGTACCGACCAATCTCAGGTTCACATCAGTGCTTCAGGGTGCCTCTTGGAACTTATCATGCTGTACAGAGGGATACCAGTAAGCTATAGGACAGAACCAAGTTTTATGATGGAACTGCTTCATCTATATGAGGTTGAAAAGAATGAAGAGGCGAAATCCTTACTTAAAAAATGTATCGAACTGCTTGAGAACTTGGTGCAAGGAGATGTGAAGAGCTCCATGACTTAGGCGAAGGGTTAGTGGAAGTTACTTGTATTTTGTACCTATCACACGATTGCCACCATATCCGGCGCCTCTTCTGGAGCAGTATATTGCTTGTTGCATATCTGTTGACGCTAGAGAGCCAATATAATATTCAGCTGAATTTGAGGAATTTTGCAGGTGTCATATGTATCATGCTCATTATCTTTCTTTCGGCCATTCCAATGAGTGTTATCTATTTTTCCCATGGGTAGTCTCCCAAAGTATGAGGTT
Source organism: Combretum micranthum (assembly GCA_024138025.1). NCBI lineage: Eukaryota > Viridiplantae > Streptophyta > Magnoliopsida > Myrtales > Combretaceae > Combretum > Combretum micranthum. The sequence continues at coordinate 445,725 of JAMXBD010001017.1, forward strand.
TCCATTTTCCACATAGTGCAAGTTCTAGCAATTTGAAGTTCGAGTTAAATTTCTAATTATTTTTCAAATTGCAATAGTGGTTTTGACCTGATCAGCTTTGATACTAATGTGAACTTTAATGTAAATTATGCATTTCTGGTTCAATCCCAATGTAAAATATGAAACTATATGTAATTCAATTTCACCGGAAACTATGCATACCTGTAACTTTGTTTTGGCAGATCACAGCTAAATACAGATTTTGCAATTTTTGGCCATTCTGTTTCCGTTGTGGTTGTGGAATAATTCATTTGATATATTTCAGCAGCCAATCAAAACGAAGATTTGCTTTAGTTTACTGGAACTTCTTACTTTAGCTGGTGTAAGCAACATATATTTTTATGTAGTTAGTTTTTATTCTACATGTTGATGCAATTATCGTGGACATGTGGTATGTTTTGTTTGTTGAATCCATCCGATACCAAAGCAACTCCGTAATGTTTTGACCAAACCAAGGTAGCGAATAATGTTTAAAGTTACCCTTATAGGAGATCTAGATGATCCTCTCTCTATTCCCTCATCCACACACCAAAAAATGTGATAAAGGTTTTAATAGGGGTGACAGGTATGTCTTTTCCTCTTATAATAAATAATTATCAGTACATGGTTGATATGAAAAAAATTATCAAATTACTTTGCAAAACCATATTTATAAGTCAGGATAATGTTAATGAGACGCGATGTAATATTTGGGTATGACACCTAAATCGTGTTCTCTTTACAGGAAATACTGTAGTTAAACATAAATCGCGTTGTGCACTTGCGATATAGCTACTGTAGAAGTTTTTCTTCATTTACTATTTTGCCAAGTCAAATTCGTCTGTCCTTTGTTCCTCTCTTGTCCTTTTTGTCCCTTTCTCTTACTCTCTTCTATCTCTTCTTGTCCTTTTTGCCTCTCTTGTTTCATAGAGTATATTATGTATACATTGCAATTATAAGATATGATACATACATACTAATATTTATATTCATATCTTGTGTATAAAATGTGATCTTGATAATATATATCGGTAATTTTTTTAATTTGATCTTATTTAAGTAATTACTTCTCATAAAAAACCTTAAACAAAAAGTTATTTCGTCTTAATAGTATTAACATAAGTTAAAGTGTACAGGTTGACATATGGCTAATTTTATAAAAATTATATATTATTATCATTGTATATTTGAAAAATATTAGTATTTATGTACTATTCATTTAAATGCACATACATAGTGCATTAGTATCAGTAGTTATTTTTTTTTCCTAAAAAGGTGGAATTTGGTTATGATATTGGGTTCATTTGGCATCCAGCAAATGGTGGATAACAGATACTTTTTTTTAAACTTATTTTAACAAATTGTCTGTCGAGAAAAATATATATATATGAAAAAAATATAGCAGTTCTCATGAAAACATCAAATAAAATAAATACAGATAAAATATGATTGTAAATCAAACATTTTTATACATAAAGTTTAGATATAGATATAGATAAGAATCAAAAAATCTAAAGGACCCTTATATCTAACAAAACTTTTTGGATGATTGATTGATTACTGGTATGACATTATTGGTGGGTGGCATAGGATATTGGGGCATAATTTCTCAAGGCCGAGACACGTCTCCTCACAAGCCAGACCAATAAAGTGATAAGATTTCTTGAGGTTTCAAACATCAAAGGAGCTTCTCCAATCTTTAAGACTAAGTAGGAGTTTATGATTTATCATACATCACATTATTAGATTTCCTTGGGTATATATGCATTAAAGTTGCAATTTGGGTAGAGTTCTATTGTTATTATTTCTAGTGAAGTTCATTTGCAGAAAAAATACAGAAAAGCGAATAGATATTATAGATAATTCATTTACTTTTGATTGGATTTATTTGCAGGCTAATGACAACTTTTATATCACGTGTTATTTTTCAATTGTTGAGTGAAGAACATGTCTATCATAATTAAAATAAAAAAAATAAAAAATACCAAATATAGAGGAGAAATAAAAAAAATACATTGCAAAATCGTATTTCAAACACTAAATATAGGATTTTTATACCCATATCGCCTTTAATAGACGGCATACAAAGTTTTAGTATGGTTTCTATATCACGCTTGTTATGTAGGATATAAAAGTTGTGAAGTATATCGTGTTTAATAATGACGATACATGTCTGTATTGTGTTTCTCACTTAGGATATGATCATTACTACTTATATCGCACTTATCTTTTCCGATAGACATAAGCACAAATCAAATTTTGTATGACAAGTGTATATCATGTTTAATGATGGCGATGCAAATCTCTATTGCATTTACTAAAAGGGAAATATAAACTTATTTTGCGGTCTTTTCTTGTGGTAAACTGATATCGTGATTTTCTATTGTGATAGATAATGATATCCTTCAACATACATCAACTTATATTGAGTTAATCAAATAGGATATAATGCAACACATGTCGCACTTTACTATCACAGTATACATTTACAAAAATAAGAAAGTTATATTGCGTTTCAAGAATAGGACATGCTCCAACATATATTGTGACTTATGAGTACAATGTACGCTAAGTCACATTTTAGTAAAATGGTGCATATATGCACATATAGCGATTCATTAAAGCGAAATGTGCAAATTCATGTTTTCCATAAAACCTCTCTTCCTCATTTCACCATTGACAAAACGCTCTGAAAAACTTTCAAGCTTTATTTGAAAAATAAAAAAAAAAAAACAAAAAAACAAATTGCTTCCTTATATTAGATACAGATATGTAATTTTAATTTCTCAAATATTCTTTGAATTACTCGCTTAGATTTTTAGTTATAATAATGCACAAAACATTTTTGATGAAATACCTAAATCAAATGCCTATTATTGTTTACTATTTTCTTTGCACAAAATAAGATGTTTGTTGTTTTCTTTAGTTCTTTCCATCTTGTTGCTTCGTGTAGTCTGCACTTTAAAATATAAAGTAGTCTATCATGGCACTCTAAGATATTTACTATTTATTATTTTCTAGTTTTTGTTAAGTGCCTTCAGAAACACACTCTTTTAGTGTCATTGTCCTTTAATACAACTTTGCAGTGATGATGTTGAGAATGTGGATTGATTATGGTACTCTAGTTTTATTTTAAGTAATTGTACAAACAATTAAAGGTTTTGCTTGGCTCCTAGTGCTAAAATTCAGTTCTAAATTGTTTTTGGGTGCTAGAAGAATTAAGTCTCCTTATTGTTGTTTTAATAAGCTTTATAATATCCTAGAATTAAAATCGAGTCCTAATTAGAGGTGGGCGAACGGGCTTGGCAGGCCGGTCCGGGCCGGCGCGCAAGTTAAAACGGGCAGGATCATTTTGGCACGCTTTTAAACGGGCCAAAATTTCTCAGCTCGGACCCGGCCCGCTTTGGTCCAAAGGCTAAATAGGCCGACCTGCGAGCCAAATGAAAATTTTTTTATTTTTGTTATTTTTTTTATGTTAGTTTATGTAAAAATTAGAGTATTTAAATATTTTAAGGTTTTTATATATATTAAAAATTAATTTTGTTACCATTTTGATTACTTATAAATAAAATTTCTAAATAATTTATTAGATATCATATTACCTCTAAATCAATAAATATATACTTAAAAAATTATAATGCTTATGATTCATGTATTAATCTATTTTCTTCCATGATATATTATATATAATCACAAATATGTTATTTTATTATTCCTTTTCTTACATTTTTCCTCTCTTTTTTTCTTTTTTTTTTTTAACTCCTGGCCCATGGCCTGGCCAATTTGGCCCACATTTAAATGGGCTAAAAAAATTTGGTCGTGGCTCTTTTTTTTAAGCTGGTAAATGGGCTAGTCCGCGGGCTATAGCCCTTATGCTCAGTTTTTGTCTATAATATCTAGACATTGCATGTTATGTTGACTTACTATGATGTATAAAGATCCTATAACAAACTGTAATGTATTACTATCGATATGAAGATAGGATTATTGATTTATTAGGACCAAGACAAAGGAAATATCAAAGGTGCTTCTAATTATTAACATTGTTTTGACGATCTTGTTAATGATTAGTAAAAATGGAAGAATACATCAAAATTGCTATTTTTGCTCATGGAAAAATATTGTCAGGCAAATGCAAGTCATATTATGATAGAGGACCACTAAAAAATTGAATGTAAAAGTTGATGTGGATTATTTGGGTTGCAAGGTATGGTATGTGAATTGCTGAAAGTTGAATCTAATACTACCACTATGGAATGCATCATAGACATGCATCAGTGTATGGTACAAGCTCAAGAATAGAATTTATGTGAAAGAGATTAATGATGATGTAAATCACTTATAGATTTTGCCAAAGCATTTGGTATAATGTGCCTTTAGTAATTGTTCATCATTATAAAAGATATATCTACAGTAGGTCAGACTAGCACAACACATATACCGAAAATGCAACAATCTGTGAATGCTCCATTAAATCTTGAAAGAACAAATGAAGTCTTAGAAAATGAAGATTGTATGAATGTTGGAGGTGATCTTAAAAGTGAGATGGAAGAAGCATTTGAAGAATCCAATTCTAAAGATGAGTTAATGTCATGCCTCGAGGGGTACTATAAATATGACAATCGTCGTGCACAATATTGAAGCCTATGAATGACTTTTTTAGTCACACGAATGCTTCTATATTATGCATAGGACCTACATCACAATAAAGGAAACACCAAAGGAGTAGTACAACTCAAGAAAATAATAGAATATATACATGCAAGAGAACTAAATATAATCGAACTTAAACATTTATAGATTACAACATCTTAGGAGCATGCCTCCGCTAAATCCTCAATTCACCTTTTATTGCCGTCATTTAAAAATTCTTTAGAAATAATAAAGTATTACATGTCCATCAATAAAAGTTTCTTAAAGAAGCTTCATTTTGTACTCTCAAGTCTTCCATTAAGGCTCCAAAAGTCTACTAGTGATTACCTTGGGCGTCTTGTCTTTCGAGTAAAGCCACAAGTATTCTTATTTCATCAAAATCTATATGGGTATAAGCTACGACATTTCCCAACATCCGTACCAACAATCATAGACAAACAAGGTTATTGAATTCAAACATATGCTATGCATGCTATACAACAAACACATGAGCACACAATAATATATGGTTATCCGAAAGCCTAATATAGAACGAATTTATGCCTTCCGTGATAGAGGTTAGGAATGCTTTGGCAGGTCCTTGTGACCTCCTCTACTAGTCCTCAGGCACTTGCCCATAGCAATTGGTATTGCACAGCTTCTCTGTGTGGTTGTATTCCATAACATTTCACACCTCGTGCTTGAAGCAGGATTGTGTTTGAATTCGTCATTCCATCTGAATGCTTGCGTAGATTAGTAGTCTTTTGAATGTGACTCGACGATATGCAATGCGTAAACATTTCTTTTTCTTAAGCCAAACCTTATAAGGGTTCATTAGGGAGATGGGGCTTCAAAGTCCCCATCACCTATACAGAAAAAAAAAAAAAAAAAAAAAAAAAAAAAAACCATAATGAGTATTTCATATTGGTATTAATAAATTTTCTAACTCTATTTATTCTATTTGTGTTATTTTCCCGTTATGAAAGTTCTATTTTAAAATAGTCATAACTTGCTCATTTTATTTCCAAATTTCACATATGAGTAATCGTTTTTTATGTACTTTGGATACTTTATCCATTTCTAAGGTTATTTCAAACATTTAAGGTCATTTGGGTTGTGGAATTGCACAATACATATTGCATCTAGACCATTCCAATTTTTATTTCTAACATCTTTGCAATTTTTATCTTATCTAGACTTTTTAGGACATGCCGATAATTTATTTCTAGACTATGAACACATTAGGGACTTAGCGATGGTTCAAAATACAAGCATGATCCTAGTGATGTTGTACAAAATAGAAATTCTTTTCAAAATAATTTTATGGAAAGTAGAAAACTTATGTTGTTAGAAAATAACTCTTGGACTTTTAATAAAATCTCAAATCGTAGATTTTTGTAAATATGAAAGTTAACTAAAAATCATGGTTTTATATTTAGCTTGAACCCTTGAATATTTCATACTTATAATTGGACTTTATTTAACTAATTATGTTTAAAACTTGAACTTTATATGTTGGTAAATAAAATATCCTAAGTTGCATTTTTCTTTAAAATTTTCTTAAGTTTCGGTACTTAAGAAAATTTTAGGTAAATAGCTTGTTCAAAATTTTCTTTCTTGATGAAAAAGGTTTTCATGTGTATTTGAGAAAAGAATTTCAAGTTGTAAAATTTTTCCCTAACTATTACATAGGGTCATGGCATTTATTAAAAAAAAAAAAAAAAAAAGGTTGATTTTGTTTCAAAATTTGCTTTTGCTTGAATGAATCCTAAGGCTTTGAAAAGTAGATTTAGAAATTATTTGCATAATCAAAGGATTATTAACATTAAAATTTGAAGGGTTTCCTTATCAACATCACTATAAACATCTATGTACATAAACTACACTTGTTAATTTTTAATTTTAGCAAGGCCAACTAATAACAAGAAAGAAACAAGATCATAAATGAAAATATAAGAAGATCAAAATAGAATTATGGAAGTCTTAGATTATGGTCAAGTCTTCCCAGGGACTTGAAATAATCCAATCGATATATGTAATAAATAAAAGCAAAGCGTAAAGAAAATTGGAAGTCTTAGATTTTTGTCAAGACTTTCTGAGACTTGAAATATTCCAGCCTCATAAATAAAAATCGAGATAGATAAAAAAAAAAAAAAAAAGCATGGGAGTATTAGATTGTGTCAATTCTCCCCCAGACTCGAATTATTCTAGTCTCCTTCAGACTTGATCTATTAACCAGTCTAAGATTAGAAATTGGCTAGCTTAACAAGCAAATAAATAAATAAATAAATAGAGTGCATAAATAAATAAGTGAAATAGATAAAGTTAAGTTAGTAAACATTAGGCTGTAAGAAATATAAATTCATAACATATACATATTTACATATAAAAAGTTAGATTAGTCACAAAACATAACATAAACATGAACATTAGTATGACATGAATAATATGTTGTCTTTACATTTCTATTCCCCAGCATATACATCATGGGGTTTTGTCATGGAATACGCATAAAAACACACATATATGGTTATATACATAACATAGGGAATGTGTTTTAGAGAGTTTACCTAAATAATTTGCAAAAGAGATGTGTAAGCAAGAAAAAGAGAGAGAGAAAAAAACTTTGGAGAGAAAATGAGAGAGTTTTGAGAGTACAAGAGTAGTAATGTAAAGTGAAAAATGAGAGGAGTGAGTGTAAGTATTTATAGAGGAAAATTTGTATGAATTAAAGTATGAAAAGATAATGAAAAAGAAAAAGAAATTAGAGAGAAGGAGAGGCAGTAGCTGCAGGTGCCAATTGCAAGGGGGAGGAGAGAGTAAAGAAGAATTTGTGTGAAAAGTAAAGTATAAAGTAGAATAGATTACATGTGTGAAGTAGAGTAGGGTGAATAGTAATGAATAGTGAACAAAGCAAATAAATTACCTGTAGAAATAAAAATACATATATGAAAGTTATAACTGACATTTTAGGCTCCGATAAAATTTTATTTGATATTTTAAGGTTGATTTGGTATGACTTTAGGGTTCCAGTTCCATTTTCGATTTTATGGTTTTACTTATAAGATTACCGTATTTATTTCTTATTATTTTATTATTAGATATTATTTGGATATACTGCTTCGATTTGCATATTAAAGATCAAATAGATAAATTGTTTAGTATAGAGTTTCCGAGTCGAATGATTATCAAATTTTTTTTTCAAGGCACTCATTTTCTTATGGTTCAGTATTTAGGGTTTTCTATTCCCATCATACTCATTAGACATTTAAGGTTTCCGACTTATCTGGCATTGTTTAAGGTATCCAAGACTCGTGTTTAGGTTAATTGTTTATAGGGTTCGATTTTAATTTAGGTCAATTTTAGGGTTCCGATTTCGGTATTAGTTCTTGGGTTTTCATTTAAGAGTACCGAAAACCTAGAGTTTATAGTTAGTACATGGAAATATTTAGAAAATGACCACTTGAGTTTTGAAGATGACATATTTGATGATGATGAGGATCTTGAGGCACCAGAAAACATATTGTTGTCCTTAGATCTCACTCAGAGTAATAGAATAGAAACATATCTTTCCAAGCTTAAGCTCCATTCCTTGGCAAAATGGATGTTGGAGATGGATATATATCATATAAAGAAGAATTTTTTAGCTAAGCATAGGTTCTATTCATGAGTTAAAGAAAGGGATGTGATTTAGAACTAAATCTGATTTAGTTTATAAGGTCAAGATGTGGTATATCAAGCATCACTACAACTTCATGGTGACTTCGTGCATTGCAAAAACTTTAGGACATTGGCTTTGCAATAACAATAATCAAAGGACCACATATACGTATAAATAGAAAAATAGATCAAGATTATCCACAACTCGACCAAAGCTTCTTAAGTCAATGATTTATGGGCCAAGTTAGAAATGATTTTGATGTGAAGATCACTATACTTAGACAAAAAATTGAAGACACTTTTGGATATGCAATAACAAAGAGGAAAATTTGGGGAAGAAAATAAAAAGAGATTGAATCTATTTATGGCAATTGGGATGGCTCATGATGGATTGCCAAAACTATTAAATGCCATTAAAATAACTAACCATTATACATATTAAGCTTGGTGAATTGAGCAGACTGGTTAGTGTTGTTTTGGAAAAGATTGTAGGTTAGTTGGATTTAAAACTATTTTAAAAGACTACGAAGTCAAAGTTTTCAAAAATTAAAAACTAATACATTCTGTTCAACTTCGAAAGTAGCTACCAACTTAAGAAAGTACACTTACCAAAGTAACATAGAAAATATTAGGTCGGATCCCAAGGGATTGGTGGCATTTACCCTACTTTGCATTTCATTTATTATCTAGCCAAAGAAAATTCAGAAAACCATGATAAAAACATAAGTTATACTAAGGTTAATGGAAATCTATAAACGTTTTCATGGCAAAATTAAAGATAGGTTTGTAAAAATGCAAGATAGAAGCCTAGAGTTTGCTTCACTAATTCCTTATCATGTGATTTCTTGACAAAACTTAGAGAAAGAGAGGGTTGTATACTGATGTATTTGCACTGTTAGATTCACTGATATTAGCTAAAGCCTCCCTTAAGGTCAGTAACTCTAGGTCTAAACCAGACCACCAAAATCTTTCATAAGTTATCAGTGGTTTAGACATGCATAAAGTTTAAGAATCTTTTGTTTTTAAAACCAACCTAATGAATTTCAAAACAAGCGACAGGAAGTTTCACCACCCCTCTCTCAAGGCGATTATGAATAACGCCATTAATAGCTTAGATCTATTCACAAGAATGATCTCTCAATCTATTCAGTTGAAATCAAACATGAATCTAAAGATGCATCACTCATTTAGACCCATGAAAATAAGTTCAAGCTACTAATTACAAAAACACATTCAATATTTAATTGAAAGCGCATTTAAAATCACACGAATTAAGATTTGGTTCACAAATCCTAAGTTATAGGAGATTATTTCTCCATGGATACAAACGTTATGCACGGATTCTGAAGAAATAATATATAATTAATCAAAGAATATTTTAACTAAGATCAGAGTCTTGCAAAAATTACAAACAATGGGCTAAAAATGATTTTTCCTAGAAAATTGGGGATTTCTAAAGCAAGAAGAAATTAAATCTTTCGCCTTAGAATTCTCTCTCTACACTATGCTAGGAGATTGTACATATGCTACATTACTGATTGCATCATCTGTACCTTTATTTATAGGCATGACACAGAAATCATGACGATTTTATTCGCCACCTTAGTAGATTCTCTATAACAGAATTGTTCTTTACTTTCATGTACTTTGAATCAAGGCAATGCATGCATTAAACCCACGTGTGATAACTTTTGACTGGGTAAGATCGAGCATGTTGAGGGCTTAAGTAGCACTTTGATGTCAAGGCTCGACTTAGTCTGTAGCTATTTGTTAAAAAGGCTCAAGTCCTTATCCATTCTTCAACCGATGAGTAAATCAGGTGCATCGAGGGTTCAAAACTTGAGCTCAACCGAAACTGTACTTTATGAGCAAAAAGTCTAATCTTCATCTAACATTTGTTGTAGGTTAAATTTAAGGCTCGATAGTGTGTCACGATAGAAGCCGTTCTTCAAGTCTAGGGCTCGATCGCCTCAGAACATATGTCGGGTCACGTCAAAGGCTCGATGTAGGGCGTGACAAACTAATTTGCTTTATTTTGCCTTAACATTTAGGCCTTGACAAGTGCTTTTGCACGACTCGATAGAATCTGTCTTTAAGATCTCCTACTGTTTTGCTCGAAATCCGAGTCAAAACACTTTATTTCAACTTCTTTTGATTCCATGAGCTAAAAACAACATTTAAACATTAAAAGCATGGATTCACAGGAATTTATCCAAGAATGCATCAAATTAAGCCCAAATTCCTAAGAAAAGAATATATTAAAAAGGAGTTATCAAATTCCCCCACACTTAAGCCTTTGCTTGTCCTCAAGCAAACATCATTCATAACCAGGCAAGGCTTTTAAGATAAGAAGATAAATCATGAATGGAAAATTGACTATGCCAATTCAAGTTCAAATCACCTCAGCACTTTAGATATTCAATTAATCTTCATTAAATTGTGCTAAAATTACTTTTGCTAAAAATCATAGAACTTATCCATGTAAATTAGCTTTTACACTTATTATTTAATGAAGAATTCTAAAGTAAAAATTATTCAAAACATCAATCAGAGTAAGAAAGAGACTCAATCAACTTAATCTCCTTATACATATAAGTATGCGGTTCCTTAATCATTCTCTAGGTAGCATAATCAAAGATAAAGACATATACATAAGTTCATCCCCTGAATCTTTTCCTTATTTGTGCTTGTTTATTTTATTTAAATTTTCATTTTGTTTTTGGTTGTATAGAGCAGAAGGAAAAATCAAGTTATGATTATCATATGAACATTCATTAGAGATTACACGGCTCTCAAAATAACTAAATCGAAAAACATACAAATCATTTAAGCTTTTACAAGTAAATTTCTTAACCTTACTTGGGACTTTAAGCAAATTCTAACTTTAAAATTATAGATTAAATAATAAGCAAAACTACTCCACATAGATATTGTAAAGTGATTTATACAAAGTAAAGCTAACTCAATCTTATGATGATTTTCATTCATTGCTCTATTGAGTTAATTTGTTATTCTATTTCAAAATTTGAAAAATTTAGGTCAAATTTTAATCATTTCATTAATTTCCTATTAGTTTGTGTGAGAAAAATGATCATTCACAGCAAAGTTACTATACTTTCTTAATAGATTTTCAATTTTTATATCCAACCTAAATCTTAATCTTGCTACTTCATTTCCCCCACACTAAAAGTGAGCATTGTCGTCAATGTTTTAAAAACATTATAGTGAGACATGGCATTTTCAAACATCATAAATTATAGAATAAGAATTAAAGATAAGAAGTTTTAAGAAAACTTCTCTATTAAAGCTTGAAGGTTGGACTTTTGCAACCACTAATTAATTTCCTTCTTGATTTTGTTGATGCTAATCCATCTAGATTATCATTCTAAGATCAAAGAATCTGCATTTGTCTTAAAACTTATTTATTCACAAAAGAAAAGGTTAGGAAAAAGAGTTAGAAATGGGTTGCCTCCCATTAAGCGCATGTTTAGTGTCTTTAGCTTGGCAAAATGTTCTCTAAAAGCTCAGTGAGTTTACAGTAGGTGTAATTCCTCTATTTTTCTTAGATCATGTGACAGTCCCTTGTATAATTCAAGCCTTTGCCCATTGGCCTTGAATACTTCACCATCAAAATTTTTAACTTCCACAGCTTTGTAAGGAAAGACCTTTTTGACCTTGAAGGGTCCTAACCATCTGGATTTTAATTTTTTTAGGAAAAGCTTTAATCGAGAATTGAATAGTAACACCAAATCTCCTTCTTGGAATTCCAGAGGGAGCTTGACTTTTGCATCGTGCCGCTTCTTAACCCTTTCTTTATACAATCTATTGTTCTCATAGGCTTCCAATCGTAGTTTATCTAATTTATTCAGCTAAGAAAGCCTATGTTTGCTAGCAGCTATAAGGTCATAGTTCAAAAGCTTGATAGCCCAATCTGCTTTGTGCTTTAATTCCACTGGTAAATGGTATGCTTTCCCATATACCAATCTGTATGGAGTTGTTCTCAATGGTGTTTTGAAAGCTATTATATATGCCTAAAGTCCATCATCCAATCTCTTTGCCCAATCTTTTCTGCTAGATGCAACTGTTTTTTTCCAAGATTTGCTTGAGTTCTCTGTTGGAGACCTCAGCCTGCCCACTTGTTTGTAGATGACAAGAGGTAGACACCCTATAATGCATTGTATATTTTTTTAAAAACTTTTTCAATTTGTGCATTGTAGAAATGAGTACTCTTATCACTAATTAAAGCTCGTGGGCATCTGAATCTTGAAAATAACTTTTTGAAAAAATTTGCGACAATCCTAGCATCATATGTAGGTGAAGCTTGAGCTTCCACCTATTTTGACACATAATCAACTGCTAGTAAAATATACTTATTGCCAAAAGAAGTGGGAAATGGTCCAATAAAGTCAATGCCCCAAACATCAAAGATTTCACATTCTAGAATTAATTTCTGAGGCATCTCGTCCTTTTTTGAAATATTTCCTACTCTTTGGAAATTGTCATAGTTCGAAACCGGTAATTTAGCATCTTTAAAAATTGAGGGCCAATAGAATCCTGCTTCCAAAACTTTATGGGATGTTCTGTTTGCACCATAATGACCCCCTGTTGGTCCGTTATGGCAGTGATATAAAATCTTTTGGCCTTCCTTGTGTGAAACGCATCTTCTAATTACTTGGTCAGAGCAGATTTGAAAAAAGATGTGGATCTTCTTGAAAGTAATATTTTAAATCAAATAATAATTTTTTTTCTTTTGATTATAATTAAGCTCAGTGGGAAACTCTTTATTGATCAAGTAATTAGCTATGTCAGCAAACTAAGACTAGATTTCATCTATAGTGCAAACAGAACACAACTTTTCATCAAGGAAAGCATCATCAATAGCTTCTTTCATTTCATCCAAACATGGGTTATTAAGTCTCAATAAGTGATTAGCAACTAAGTTTTCACATCTTTTCTTATCCTTTATTTCTAAATCAAATTCTTGAAGCAAAAGAACCCATGTGATTAGACACGGCTTAGCATCGGTTTTAGCAAACAAATATTTCAGAGCAGATTGATCAGTATATACAATAACTTTAGAGAGGATTCAATACGACCTAGATTTTTTGAAGGCAAGGACGACTACTAATAATTCCTTCTTAGTTTTGGTGTAATTTGCTTTGGTCGCTGTTAGCATCTTACCGGCATGGTGGATGGGTTGGAAGTGGCAATTCCGTCTTTGGCCCAGAACTACTCTTACTGTAGAATCAGTTGCATCACACATAAGCTCAAATAGTAAATTCCAATCAGGTGCAAGCACAATTGGAGCTTGTGTGAGCTTAGCCTTTAATGTGTTGAAGGCCTTTAGACACCCATTATCATAATCAAATGGGGCGTCCTTCTCTAAGAGTTTAGTTAGGGGCCACACTATCTTTGAAAAATCTTGGATAACTCTCCTATAGACCCAACGTAGCCAAGAAAACTCCTAATTTCTTTGACTGTTGTTGGAGGGGGAAGTTTAACAATGATGTCAATTTTAGCTACATCCACCTCTATCCCTTTTTTGAGATCTTATGGCTAAGGACTATTCCCTCCTAAATTTAGGTATTTATTAGATTTGTAGGGACAGACTAGAGCAAGCAAGGGAAACATAATAAAATATTGTTATTTTTAAAAATAATTACGAAAATACCATTAGGATCAAAATAATTCCAGTTTTAGTCAAGTTAGCCTCGTCTCTTCAAGAAACAAGGTCGTTAGTCATTGACCTCGTCTCTTGAAGAGACGAGGTTCTCACTAATGAAGGATCTTGTCTCTTCAAGAGACAAGGCTCGCACGAATATATCCAATGCGAGGCTTCTTCTTCCTCAGTCTGGCAACAACAAAAAAAGCCCCAAATCGAAATTGGAACCCTAACCTTCATTCAACAAAATCGAACCACTTTTCACGCAATTAAGTCCATATATTGGATTATTTGGATCGTCAAGTGTTGTAGAAGTATTAATTTGATGGAGAGGAGAAGCAATTAGTGCGAGGAGACCACATTATTCCGTGCCGTAGTCGATTTGGTATTGCGTTTTTCTCTTAAATTTTTTTCGTTTTGATGATATACAACTACACACATTACATATATCTATGTATGCATATGTGATGCTTCCTATTCCATTTTATTGATGAGAAGTTTAGGATGATAAGACCATTAGCCGATTTAAGGATAGTGGATATACGTGCTTTAGAATATTATTCACACCCCCAGTTTGAACAGTTTGAACTCTTGATTCCATTTGTGCGAATACTAAAAGAAACATAGGTTATTATATATAGTGTAAAGACCCGACATGCTCAATTCTCAAATTAAGCACACCAAGTCCCCAACCACGTATAACTCTTACAAATTATACGTAAGGTTATCTTAAAATAAGGTGTTTATGTTGAACATTGCTATTCGATTTTAGATTATGAAATCGTTTAGTTAGATTTTCAGATGACTGGATTTAGCAGCGGAAATAAATTTTAATAAAAACATTTCTACATAAAAGCATTTCAAACTTCCACTATTACAAGTGAAAAGGCTTTCACTTAAACAAATTTTTACAAAAGCTTATTTACAAAAACATGGGCACTAACAAGCCCTTAAATGAAAATACAAATTTATAAATAAATCCAGTCTTTATAAAACAAAACAAAGAAGAAACAAAATACAAATATATTTCGGTCCTATTACATTTCACTCATCTCCCAAATCTTCAGAATCGCCCAAAACCCGGGACAAATATCATCACATCAATCATCATCACCATCACCATCCTCATCAACACCAACATCAATAACAATAATAAGAACAACAGCATCAACAACCTCCACATCATCATCAAGTCATCATCTCATCATCATCATCAACAACAACAATACCTGTAAAAAGAATAACAACAACAAGGATGAGCCGAAGCCTAGTACACAGTAACACAATCACACACGGAGTGACACACGAGCTTAACTAAATGCAATACACAATCAACAAGTTATTATCTTTTCTTTAAAATAAACAAATCAACATGGGAGTATTCAAACTCCGGACATCAAGGATATTTGGGGGTCCTGAGTAACGATCATGACGCTCAGGGGGTTGATATAAGCAGCTCAGATACTTATATCTCCTAGATGATATATCCATAAAAGAGAAAATAACTTCATCTAGGGTTAACAGCCGTTACACAACTTCACTTATCTTAGTCCATAACATCACTTAGTCCAACTGTTCCAATAAACATTTGAACTAAATCATATTATTTCATTCTAAGCTCAAGCAAACGTTACGTCGATACCGTTTTTCCCATCAGTTACCTGCCATACCACTTAGGAAAGTCTTATCAAAAGACAGAGGTGGCCTAAGCGCCTAATCTACCGTGCCCCCAATCTGAGCAAGGTGTTACTCCCCAAACCGGATACCGATCTGCCATCTAGGCCAGATACAGATTTAAATAGCGTAAGAGACATCCAATTCAAACAAAAGGTTTAAGTTTTTCTATATTAAAATTTATTAAAGATATGTCTATCTTAAGTAAAGAACAAACACTTACTGCGTACCTTGAATATGGAATCCAAACATAGCCTCAAAAGGAAATTTTAGAAGATAATCCAGAAGATAAATCAGATATCCACTTCTGTTAAGGAAAGAACTCGTATGAGAAACTAAACTAAACTAAACATCCACTTCATCAAAATCATATAAGAACTTAAGCTATTTATCCATTCATCTCGAACTCATTTTATTAAACCCTATTTGATCAGACACTAATGTGGAACCCCACTATGGCTATGAAGATCGCCCCGCCAAAATATGAACAGTTCTCCTTTGTCTGTCAAAGAATTTCTTTTTTCTTTATTTATAGTGTTTTATTACAAAAGCATTAACAAAGAATTCATATACCAAAAGCATTCATTTTCCAACTACACACACATTTAAAACAACATATTCCCCATATTATTCAAAGATCGTCCTAATTCATTCATCTAAGCTAATTATTAGCTATTAACCCATTTTAGCTTAACATTAGCCAAATTGATTAAAATTAGTCATTTGATTCATTTACTAGGCCAAAGTGATTAAACTATATCAATCTAATTCATTTTAACTCATTCAAGTTCATTTAACCAAGTTGAACCTAGAATTATCAACTAAGTTCATTTTTATAACTAACTTCCATATTTAATTCAAATTATTAATTAAATCTGCAAATCTACTAAACTCATTTTTAATTACATCAATTAACTCACAGAACACATCAAATATCACTTATCTATCTCATTTTAGCTGAAAAAGATCAATTTCCTAAGCAAAACACATTTCACAAACAAAAAACAAGTTTTTGACTTTGCTTGGAAAATGTATCAGTTGGAAAGAAGTGAAATTTAAGCACTGATACTTTTAGAATTTGCAAAAACTCAAAACATGAAAGTTGTATATCTCTTTTTAAGATTTCCAACGCAACTTGAACCACCTCAATCGGAGGTCGGATGAAAAAGTTATGATTAAAATACGAAATAGTATTGCGTTAGGAAAAATGTGAGTCACGGCCGTGATTTTTGGAAAGCTGTCATAAAATGGTTTTTGAGTTAAGAATCACGACCGTGATTTTTGAGTTAAGAATCACGACTGTGATTTTTGAGTTTCAAAGTTTTTGACCAACCCGAGGCTACCAAGGGATGGATCACGACCGTGATTCTTGAAATTTGCCCAACCTGAGCCTACCAAGGCTTGAATCACGCCCGTGATTCATGAAAACTTCCCAAAACAGAGCTTTTTCTTGCAAAATCACGCCCGTGATTCATGAAATTCATCCGACCCGAGGCTACGAAGGCTTGAATCACGCCCGTGATTCATGGTTTCCCCTGAATTACGAATTTTCTTGATTTTCAAACTTCATTTTATCAACCTTTTACACATTCTACTTCAATCAAAACTTCATAAAAGCTATATACTGCCCATATTAAGTCTAAACAACACTTCTACACTTATTTAACTACATCGAACAACTCCAACTACTTCAACAAAACTCAACTTCACTATTCATCCTCTTTTTCACCACAACTCAACTCTCAATAACATTAATCCAACATATACATATATAAACAACAATCCCAACTCATTTCAATATTAATTCATCAATTAAACAAGAAAACAACAAATAAAATAAATATGAATTGAACTAGAAAACTTAGCTTTTTGGCTAAATCATGCAATTTCTTGTACTTCTAGCTTTGATTTCCTTATTCTATTTTCATATTCTACTTGATTCCTCCTTTTCTCTTATTGAGTTTGCGATTTATATGTTGAATTTGGAGAAAGAAAGAAAGAAAGAAAGAAAGAAAGAAGAAGAAGAAGAAAAAGAAAGAAAAAGGAAACGTAAAACAAAGAAAAGGAAAGGAGATGGTAGCAAAGGGAAATAAAAGGAAAGGAAAGGATAAAACTAAATTATATATTTTAGAAATAGGGTATAGGTTTAGAACTATCAGATCAATATCTATAGTTCTAGAAGTATTTAAAAATTTGTTTCAGAACCAATATATTAGAAATTAAGAACTTGCAATAAGAACTTAATTTGAGAATTTATTTTAGATAAAAAATATTTAATTTGAGTTCGGGTTTAAGAACTGATATTTTAAGATAAGCAAATGAACTCAAATTTTATTGAGATTTAGGAATTAGTGTTTAGGCTAAGAATCAATGATTTAGGAATCCTCTAAACATTTTTAGAACACGTTTAGGGATTTTAGGAATTTCAAATCTCAAAACTAACTTAATTATTAGCTAATTAAATTAAACCAACTTGTTTAATTAAATCCTATAATTCATTTGATTTATTTAATCTATCTAAACTCAATTTTTAATATTGGTGATGATTTGGGGCATTTCATATAGGAATAAGTATAAATTTAGTCATCAATCTTTAACTTGGTAATCTTTTATTTAAATCTTAATTTTTTTCCTTCTATTAGAAAATCAACATTTTGAAATGTTTTATTATTATTTAACTCCTTCTGCTACCTCCGATAAGACTTCATTGATAGTTAACAAGTATCCTTTTCCAATAGGCTCGTAATAATTTATATTAACAAATTTCTACCATTGTTATTCAAATATAATTGCTATTGAATATTTATCATCTTTAATCATTTTTTATCTTTTTCATATTTTTTTTCTTCATTCAAAAAGATATTGTTTAATTGGAAAAACAGTCTTAACACTACCATAAGCAAATTGCTAATCCAACTTGTGTACACTTGTCTAAATGCTAGCGAAATGACCTAAATAAATCATCCTAAATTGATCCTCGTGGAGATGATGAGGGCACGCTTACATAGATTGATTCTTCTACACAACATTCCCATTTGTGCACACCATTCTCCTAGACATTTGTGAGATGAGGACGAGAGAGGCGGGCTAGACATCAGTAGCAGCATTAGATATTAGTAGATTTTTCCTTTTCTAGATTATTGTCTATGGCTTCTTACCTTCTATGACACTTGTGATATATAAATTCTTAGCTTTTATGATTCTTGCACATCATTTTTCTCTATACATTTGATGTATTCAAAGAAACAATTTGCTATTTATTTATTATTATGTTTGTATTTGCCTGGATTGGGTTTGGGAGCTATGTTTGGATAGATTAGGTTTGGAGCTGTCTTTTGGATGGATTGGGTTTGGAGCTATGTTTGGATGAATTGGGTTCTGTAGTCTGGAAATTGTTTAGTCATGGTTAATGATAGTTAACGAATGATTTATACAATTATTTACATATGATTTTGACAGGTTTCATTAATAATATAAAATGAGTAATTTTTTAAAAAATAAACGAGGAGGGGAGTTATTCGGTCTAACCTCGTCTTTTGTGCACAATACTATCTTTGCCTCTTAAAGAGACAAGATCAATGACTAACGTCTCTTGAAAAGGCGAAACTAATTTACCTAAAACTGAGATTATTTTGATTTCTAATGATATTTTTATAATTATTTTTAAAAATAATAATTTTTTTTTCTTTTTCCCAAGCAATTGGGAAATATTGGTTCCATTTTTCTGTTTTTTACCATGTTTTTGTAAATTGTAGCTTATTACAATTTCCCGTACATGTAACTTTTTTTTGCCTTAAGAAGAAAGGGACAAGATGTCCGAGACGAAATCAAATACAAGCGAAGTTGAAGGAAGAGGCAGCACAACGATGGATGAGCAAGAATTCAGACGCCTCCTCGATCTCTTCCCCATCGTTCGATCTCCCGATTACAACGTTTGTCTCTCCCTTCCTCTCTCTCTCTTCACCACACTTTACTACTACTAGTACTGCTACTACTGTTTCTGTACTATGTATGATCATCATCGGTTTCAGATTTTGCTTTTTTTCTAGGGTTTAACTTCCTTATGTTCGATCAGTAACACTTAATTTACTGAATCTTTACGTGTCTATGATTCTTTATGTATGTGTCAAGGTAACCTTTGTTCGAGATTACTAAAACCCTAACTTTAACTCTAACATCGGGGAGGCAAGTTGAGCTTTCGTCTTTAGTACTGTTTCTATGATGTCCAGAATATTATCTTTATGTTGTAAAAACATCCGATTTGCTACCTGAATTTTGGACTTGACTTATCTCATACCCGGATTTAGCAAAATTAAGCTAATTCGCTACCTGTATGGTGATTATCTTTGAAAGTATCTATAATTTGTAAAATTGTTTAGTTTACTGGGTAAAGGTATCACGGGTGTCTGTACTTTCATCATTTAGCAACTTGGTGTCTGTATTTTCAATTTTTAGTGTCTATGCTTTTAATATAACGAGCAGTTTAGCTACTAAGTTTTTGCTAAATTGCAATTAAATTGGAAATGCAGACACTGAATTGCATAAATAAAAGTGTAGATGCTAAATTGCTAAAAATCGAAAATACATGTGCTTGTGATTCTTAATCCTTTAATTTACTACCTGTATCCGGCATTATTTTATTTTGCTCCTTCAAATTGGGAAGTTTCATATATAGGTTGTTTCAGGAGAGGTATTATCAGAGTTGGTGGGGAGAAAGTTTTAGAATGATATTTTATAAGAACAAAGTTCAAGTAGTATATTACAAATTTTTGTTTGGAATAGGTAGATTCATTGGCTTTCTAAAGCGTGTGGACTTTTGGGGAAGTGGAGTGAAGCCTATTCCTCATCACAATCAACTCGGTGGATAAGGGTTGGTTTCTTTTAGCGATGGTTTGACTTAAGAGGAAAAGAAGGTGCATAGAAAATTGGAAGTTTTCTTATTATGTATGCTTATCAAGTGCTTAGGGCACTTATTAGCAAAATCATATTTGTAAGAATTAAATGCTTGAACATTTTCAGGACTTACGATTGATAAGTGTAGGCATTGAAATGGCTGGGAGATCAGTGCTTTTTGTTCAATTGTATGTGTTAGTGTTCTTGTTTGTTGGAACATTTAGATGAGACCCTTGATTTCACAACTTTTGTGAAGAAAAGAGCTGCATAGATGGGACAATAAATGTTTAGGATATTGGCTTTGAGCAATGATTTTACTTGGAAAATTGGATTCACTTCAAATTCTTGATACTATTAGAGGAATTTCAAGCACCTTTCATGTCTTTACAGTTGTTCTCTCTCCTTTGTCATATTTTATCCACATGAACTTTTGAATGTGATGGAAGAAAATAAAGGTGGATGCATATACTTGAATTGTTTCTGTGTGTTATGCTTCTTTGACAACTGCAAAAATGTCTTTATACATGACAAACTTCAAAGATTTTGCACAGATAAGAGGACCAAGGATCCTTAAGAACAAGTAGATGCCAGCTACTTCTGATAGTTAGCAAATGGGTATTAGAATCTCTGAATGATGAAACTGTTTATCATACTGTTTCTAGGAGTTGCCAGTTGTCCAGAAGTTTCCTAGTATGCCAACCTAGTTGGGGTAATTAAGTGCAGGAGCTACATTATTGACTAAAGTGCAGGTCTGTTTTGTGTCCTAATCTGTTTTGATTGGGATATTACTTACATGCAGATCTGTACTGCAGTCTTGCTGATCTGGATCCATTTGCAAGGAAAATCTAAACTTAAACTTACCCCCTGACTGTTTTTGTTTGATTTGTGCTCTTTTAGCAACAATTTGTATAACCAAGAGAATTCCATACATAGCTGTCACCTTGGATCCTGTTAATTGGTTTAGATATCGGTGTATGGTAGTTCATGTCCCAGTGCACATTGGGCATATTATGGATGGAGCAGGTTCGTAATTTCAAATTGTCTAAAGCCTGATGCAGTATTCACATGAGAACTATTACCATTATGGCTACCCGAAGGGTGTTGCTTTTCTATATGAATAGTTATTCTTACAACTTTTCCAAGCCTGTATGACTTCTAGTCTTCTCCTTTGTGGAATTGGTGGCATATATTATGGTGTAGCAATATTTAATGTTGGAATTAAGGTGTAATTTCTGACAACATTAAATCACTCTGCTTTTCAAGAAATTCTCTAATATGACATGCAGTATCTGTCTGTTTCATGGGGTTGCCGCATTCCACTAACTTTTGTTTCACTTTGCATATTGTCCATCTTAATTCTGTTTTTCATTGCTTTTAGCGTGATTAAGTTCTAGTTCATCTTGTCTAACTGGTATCAATTTTAGGCTGATGATTCTTCACAGCAATCACCTCCACAGTCATCAAGAGATGCAATGGTATTGCTTTAGACAGAACTGTGTTTCAAATTTGTAGAAATTATATCTTTTTTGTACTTAGATGTCCAAGATGGCTGTTTTTGTCCTTACAACAGCTAAAAGAATGGGATGATGCATGGGATCAGGGGGATCAAAAAGGATTTGAGAATCTAACAAAGAACAAACAGAGTACGTTACCTCACTCCTTATTAACATTCCCAGCATATTGATTATGAGCAAGTGACCTTCCTTATATAGGAATGAGAATTGTATGAGCTTGTGCTTTTATGACCTTCGTTTCTTGATTTAGCATTAAACAGATGTCCCTGGTCCTTCAATCATTAAAATGTGACTGCTGGTGAAATTTACTGTATGCTGATTGTATTCATGTGTCCCATATGATTTTAGGTGTTAAGTGTGCTGCCAACCCGCACACACAAAAGAGAGAGAGAGAGAGAGAGTGAGTGATAGGAAAGAAAAAGCTCTTGCCACACTCGATGTCTCACACAAATGTAAATGGAGATGGCACATTACCAAAGAAACTTAGCAATCTTATATGCCTAGTTGGAGATTGTGACTTGTGATTGTGTGCCATGTTCTTGCAGATGCATTTTGGGAGAAGCTGAAAGCAGCAGCTGAGAGGAAGGTACTCCCCTTTGTCCAATCAGCAGATAATATGTGAATTACTCAATCTATAAAAACTTAGATGAGATAATGGGGAATTTTTCTGTCCTTGCATCCTGCATTGAAGGGGAGGAAATGCTACCATGATTAGAATTTCTTAGTGATTTTGAGTTTGAATGTGAGTATGATGTGTTAGATATGCACTTGAATCAATATTTAGGACAAAAGAGTAGTCTATGGTCTATGGGGTGAGTATATGTTCTTGCACCTGAAAAGGGGTGTTCAATTGCTAATCAGGAAGCGTCTTTGCTGTTTTGCTTAATTTATATTCCAAATATCTTTAGACTCTATACTATACTAAAATAGTTTGAAATAACCATTTTGGCACAATACACCAAGTGCTGTTAATGATACTGCCAATAAAACTTGGAAAGTTTAAATATTTTCAGTTGGTTATATAATTTGTACTTTATCTGTTCATGCAATGCTTGCTGCTGATTTGTAGGAAGTCCATATTTTTGCTGTGCTTCTATCAGCCGGTGTCACTTTTAATTACCAGAAGTAGTTTAGAGATCAAAGGTTCAATGTGGACAAAAATATTAAGGAAATATTTTGACACTGGTATTATGTCACAGGTGGGTAGTGTAGAGGCAGAGAGGTTTTCCAGGGCTTTTCAACAAGTTCACAGGAAACTTGTAAGTTGTATTGGAAATCCCGCATGAGGCTATGAAGCATTTAAATGTTTCATTTTGTTATTAATGCCAAATGTTCGATATATACTCTGCAGGTTTATGAGGAATTGACTTTGGATGCTGCCCAGAAATTTATAAACTCCTTACAAGACAAATCATAATATTTCATTATGCAATCACACATTCATTGTTAGGTTTTGATATGATATATGGAAAGTTGACCTTTTCAAATGTTTGCTCTTCCTCTTGTACCTATTTCATTGTGGGATCATGGCCATTTCTGGAAATAACATCCTGATCCTTGTATCTGCTTTGAAAGCTTTCTTACGGAGATTACCCATTGTTCTTCAATTAAGTTTAAAATGTCAACCTCATTTGATGTATCCTTCCAGTTAGTACTAAACAGTTTAGTGATAAATTCTTATTCTGGGGATTGGCTGGCTTTATCTCTGGGTCCTTAACACGGCCAAGGAAATGATCTCATAGACATCGGAACAAAGCTTTGGATTGGAAATCAAAGGACAAGCTTCAACGCACCTATAAATAAATTCAACATTTGGTCTCCTTTCAGCCGTTGGTGTTGTTTCCTTTGAGTTTTGCGTTTCTATCATGTCGTGTTAATGTTTCTTATTGGTTGGGAACCTCTGAAAATACCCTGCGCGGTTAATGTTGCAGGCTCTTTTATGAAGTTGCACTTTGGTGTAAACAAAAGTGGGTTTTTGGGGGGATCAAAAACATCTTAAGAGTAACATGGTGTGCTAACAATAGTTTATCTTCTCCCACTGGAAAATAAAATCTCATAATATATATCACTAAAGATCTATTAAGCTTAACAGGAGGACCATGAGAGTCCTGTTATGGTGTTTTGGCTTTCAATTGAGAGCAATCGCCAACAAGAAGATGGTTTTCGGGAGGTGGGATCCGACCTTAAGTGGATCATAGCCTGGCTTAAAGAAAAAGTGTTAAAGAGGCTTGGAACGAGGTCTCTAGGAGGATTAGTTGGGATTGGAAGCTTGAAACCGGATTTCGGTAGAGCCTTATATGCAATTTGTTTCCTTTTTGTCATGTAAGCATTTCCAAGAGAAGCGTTCTTTTTTATTCATCGTTCACCTTGGCAAAAATTTGGGTCGTATCTGAATTTACAGTTATTCATGTGGTTCCAACTTAAATTGAAAAACAATCTTGATGAGAGCCTATTATAAAATTGATCTTAGTTCTAACATCATTTAAACTTAATTTGCATTCATTAGAGGACGCTTATGCACTCACTAACTCAAATTGTTAGGGCGTTAGGAGTTTGAATTTCCTGCTATTGACTTGAATGCGAATAAATATCGATTTAAATTCAAATAGCTTAATTAGATTTATTTACATTGAGATTTTGATTCCAAATTTTATTTTTCTTTTAACAAAATTATAACCCTGAATTTTATTTTGCAAGTACATAATTGGTATCGACGAGGTAACTTCCAAAAAGAAAAATCCAATTGAAAATAAAATCATAGTTTTTCAAAAGCCAATAAGCACCATAAACATATCTTACAATACAAGGACAAGACATTAACTTATAAGTAAAGTTTAATAATAATTTTTACATGATATAGCAATCTCATGGAGGGTGAACGGGTAATCTTGCTATAAAAGGTGGGGTATGGATATAAACTTATTGAAACATCCTCTTATGTTACAAAGTAGAGTAAGAATGTAAGGTCTTTATATTTTATGCCTATATTTGAATTTGTACTCTATTATATGAAGGGTACAGGGTACCCTATTCTTACCTTATTAAAAATCTTGAAAAAATTAATTAATAAAAAATAAATAATAATATTTTATTGTTCACTTTGCAATTACTTTTGTTAAAAATTATAATTTGTAAACTATTTTTAAAAATTTTTATTTGGAAAAAAAAATTATATCATTTTATTATATAAGAACTTGTAATTTTATTTTGGAAGAATTTTAGCTGTGTGTGCTTTTTACTTTTAAATTATATAGAAACATTATTTATTTTTTAAGGCTAATTAATAGAGAAATGTCAATAAATCTTTTAATTCTTGAATTTGCTATAGGTTGTATAGGTGTTTGTTATTAATTTCAATGTTCATACATAAACAAATTTTGTGCATATTGTAAAACTAATGATATTAGGAAGTTACTTTTTCAATTTCCTTCAAAAGTTGTTTATAATATATATATATACACATATATGAAAAAAAAAGTTGTATATATTGCATGAAACACTATATATTATTATAAACATGAAATTAGAAAATAAAGCTACAAATTCCTAGAGGTTTTACAAAGTACACAATAGGTACAAAGTGTTACACTTTAGATTCTAAATGCAAATTGCTGTACTTTCTAACTTATAATTCACCCATATTTACCTAAATACAAATTAGATAGTTTTTAATTATAAAGTTATTAGTGCAAAATCACGTGTTAAATGCGATTATAATTGCACAAATATTACATGCGTTAAATGCATCAATTACAAAGTTAATAATGCAAAATGAGTTAAATGCATTAATTATAAAGTTACTAATGCAAAATCACATGTGTTAATCAATGTTATTAAAGAGTTATTCATGCTTCTACATGAGTCGCACAAGAATCGCATTTATAAGATGTGATTCAACCATAACAAAGACAATGCGATTTAGTGAAAGATATGTATCATCTTAAAAGAGCTATTCATGCTTGTACATGAGTTGCATAAACTACATGGAATTTATGTTAATACATGAATCGAATACATAAGACACAATTTTACATTAAAACTTCGTAATCTTTTTTATATAATTTTTATTTGAAGAAATTAATTATGACTATTTCCTTATAGGACTTCATATCTTACCTACTAGTTAATCAATGTCGTCTATTAGTGGGAAAAAAAAATAATAATATCGTCTATCTAGAAAACATTTTAATATGAGGACAAAAAGAAAATTAATTAAAAATAAATAAATAAATGAACCAAACCGGACGCCACTCGGTTCGTACAATCGGTTCTAATTCCACCGGTTTTGGTCTTAATATTGAAAAGCAAGCACCTTGTAGGAAAATGAGAAAACCCTCCTGAGTCCTATGATTCCATAGTCGGTACAAGAAAATGGCAACAGAAGAAGAAGATGAAGAAATAGTGTGCTTGGACAGATCGTTCTTCATAAACGACAAGTAATTCTTTTTCATAGTATATATGTTCTTCTTTTGTTAAAAAAACAAAAAAAGGGACGTCATTTAACTATTTGTTGTGTTGCAGCTACCAACTTACGAAATTCACATTTGGGTCGCATGTTCTTGAGCTCTACTGTCTCCAGTCTGCTTCTAGTAAGTTTTCAGTCTTTTGGGTCTTTTTGGGATATCAAGGTTTTTGCTTTTTGAATTATTATTATTATTTTTTAATTCTGTTTTGTTACTACATGCTCTTATGGATGTTTGTTATAGTTTTCCTTGAAATTATTAGTGATTGAAGTTGAATTCCGACTCTTTGTTTTATAAGGAAAATGATATAGGTGTCTGAGCATGCACTTCTTGGTCAAAAAGAGTTGACTTTTCACTTTTAGATATGCTTGTTTTTCCATGAAATGTATAATCAATCCTAGAAATGTAAAAAGTCTGTTTCTTGGATTCCGTGAAGTGTCCAGGGAGCACTCGCTAATCTTACTTTTTTCAGTGATCTAATAATATGGTTGTAATCTGAAAGAGTTAGCAGTTAATTATGGTGGCTGGTAGGTGACAGTATCTGACAGCAGTTTTGATGGTTAATATCACAAAAGGTATTGGCAAATTTAGTTAAAAGGAAAGTAAGTTCCTTTTTCTATAAAGAGAAACCCATTTCCTTTCATTTCTATTGGAAGTTTGAACACATTTCACTTGAAAATCTTAAGCGTAATATACATTTTCCATAAAACAAAGAACCCTTACAAACTCAGTAGATAAGACTGAATATTTCGATTTGACTTATCCAATGAGATTAATATGATTTCAAATCCTAGCTTAAAGTATGCTCTTTTATATATTTTTTTTACTCGTGACTTGCAAAAGAATGGACTCTGGATTTTGTGGAATATAATTTTCCATAAAGAAACATTAGAACCAATGAGCCAATGGAATCTGTAGTATAATTAAAAAAAAAAAGAAGAAGGAAAGGGGAAAAAAAGAATTCATTTGAATCTATGCTGGCCAGCATGGTGTAAAACCTTAAACCATTTTATTGCTGTTCTAATTCTTATAGTAAAATTTGATGAAATGCTTAAAGATGGTGCATGCTGCGCGTCTTGAACAAGCCTGCCCTTTACCAAGCACTCTGGCAAACTGCTTACTGGCCTTCTTTAGGCTCTCATGTTTTTTGTAGGCTAGTTTACTTTTGTTTCCCACAGTTTTTTGTGCACTTTTTCTATGTAATAGGTTAGAGTTGCTGTGTGGGCCATGTGTCTTTGATGGCTGTATATTCTTCTCAATGAAATTTTACTGATTTATCTAAAAAAAAAGGGTGTTGTACGTCAACTGACTGTTATTGTTTGGTGCAGCTGACTTTGATCTGACTGGTCAGTTAGTATGGCCTGGTGCTATGCTACTAAATGAATTCTTGTCAAAAAATGTTGACCTACTTCAAGATTGCTCTGTTCTTGAGTTAGGTTCTGGTGTTGGTAAGCTAAAAACATGCAATAGTTTGAGGTTTCTGTGGGCGGTGGAAATGAATGCCTTAGTGATTGTTATTAATGACCTACTTTCGGGAACATAGGCATAACTGGAATTCTCTGCAGCAGATTTTGCCGAGAAGTCGTACTAACTGATCACAATGATGAAGTACTCAAGGCAAGAAAACAGAATTTGGTTTGGTATTTGCAATTATTTTTTTTTTTTTTTGGTACATCAAGTATTTTGTCCTTTTCATGTTCAGATTTTGAAGAAAAACATAGAGCTCCATTCCTCTGCTGAAAATCACGGTCATCAAACTAGTGAGAGAATAATTCCTGTCAGATCAGTTCTTTGGATTTGCTTATTTCTAGCTTTTCGTGTTTTCTATTCAGGGTTAGTAGCTGAGAAGCTAGAATGGGGAAATTATGATCAGACAAATCGAATTTTGGATCAACGTTCAGAAGGATTTGATCTCATTCTTGGGGCAGATATATATATCCTTATCATACATCTAATTCAGATTCATGTATAACAGTTTGCAAATTTATCATATAAGATTCATGTAACAGAGATAAAGTTTGAGCTCATTGTATATGATCATTTCATTTCCTCCTTTGCTCCTTTATCATTTATTGACTCATGCACACCTTGAACTGCCAGTCAGCCCCAGTTAGCTTGTTGTATTAAAAACTGCAAGCTGACAAGAGTTCACACATAAGCCCAACAATCACGAGTTCATCTTGTTTAGTATCTTTCCTCTTTTACATTTACATTATCTGTATGATGAGCAGGTCCTTGACTATCTTTACGCTTTCAACAGTCGAGCATTCCGTTGCTTTTTGACACAGTGAAACAGCTACTTCTAGTCAGGGGGAAAGGACACTGCAAATTCATACTGGCCTACGTCTCTAGAGTTAAAACGTAACTCCTATTCTTCAGCTGTTTATAGATATTGATATTTGCTAAGTTGGGCATGATAATGTTAAGCTAGCTTGATCACCATTTATTTTAACTGCAAATAAAATCTGATTTCTTGCTATTAAATGTTCGTATTGAATATTTTTTGCTACACTGCAGCATAAAAGTACCATGTTACTAAAATTCATGAAAACTGATTTCTTAGTATATTGTTCTGCTAAATCTAAGGAGATTTTTTGTATCTTTCTTTTCTTTTATGTCCAAGCATTTGCAATTTCTATAGTGTCTTACATTTGTAGTTTTTCCCTTGGATTGAAATTAAACATTCTTTCTTCTTTTGTCATATGTCCAAGTATTTGCAAGCTTTGGAGAGTCTCTCGTATTTTTTGTTTGCATCTATATCTTCTCCTTTCTTGACGTTTGCAAAATTCTGTTCTGCCCCATCTCACATAGCTTCACCCGATAAATCTATGTGGTTTTGTGCATATCCCTTCTCAAAAATGGTTTTAGACTTGATGACCATTTTAATTATGCAACTCAGTATCTTATCAAAACATGGAGTCAGAGTGGGAGAAATGACATCCCGCACTGTTGGCGCCACATTTCTGATTTCTACATGTATAACGCTGTTAGTCTTGTTTTTCAGGATTGATTTAATGGTGATCAATGAAGCTATTGGTCACGGAATGCAAATAAAAGAAATAGCAGGGACTAGAGCTGTTGTTGCGAACCTTGGAGGTGTTATATTTGAAGTTACTCTTGAATGAAGCATTAACTGCTAAAGACATCATCAGCTTGCAATGTTTATGATCCCAGATGGCAGGACCCGTCCCGGGGCCTGATAATCATGCTGGATGTTGGTGGATGTTGGGTTATGTGAAAGCATATTACACTCAGTCTCCGCCCTCAAGGGATAGATTGTCTTTAAAGCCAACTTTTGTTCTTTTGGATCAACTCCAAAGACATCTTCCAATGTATGGTTGGCTCTTGCCTGTGAGTCGCAACTTGCAGTTTTTTCGAGCAGAAATGAAACCCCATTTGAGATATCGTACCTTAATTTGCATATTCTATCTGTGAATTTGAAGTGTGCTATCATAAGTATTAGTTAATACTCATGCATGCTAAACACAGATGTTGGTTTTTATCCTTGATACTGTCAAAGGAGAGAAGGACCACTTAGTTTTGGTAACACCCTTAATGGTGGGTGTTGCCAATTAGGATTGTGGCACCGCATGTGTTACCTCACGTGTATCGCATGCGGTCCTACTTGCTTATTTGGCATACCCTTTTGGCACATCCTCAATAGAGGGTGCTGACAAAGATAGCTAGTCATTGGTTCACATATCTATTTTTCGTGTCAAAGCTATTGGTAAAATTGTGGGAGTAATCTCAAACATGCTGAAAGTGAAAACTATAATACCAAATCAAATTTATACTTATCAATTTACCATCTTATCCTGTTGTTTTCACTTGTACTATTTTAGCTGTATGCATTTTCATGGCATTTTTTAAAGATGAGGAGATTTGAGTATTTAATAGCTTTTTAACTTCAAGTGAAAGATTCTATTAAATAAGCAAGAGTTTAATTGAGTATTGCCGTGTAGTATTGATTTTGGATAGGTTGAGTTATGATGTGTTTGGTTGATAGGAATGAAATTAATATTTTGACTTTATTATTGTGGAATAGTTATTTTCTTGTTTAATTTGCAAAAAATTCTACTATAAGACATATTTATTCCACGTAATGTGAAATAAGGAAGAAATCCCTACTCTTTGTTTTTTTTTTCCCTAAAAATATTTCTAGCCATGAAATAAAGGAATTGTTATTTCTTTTTAATTTTATTTCACTCCAATAAATCAATATTTTGGATATTAAGATATTTTTGACATTATCTTTGTAAACCTATGCTCTTTTTGCAATTTCTGCTTATTTCAGTTTGTATTTCATTGAAGATCATCCAAGAAAGTAGCCCCTGTTATGCCAATTCCAAAGGGTAAGTGGACAACACGACGCAGACCTTACCTTACCATTTAATAGTGCTCCTACATTGCTGCTTGACTCAAGTATACATCCATGGCCCCTTGGAGCCGTGTGATTAGGGACAAGTTATTAGTTTTGAATGAGGTCTTACAGTTGTAGTGTATTAATGAAGGACCACCACTATTGAAGCTGCTTTTGGATTGTATGGATCACAGCAATTTTAATTACAGATATTTTCTTAAAAAAGTTATTATAATCCAAAGAAATTATAAAGATATTGTCTTTTCATGTTTGCTCTTAAGTCTACTTAGTTTTTTCTATCTTTGAAATTGAACACTTGGACCATCATGAAAGGGTGCTTTTGAATTCTATTTTGCCGTTTTCTCATTTGATAAAATTTTTGACACTAAAAACACTTTTTTGTTACTTTTAAAAGGCAAAGTAGACATAAAGGGGATTAAAAAAAAAAAAAAAAACTTCGTTTTCCCTTGAAATTTTAGGGGTTCTCTATTTAATACAATTTTTGGAAGTGGGAATTGAATTCAACCAGGTCAATTCTGACAGGTATTCATGTTATTGGACTGCAAATGCTCAATTTCCCAAGGAAAAATATGAAAAATATAACTTATAATAGTAAGGAATATGTCAACCCGTATTTATGGGTTGGTTATTAAATTAAGGATTTTTTTTTTCCAAGTGCGTTTAAGAAATATAACAAATTTCTAATAATTACTTAAAGAAAGGTTAATTACATTTCGTGACACAGACGGTTGCAATTAATATGAGAACAGCATTGGCGCTTGGTTCACCCAAATTTTGTTGGATCCTGCAAGATACTAATAATAATAATAATAAAGAGTGTAATTTTAGGAGTATTCTCACGAATAATTATTATATTAAAAAATATATATTGTGTTTCAATTTTAGTGAAGTCCTTACAAATAGCAATGAATAATTTTTATCTCAATGAATTTTGTATTGTACACCGTAATTTATCTTTGATATAATACAGTTCAAAATACAAGATTCAATGTCACAACTCAACTATAAATTAAGTTTTAAAATTACTATTTCATCTACAAATAGTTAGGAAATGTGCAAATAAATAATATCTTGTAGATATAGTTAGGTTACAATCACAATAACACAAGAATCATAGTACACATTCCACTGAAAAAAAAAAAAAAAAGAATCACAATGCACATGATCAACTATATCATCTGCGAAATAACACAAATAGAAACACATGATTAGTTATTTAGTTTATAGAAATAATAAGGAATGAATGATTAATATTAAAGGTTAAGGATACAAACTTAGGGTCTGTTTGGATAGTCTGTTTTTTATCTGTATCTATATCTGTATTGAAACGATATGTGTAAATATATTCGATTTGTATTTATAATTTATCTATATTTGATCAATTTGATCTTTTCATGAGAACTGTCAACTTTTTGTATCAATATCTATTTCTTAATAAACACTTTGTTAGAAAAAATTTGAAAAAAGTGTCTGTATCTGTCTAGAAAAGCTAAACAAATAGACCCTTATATGGAGAAGAAAAGGCACAAAGGCATGGGAAGATTATGAAGATAAAAGTATAAAAGTGGATATTAGGGTTGTGGCTTTAGTTAAATGGGCCGATGCTAACATTTGTAAAGTAATAAAAAATATATATTTTAGAATTTTTGTAATAAGGATGATCGAGAGCATTAACAAATTGTATTTACTCATAAATTACCAAAATTTGATTTGATATATACTAACTTTAAATTTAAACCATGTAAAATAAGTTAAAAACTCACTATGGTCATAGTTTATTAGATTATGTGGAGGTTGAATTTGAAGTATGCGCTTTAAGCTTAGCATTGACCCAAAATCTGACTTTGTAGGCATAGTGACATGAGAATAAAGTACATAAACTAGGACGACTAAAAGGAGATATGCCATGATAGTTTAAAGCAAATATCATTAGACCAGACTAACTCCTCTACTTTAACCTTTCTTGAAGAAGTTCATGCACTTAAAGAAACTTCTCATGAACCAAAAAGCCCATGGAAGATTACATAGACATGATGGCTTATCTTGATTGTCAATCGTTAGTATGATACGATAGATATCATTAAGAGCAAAACTCTATAAATACCTAGAACTCCTCATTTTAAATGGTTTAAATTAAAAGAAACGCCGCCTTGCTACTAAAATATTTTCATGAAAGATCAATTAGAAATTAGAAAAAAGAACACACTACTTCTTTTCGAGAAGTATGTAATAGAAGATAGATTGCTCATCCACCTATTATTGGTGTAATCAAACTCTCTAAAATAACTTATTTCTCTTTTCTACCTTCTTACTCTTAGCCATTTCTTACATATATTTGCACGTTACTCCTTTCAGGTCACATAGAGTTCCAATGTACATTGCACGCACGTGATTATTTTAGTCAGTCTATCCAACTATGGATTACATCACAAGTTTTAAAAATTTAACTTGATAGTTTGGTGAAGCTTAAACGAATTTTTAAGTGTGAAATTAAACTTAAACCTTTTTAGAGTAAACAAATTTAAGCATAGAGCATAACCCAAACTTACTTTGTGCTCCATAAATCAAACTCGGAGCTCAAGCATCTAAACCCACTCGAATTGGAGCTTTAAGTTTTCGAATGAACGAGCTCAATATTTGCCATTTTGACTCAAATGAATAATACGACGAAACTATCAAATTTGAATTATGCAATTTAAAAAAACTACGATTTTTACATAGTGGATTAGAAATTTGAGAAGCAAAGAAAGTGCCGTCTTAAGGACTATTTTAACAGGTAATTACATTAAAAGTTACCAATATTGTAAGTAGTTAAAAAGATAAATTAATGTTTCGTAAAGCAAGCCAAATATGTTGAGAATGAATAAAAAAAAACTAAGCAAACATTTGATGCCATAAATGAATTTTACAAAACATTGATACGTGTTTGATTCGGGTGAAACTCATGTTTATGAATATTTGAAAATAAAATTACTAAAATATTAATTATATGAAAAAAATTATCAAAATATAAATGCAGTACGTAGCATTTTTTAATGTATGTCGCACCTAATAAATGTAATACTTTAAAAGAGTGAATTGCATTTAATACATGCGATACTACATTAAATGTATGTTGTATGTATTAAATGTGATATATCAATTAATACTTTACTATATGGCATTCACACATTCAAATTGTAGTATCAGGTTTATTAAATGCAATATTGTAATGGTATTTATATTTTTTTTCTAATTGATACTTGTGTAATTTTTTTCCAATGCATCGACATTATCTCCCTTTGATTTACTTTCAAAAATAATGTTTTTTTAATTACTCAAAATATTAATACTTTCTCATATAATTTACATCTATTTTAATAGGCATTGTTACAACATCCATTAATAAAATGCCTTCTAATGTATAAAGTAATTTTTAAGATACCAAATAAAAATTATTAAAATAATTAAATAAGCAAGATTATTTTTACAAATGTTGTGTTTGACCTTTTAAAACATCAATTGATTGATCTTTACCCTTACAAATATGTTTATGATACTTTGTGATAGAGGGGAGGTTCTTTTTCTCCAATGCTTATGCATCATCATTCCTTATATTTCCATTTTTACTCAAATTATGGATGATGTACCAATCTATTCTTCTTGTCTTTCCAAGTTTTGTTAATGTCTAATATATCCCATTAGTTTTGGCATGTTAAGGTCTCATTAAGACAACACTATCTTTAAGAGTATACTTCCACAACAAATACTCTTATTGGTGCCACTCGCACTCGCTAGTCACTATGCTATGAACCTAAGTTGAATCCTCCTATTTCACTTAAAACTCTTGAATGTAATATTTCACCTTAAATTTATGATGAACTTGTTATGAGGCTAACGCCTGGTCATTACTATAACCAAAGATTTCTAACCTTATTCTACTTTTCATTGAAATACCTCAAACCTTCACCCATATAAATTAGAAACGATTTAATTGAATAATATAATAGATAGTTTGTTGTAAACATAGTCAGATAGTTTAAAAGAATGAAAAAAAGTAAATGATAGAACATGAGTAGATAATGTGTATGGTTAAATTAGTAAATAGGTTAAATTGAGATTTAAGATTTTATATATTTTTTTCAAAATATTTATTTTCTTTAAATATTAGTTTTATAAATCAAATTATACATTTTCTCTCAATTGTATTATCTTTAAACCCCTAAATAAACAATTTGAATGTTTGATGAATTCTTTTAAAACACTTAAACTTTAGTTAATTTTGATTTTGTAAAATCTTTATAAATTTTCAAATCAATTACTTGTTTAATAATATTAGTTTTGAGCCCGAACCACAAATTAAATATCAAATTTTCATAAATTAAACTTTACAATTATATTTTGATATCAAGTTATAAGTTCCTAATATATATGTTCTTAAATTATTTTCTAAGTATTTTCAATACTAAAGATATTTATTAGAAATGTTTAAATTTATTATCCTATCCTAAAATATCTTTAATTTTTTCCTATCCTTATCCCTTTTTTTTCCTTTTCCTTTTTCTTTCCCCTTTTCGTTCCTATTCCTTATTCTTCTTCTTCTTCTTCATCTTCAAATTCAACCCTTAAATCTCCTTTTAAACAAAATTAAAAAGGAAATCGAAGTTAGCAAAGAAGAAAGGAAGTGGAAATTAAGTAAGAAAGTAGATCCAATAGTAAGAAAGGAAGATCAAGTTGCATATATTTGCTAAAAGCTAAGTATAATTGTTTTATTTGTGTTTTGATTTTTGTTTTTGAAGATATATTTTGTATTAGTGTTAGTTACATGTAGAAATTGTGATGAAGTTGGTGTATTACGGACATATGAAGATGTATGTTTCTAGTTTAGAATATACATACATAGGTTAAAGGATTCACAATATGATTTGGAGTTAAATGAAGTAAAACATGTTTATAGAAGTTATAGATGATGAATCTTAATTTGTATGATGAGTATAGCATATTAGAAGTTAAAAAATGATGTGAAATGAGTTATAAAAGAGGCTATGTTTTCGAAACTAAAGATAGAACAATGAGCACGAGATGAACACAAAGAGTTACATATGGTCGTGCTCTTCATCTTGTTCTTAAAATTTTTTGAAGTTTAACACATCAAAGGAGAAACACAGCTGGAACTCGGTCTCATGTATCATGCCGTGCTTCTCTCTGATTGTTTTAACAAAAACAATTTCGAATCCCAATACATCACGGCTAAAACATGGGATATTGTATATCCTCCTGTTCTTCTCTATTCTCACGTGCTCCATATATTAAAGAGAAACACGGCTAAAACACGACTTATTCTATTTGACTGTGCTTCTCTTTGAACCTCGAACTCCTTGCATGTTAAACGAAACATGATCCATTCTTTGCTTTGTGTCTTTATTTAAAGAAAAGCACAGCATGAACATGGCATGACCTATTACGTCGTGCTTCTCCTTAAGTTAAAACATGACTCAATTCTTACTTTGTGTTACTCTTTTATTTATAGTTCAAAGAGAAACACGACTGAAACATAGTTTGTTGTATCATGCCATGCTTCTCTCTGAGTCAAACTTACACATGAAACAAGGCGAGATGTACGTTATATTTGTTGGGCGTGTTTCTTTTATAAAGGAAACATGGGGAAGTGCATGTTCATGTACTTACTTGTGTTCTTCCTAAAAATGTAAATTTTGTAAAAAAAATTAAATAAATAAATGAAAAAGATAAATTATAGTTAATATATTACATTAATTAAATGATAATAATTAAGAATGAATCAAGGGAATTGGTAGGTTTAGTAGCTAATTTGAGTTAATATAGAAATTAAGTATAAATGAACTTAGCAAATAATCTTAGGTTCAACTTGACTGAATAGATTTAATGAGTTAAAACGAATTAGATTGATTAAATTTAATCATATTGGCCTAGTAATTGGATTAAATAATTAACTCTAATCGATTTGTTTAAGATTAAGTTAAAATAGACTTAGTAGCTAATAATTGGCTTAGATTAATGAGTTAGGATAAACCATAAATAGCATGGGGAATATGTTGTTTCGAATGTGTGAAACGGTCTCTCCAACGCATAAATGGTTGTGAGTTCACGTTCTCATCATCCTTCGTATGTCTGGTTAGGTTCCATTTGTATACTTAGAGGAATCTGGCATATCTTAACCAAACCTTTTGCATGGGTTTGTCGCGCACTTGTATGGTTTGGGGAGGCTTACTTGTCTTATAGTTTAGGTTTTGCTTTCAATGTGAATGCTTTTTTAATATGAATGTTTTGATGATATTTTTATAATAAGAAACTATAAACAAAGAGAAAAAATATATTTTGACAAACAATAGAGAACTATCCATATTTTGGCGAGACAATCTTCTCAGCCATAGAGGGTTCCTACTTAGTGTCTGTCAAATAGGATTCTAAAATGAGTTTGATGTAAATAGATATTTAATTATATTTCTTATATGAGTTTAATTCTTGAATCTACAGACATAAATACCTGAATTATCTTTTGATATGGATTCTGAAACACCCTTTGTCCCTGTTTGGATTTCTAATATAAAAAGTACGCAATAACTTGCATGATGATTATAAGGATAGACATTTTAAAGTGGATTAAAACTCAAAAACGACCTTCATAATTGAGTGTTGCTTGTACTTGTATCGTTGAATCCGGTTTGGGGAGCGGTACCCTTGTCCTGAGTGAGGCATGGTAGTTAGGCGCTTGGGCTACCCCCATGTCATGATGTGGTAATAAGTACCATGATGCAATCGTACACCATGGCAATTCATAAGTGGCTTAGAGGGTAGTTGATGGGGTAAACGGTATTGGCGTAATATTTGCTTAAGCTCAGAGTGAAGCAACATGATTTAGTTCGTGTTTATGGGACCGCTTGAACTAAGTGATGTTATGGACTAAGATAAGTAAAGATATGTAACGGCTGTGACTCCTAGATGAGGCTCTTTTCTTTTTCGAATAGATATAGGAGATATAGGTATTCGGGCTACCTATGTCAACCCTTTGAGCAGCTGCTATTACTCAGAACCCCTTAGTTTCTATGATTGTTTTAGAGTATGAGTGCTCCCATGTTGTTTGATTTGCTATAATGAAAGATAATAACTTATTGGTTGACATATTACGTTTAGTTAAGCTCATGTGTCACTTTGTGTGTGTTTGTATTACTATGTACTGCGTTTAGGCTCATTATTATTGTTGTTATATTTTTCCAAGTGTTTTATTAATGATTGATGTTGATGATGATGTGGATGATGATAGTTGTCTTGGTGATGGGCAATCTGGGAGTTGTGAGATGAGTTAGGAGCATGGATGTATTTAATTTGTTTTTCTTTGTTTTCATTTCAAGAGCTGGATTTATATTTTAAGCTTGTAATATTCTTTCAAAGGATCAAATAGAGTCCATGTTTTGATATCTAAAGTTTTAAAGCTATGGTCTACCATCATATAAAATAGTGGACATACTTGATGGTAGGGTTTTATTTTTATAGAAATTGATCTACTCAGGTGAGTAGACTTAAGAGATGTTTTTATGAGATATGTTTTACTATTGTAAATCCGGTTGAAAATAGAAAATAATTACAAAATTTCATAATTTAAAATTGAGTAACAAATGTTCGACATAAACATACTGTTTAAAGGAAGCATGTACATATAATACTTTAAGTATTATAAGTGGCGTTACATCATCAAACTCTAGCCAAGACTATCGTCAACAGGATTTCAGGCTTCCATAAACCCTCTCGCTCTAACACATATTGTCATTTTTCTTCTCAAATCTACCATGCTAAAAAGAACTACCCACATGTTAAACATGATGGGAAATATTTAAGCGACTCAATGAAACTAGAATATCGGCTCTAATGTCACTTGATATAGGGCATAAGGCTCTCCCCTCGGAATCCCTTTAGAATGTCCATGACTGTGCCTCGAATTCCCATTTTTGCACAAATTCTAAATAGTGAGTTAGCTTTTATTAATCTTCTCATTCTACTCAAAACTTATCTTTTTTCCTTGGAGAGCTATCTTGACTTTATTATTATCTTACACATATTTGAAAGACTTTACCTATCCCATTAGTTTTAAGCCTGCCATGGCCTTATAAGGATAGCAGTATCAGCTCTCAGCTAACTTGCCTATACGAGGATAAATCATCTTTAGATTTAAAAAAAAAAAAGAAAAATTAGCTCGACTCATGTAATCCTTACACTATAAACTTATGTTGCACCTTCCTACTTAACTCCAAACTCTTAGATCATGACAACCATATGTCTTATCTTATCTTTTTTTTTTTTTCCATATATATTTATAAAAAAGTAATAAGAGAAAATATTACATTATTTTCTTTTTCTAGAAAACTGACTTATTGATTGCTTATCCACCAATCCTCAATGTTATGGTTATTTGTCCATCTATTTTGAAAAATCCTATGATGTTATGCTTCTTCTAACTTTATAAAAAGTTTTATAATCAATATAGCCGTGGTATGTTTCGCTTCTAGATGGAAGGAACGTAGTTGTTTCCGGTCAAACAAACTAGTAGAGTCGTCAATAAAGGCTATAGATAGTGGAACGAGCTGATTGGATCTGTCCGATGATTTTACATCCATATTAAATACCGTCCATTCATTTACATACATAAACTAATTATTCCACTTTAGTGAAAATTCAAACACAGTAGTAGTCAACAGAATCAACAATGGTCCCCTTTTAGGGCCGCCAAATTTTATTACCACAT
This sequence comes from Combretum micranthum, assembly GCA_024138025.1. NCBI lineage: Eukaryota > Viridiplantae > Streptophyta > Magnoliopsida > Myrtales > Combretaceae > Combretum > Combretum micranthum. The sequence continues at coordinate 485,380 of JAMXBD010001017.1, forward strand.
CATAGTACAAAGTACAAACATAAGAACACAAACACAACAAAATTAAAATAGAAAATGCATTGTAACACGGTCCACACCATAAAAAAAAAAACACTATGAAAAGGATGAGGACGTTTATATAAGATGAAAAATGTCAATTTAAATGCACAATAAAATTTCCATGTTATTTTTAATGTCTCACTAATACCATCTTCTTTAATTTCTGATGTATAAAAAGCCATTTATCATTACCAAATGATGTTAGAGGGATATTTAAAAATTTAATAATAAATTACCTCATATATGTAAGTAGCGTAAATGATGTTAAGAAAGTAATATATATAGGCATAAAAAGTTTGATTGAATATTTAATTAATCACTCTAATATTAAACTACTAAATTAAGTTTTTATACAAAGTTCAGGATTAAGGAAAAAAAAGACTAATTTTTTTTTAAAAATTACACAGATCATGCAAAATGAAAAAAAAATCCAAAAAATAGATAACTTAAACTCATTTCTTGAAAAGATGAAATTGTAAGTGGCCGACCTCATCTCTTGAAGAGACGAAAACAGAATGAACCTCGTTTATTCAAGAGACAAGATTATTGTAAAATACAACAACCTTCTCTTTTAAAGATATGAGATCAATCACTTATGATCTTGTTTTTTCAAAAGATAATGTCAAGTTACCTAATTTTAAGATTATTTTTCATCCTAATGCTATTTTTATAATTTTTTTAAAAATATATATTAATTTCCTTTTTCCCAAACTTCAGCTACCAAATTTAATAAGACACAAACATAACTTATTAAGAAAACCTCTTGATACAACTTTCCATACCCAGTTGCTTCATTCCCTTCCTGGACCTCTTACTTGGCATCTTATATATCAGTTAAAGCATCAATCTTAAATAGAAGGATCGTTTCCAATATTATATATATATAAATTGATAATGATAATTTATATTTGATTAGAGGCCCAGATTATCGATTTGACTTCCTGAAAATTTGCTCGTTGGCTTGTCAAAAGTCACAAGAGTCAGGATCAAGCATCCGGGAGCTGGTTCATGATGTATAATTTTGTATACAAGTCACAAAAAGACAAGCAAATGGTCATGGGTCATGTGAAAAATCCAAGTTCACGTATCCGCTATTTCAGATTTCCTTTTTCCCCTCTTTTCATGTGTCCATTGGCACATTCAGAATACCAATTAGTTAAACAAGCTACACACAATCAACAACCTCCCGGTTCGATATTTACTCGAATTCGATTTATTTATAATTAAATCATCATTAATTTACCATATAACTGATGCTTTAACCTAGACTAATAAACTCCCAAACAAAATCAAACCAGATCAACTCTAGATATACCTAACTCAAACATAAATTTTAAACTTGATCGAGTTCAATAAAACTTAAAATCTATACATTTAAATTAAATCAGTTTCACTTTTGATCACACCTCAATTATGGGGACCATATATTAGGGCCAAAATGAAAAAGGGAACCTAAAGTTAATGTTATCTGATGCATAATCCAACAAAAGTTTGACTCCACAAGATGTCATGTGTACCAAAACTCATTGTAGATTTCAGTTGCTATCGACAATCAATGAAAAGGCTTTGACTGTTGAAAATTATTTTGTCTTAGAAACTGATCCATTCTTCACTTCATAACAATGATATCATTCCATATATATACATGATCAAACCTTCTCCATCTTCAAATCAGCACCAAAACTCACAACAACAAATCAATCCTCAAAACACCCAAAAGTTTCTTTACACTTATAGTACTATCAAAACAACTAAAAAAGGTGATCCTGTGTGGTGTTCTCATGGAGGTTATAAAAACAAAACCACACAAACTATACAACTCTGTTTCTTCTGTTTCTTATTTCCTTAGTGCACCAACAAGTCCAGACAGGCAAAACCTAGAAGATTCAGTTCCATTTGACTCATACTACAGCATCCCACCAAGTCCCCATAGTGAATACAACTACAGCACAAATGACCCAAATTTAAGCCCTTTAAGCTCATCCCCACCAACTTATTCACATCAAGATCATAGCTTTATCAATACCCACCAAGAGTTTGAGTTCGATACAAGTCTTAGGTTCGATGAACTCGATGAAGATGGGTTTCTTATTCTACATCAAAGCTTTGGACAATCCCCAGTTCATCAGAATCAGTACAATTGCAATCCGGGTCACCATATTGAGTACAAAAAACAGAGACCCAGATGTGATTCTCTCCCTTCAATGGCTTTTGCCGACGAACTTTTTGCCGACGGAAAAGTCCGCCCTTTGAAACTCCAAAACCCCAAGACCCAAACCCTTAAACCCCCACCTAAATTCTATACAAGCCCTAATCAAAGCCCTAAATTTTCTTCACCCAAATCCCCAAGTTCCCCAATAAGATTCCCGTTCTCAAGAAGGAACTTATGGAACGACGATTTTGATCCATTCATGGTTGCCCTAGAAAACGTCAAGGAAAACAAGCAACACAACCCTAACCCCGACTCTGGCCGTAGACCGCACAGGCGCACGCGCTCACTCTCGCCGTTTAGGACCACCAGCCCACGTTGGAACTCCAATCCAACGGCGGATCAGCAGCCTCGCGCGCCAGAATTCAATCGAGAGTACCAAAATCAGCAAAAGGTAGAAAAGGCGCGTGAGAACACCCGCGAGATCAGTAACAACAAAAGGTTCAATCTTGCGCGAAAATTAGGGCTACCGAGGGCAAATGGTGGTGGAGTTAGCGAAAATTGTACGGACAATAGTACCCCCAATTTGAGGGTTTCGAAGAGAGAGAGGATTAAGAGGTTTTTACTAAGAAGCGTGAGTGGCGGCAGCAGTGAAGAAAAGACCAAAGATGTCCCTGGTGATAAAGTTCTCAATGGGAATGGAAACGAGGGTATAAATGGTAATTTATCAAGGGGTGGTTATAGGGCTATTTTGAGGCCTAATTATGTTATGAGGAGGTGGAGTTTTGTGAGGAATAGGAATAGGAGTGTGAAAGCCATTTGTCCTTCAAATGATGTGGAGGAGAAGAAGGTGACAACTGTGGCTGAGGTTACTCTTTTGCAATATAGGCCTAGGTTGTTTCTTTGTTTGGGCTATAAAATGAGGGGAGGTTCAAAATTTATGCAGTAATTGGGCCCTAGGCTTATACATATGTTTTGAGAAGTGTGTGTATGTGAATTTGTTGTACAGAATTATGTTTTGATTCATGATGGATGTATTGGTGGATGATGTGTCCTTTTGTGATTCATCTTTTAAGGGTAAAGTGAATTGAATTTATATGTAAAGCTCTTCGATTCCTTCTCAATGAATTCATTGTTGAAATTTTCCGTGTTTTTCATGAGATGTTATTGGATGAGGATGTCAGTTGAGATCCTTAGCTATTTCATCGGGAAATCTATCTCCGAATGTGATCCATTTTTCAGCACATCTTCAACCCACTATCTACACGCCCTTATCACGTTCAACAAACTCTGTGATGGATGGGGTTATATAAAGGAACGTGCATCTTCTGTTTAAGTCCCTAAGCTTACTCTCCTACAAAATTATACCATCGATTGAGTGAGTGAGGGTTTAGAAGCACCTGACAGAAACAAAAGAAAAATTTCGGTTCAAGCATTTTCTTCTTTGTTTTGTAATGGCTAGAGGTATGTAATCGACCCGATCCTTGCTTCCGCTTTCCTTTCTTTTCTTTCATGTTCATTGAGTTGTTGAACATGTTTGAGATTGTGTATTTGTTTTAAATTAACATTTGGTATCAGAGCAACTAAAATCGCCTCTGTCTTGCTCCGTTTTTTCGGTGGGTTTATTTTCTGATATATATATATATATATATGGATGAGTTTTTATCATTTCTGGGTTTGAGTTTCTGTTTTGGGTGTATAAAAGGGACGGATCTGAAACCGTCATGAGGTTAAAGCAATATAAATATATATATGTGTATGTATACGCTTTACATATGGTTCGAAAAAAAAACTTTTGAAACGGGTCAAATAACCCTCGGGAGGTTGAAGACGACTCCAGTTTGCTTTTGTGTTTTGGTTTAAAGGCATGAATATATAGGTGGCCGAAAAAGGATGTCCACTTTTAATATGTATGTGTGCTAGATTGCTTTTATAACTTGTCAGATTGCTTTTCCACGAAAGTCTGCTACAACTTTTAAAAATAATGGACTAAGCTGGTTTACTTGTGAAATCTGGAAATAGCCTTTGTATTCTCCCAATTTTCGTTGACGTAGACAGTTCTTTTTTAACAATTCACTATACATATATATATATATATTCATGTGCGAAGAACGCGAAAAGGATACCTTTTGTGATCTGTTTGCTTTAAAGGCACGTACTTTTATGAGTTTAATATGTATATGGGTGAAAAACTCCCACGTCAATAGAATATATATATATATATATATATATTATGTAATGTTGAAAGTCTAGAAACTGCTGCACCTTTATTGAAAGCCAATAGACTTAGTTGACATTGGAATTCTCGCTAGTTTCTCCCTTTATATTATTATTATTATTATTATTATTATTATGGTGCAAGAGACCCACTTACACAAAACTAACTGTATATTTCATAAATTCAGATTTGACCGAGAAGAAATTATGTTCCGATAAGTTTGTGTTTGTTTTTTTATATATAATTAATTTGTGTTGGTTATTAAAGTAAATTACTTTTTGCTGACTCTTTATGAATTTAATAATTAATGTTATGTGCTTATATTATTTAGTTATGTGTATAGTTTTGGTTTATCATTATACATGAAAAGTTGATTAGATAATATAAGTATGTTAAAATTGAAATCATAGGATATTGCTTATAGTTTATGCAATAATTGAGCCTAAGAATTTAGTTAATGTTTAAGTGATCTATATAATTTCGATTAATTAGAGAGTAGCCACAGCATCTTTAATTAATTAAAATTATATATTAAGATGATTTAAGATCACATATGGAAATTAAACATTAGTTGTAATTAATTATATGCAATATAATAGATCTTATCCCACAGAATTTTTTTATATTGTGTATGATTAATTAGGATAAAATATCAAATTATATTTTCTAATTTACCCACAGGGATTAGGAAAAGGAACATAATTTGATAGTTTTATCATAAATTTAAGAATGAATCTAATTGAATTAGAACTTTAGCCCACAGGCAAGTTTTATGTCACTAGATTCATATTTCTCATGATTTTACATTGGTAGAACATGTCATATAATTTGTTAGCCTCAAATTTTGTAACATGAGCATGAATGTTTGATTTAATGCAGTTATTCAACCTGGTAATTTCTCTGATATGAAATGTGATGTTCCCGAGCTCAAAGGGGACAACTATAAAGTGTGGAAGGAGAGAGTTCTTCTTCATTTAGGATGGATGGACATTGATTATGCCATAAGGAAGGAAGAACCCCCTGCTATAACTGAAATCAGCACTCCAGATGCAATAAGTCTTTATGAAAAATGGGAGCGATCTAATCGCTTATCAGTTATGTTCATAAAGACTAAAATTTCTGCTGGTATAAGGGGCTCTGTCGAGCAATATCAAAAGGTCCAAGATTTGCTGAAGGCCATTGATGAGTAGTTCGCCACTTCAGACAAAGCAATGGCCAGCACCCTAATTATAGAGCTTTCAACTCTGAGGCTCACCGGCATTAAAGGAGTGCGTGATCATATCATGCGCGAGGGACATTGCGGCTCAATTGAAGGCATTGGAAGTTGAGTTGTCAGAATCCTTCCTAGTTCACTACATTCTTTGCACTTTACCTCAGCAGTATGGCCCATTTAAGATATCTTACAACACACATAAGGATAAATGGTCAATCAATGAGTTGTTGACCATGTGTGTTCAAGAAGAGGGCAGACTGCTTATGGAGGAAAAGGAAAAGGAAAGAGTGAACTTTACTACTCATAGAAAGAGCAAGAAGAAGGATCAAGCCAAAGATAAAGAGAAAGGGAAAATCCCTCCTGTAAAGAACATAAAGAAGGAAGCTGTGTGTTTCTTCTGTAAAAAGAAGGGACACATGAAGAAACAATGCTCCAAGTTCATGCAGTGGCTTGATAAGAAAGGTACTCAACTTTCACTTGTTTGTTATGAATCCAATACGATTGATGTTAATCATAACACATGGTGGATTGATTCTGGTTCTACAATCCATGTGACCAATTCATTGCAGGATTTAGTAGACCTGCGGAAGCCAGTGGGAAGTGAGCGTAGTATCTATTCAGGCAACAAGATGCCCTCGCATGTGGAGGCCATTGGCACGTGCAGATTGGTTTTAAGTAGTGGTTTCATTTTAAATTTAGAAAAGACCTTTTATATTCCTAGTTTTTCTAGGAATTTGATTTCAGTTTCCAGACTTGTATCAGTTGGTTATTCATTTAACTTTTCAGACTTCGGGTTTAATTTATTTTATAAATCTGGTGTTATTGGATATGGTACTTTGTCTGATGGTCTTTTTCTCCTTAATTTGCAAAATGACAACCATACCACTATGCACGTTCATAAAAACGTTGGTACAAAACGATGTGTTATGAATGAAGAGTCTTCTATGTTGTGGCATCGGAGATTGGGACATATCTCTATTGATAGAATTAAAAGGCTGGTAAATGATGGGGTACTTAGTACTCTAGACTTTACTGACTTTGAGACTTGTATAGACTGCATTAAGGGCAAGCAGACCAACAAGTCGAAAAAGGGTGCCAAGAGAAGCTCTGAATTATTGGAAATCATACATACGGACATTTGTAGTCCAGACATGGATGCATACCATGATAAGTACTTCATCTCTTTCATAGATGATTACTCGCGATACATGTATCTCTACTTGCTTAATAGTAAGAATGAAGCATTAGATGCTTTTAAGGTGTTTAAAGCAGAAGTAGAGAAACAATGCGGCAAACAAATTAAGATCGTGAGATCGGATAGAGGTGGAGAATATTATGGCAGATATACAGAGGATGGACAAGCACCTGGGCCATTTGCAAAGTTTCTTCAAGAGCATGGGATTGTTGCCCAATACACCATGCCTGGTTCACCGATCAAAATGGTGTAGCTGAAAGGAGAAACCGAACATTATTGGACATGGTGAGAAGCATGCTTGTAGCTCCAAACTTCCTGAGTCCTTGTGGACTGAAGCTCTTAAGACGGCTGTGTACATATTGAATCGAGTTCCAACCAAGGCTGTCCCAAAGACACCTTTTGAGTTATTCAAAGGTTGGAAACCAAGTTTGCGACATGTACGCGTTTGGGGATGTCCGTCTGAAGTAAGAATCTACAATCCACAAGAAAAGAAGTTGGACCCAAGGACCATAAGTGGATATTTTGTTGGATATGCCGAAAGGTCTAAGGGATACATTTTATTGTCCATCTCATAGCATTAGGTTTGTGGAATCAAGAAATGCAAAATTTCTTGAAAATGACTTGATAAGTGGGAGCGATCGATCCCTGGGCATTGTTCCTGAGAAAGATCATTCAGATGCTCAGTATGACACTTCAAGTAATGGACTGATCATTATTGTTAACAACACGCCTCAAGTACAAACACGTGTTGAACAACCAGTTCTAGAAGTACCACAAGCTGTTGATCCTGATCCTGTAGATGCTGAAGTTCAACAGATCCCTGAAGCTGTTGAACAGCCTGCTGAACAACATGATCCTGCTCCTCAGGAGAATGTTGATGCAGCATTAAGAAGATCTACTAGAGTAAGGAAATCGGCAATTCCTAATGACTATGTTGTGTATCTACAAGAGTCTGACTACAATATTGGAGCCGAAAATGATCCTGAAACGTTTTCACAGGCCATGAGTTCTGAGATTTCAAACTTGTGGTACAATGCCATGAAAGATGAGATGGATTCGATGGCGTCTAATGGAGTCTGGGATCTTGTCAAGTTGCCTGATGGTGTAAAAGCCATTGGATGTAAATGGGTCTTTAAAACAAAGAAAGACTCACAAGGCAACATTGAAAGACATAAGGCAAGACTCGTGGCTAAAGGATTCACTCAAAGGGAAGGGATCGACTACACAGAGACTTTCTCTCCTGTATCTAAGAAGGATTCTCTTCGAGTGATCATGGCATTGGTTGCTCATTTTGATTTAGATTTGCATCAAATGGATGTGAAAACGGCCTTCCTAAATGGTGATCTAGAGGAAGAGGTTTATATGAAACAACCTGAAGGATTCTCCTCTAGTGATGGTGAGCACTTGGTATGTAAGCTTAATAAATCCATATATGGATTAAAACAAGCTTCCCGTCAATGGTATTTGAAATTTCATGACGTTATCACTTCATTTGGTTTCGAAGAGAACGTCATGGATCAATGCATATACCAGAAGGTCAGTGGGAGCAAGATTTGTTTTCTTGTGTTATATGTGGATGATATTTTGCTTGCAACCAATGATAGGGGTTTGCTATATGAAGTGAAACAATTCCTCTCGAAAAACTTTGATATGAAGGATATGGGTGAAGCATCTTATGTTATTGGCATTAAGATCCATAGGGAAAGATCTCGAGGCATTTTAGGTTTGTCTCAAGAGACCTATATCAACAAAGTTTTAGAGAGATTTCGAATGAAGGATTGTTCACCAAGTGTAGCACCCATTGTGAAGGGTGACAAATTCAGCTTAAGTCAATGCCCTAAAAATGAGCTTGAAAGGGAACAAATGAAAAACATCCCATATGCTTCAGCCGTTGGAAGCCTAATGTATGCTCAGGTCTGTACTAGACCTGACATTGCATTTGTTGTTGGGATGCTAGGGAGATATCAAAGTAACCCAGGTGTTGACCACTGGAGAGCTGCAAAGAAGGTGATGAGATACCTTCAAGGGACAAAGGATTACATGCTTATGTATAGACGGACTGACAATTTGGAGGTTGTTGGATACTCCGATGCAGACTTTGCTGGCTGTGTTGATTCACGTAAATCAACATCTGGTTATATTTTCATGCTTGCCGGTGGAGCTGTGTCTTGGAGGAGTGCGAAGCAAACCTTGACTGCTACTTCCACTATGGAAGCCGAGTTCGTATCTTGCTTTGAGGCTACCTCACATGGTGTATGGTTGAAGAGTTTCATGTCTGGGCTTAGAATTGTAGATTCTATTTCTAGGCCATTGAGATTGTACTGTGATAACTCAGCTGCTGTATTTATGGCTAAGAACAACAAGAGTGGTAGTCGAAGTAAGCATATCGACATCAAATACTTAGCCATAAAAGAACGTGTCAAGGAAAAGAAAGTGGTCATTGAGCATATTAGCACTGAGTTAATGATAGCTGATCCTTTAACTAAAGGCATGCCACCAAAGATTTTAAGGATCATGTAGTGAATGGGACTTGTTCCATGATGTAGTTTTTTATTGTATATGCATTTGATGTTTAATGGAACTCTTGTTCAGTTGATGTTTTCTCGTTTGGTTTTGTGTACACATTTTTTATTTATTTATTTTGAGAAATATCATTAAGTTTGGACCTTGAATAAACATTGGGTTTATTCCTTAAGTTGTATGGGCTTGAGAAACATAGTGTATTGTAATACATGGAAGATAATACTCACCATTGGAGGACCTATCGCCATGATTCATATGTTTTGTTTCTTGTTACGTATGATACTAGGGTTAAATGGATCAAGTGGGAGAATGTTGAAATTTCCCGTGTTTTTCATGAGACGTTATTGGATGAGGATGTCAGTTGAGATCCTTAGCTATTTCATCGGGAAATCTTTCTCCGAATGTGATCCATTTTTCAGCACATCTTCAACCCACTATCCACACGCTCTTATCACGTTCAACAAACTCTGTGATGGACAGAGTTATATAAAGGAACGTGCATCTTCTGTTTAGGTCTCTAAGCCTACTCTCCTACAAAATTATACCATCGGATTGAGTGAGTGACGGTTTAGAAGCACCTGATAGAAACAAAAGAAAAATTTCGGTTCAAGCATTTTCTTCTTTGTTTTGCAATGGCTGGAGGTATGTAATCGACACGATCCTTGCTTCCGCTTTTCCTTTCTTTTCTTTCATGTTCATTGAGTGTTGAACATGTTTGAGATCGTGTATTTGTTTTAAATTAACATTCATGGGTCTAATTAAACTTCCTTTTAGATTTAAAATTTAAAATCATGATCCAATTTAAGCTCCATCCAAAGTTTGTGCCAAGTTGAAATTTTCTTGAAGTGGTAAAAAAAAAAATGATCTGTTTCTTTAGCTGCAATCACTCCGTGTGGAATCTAAGCAATGGTATTTGCAAGAATAGTTTGGATCCATGAACCCCCTTTTGGATAATCAAGCAACTTCTTGACCAAGTTCTTGTGATATGATTTAAGCATTCAAAGACCAATGATTAATTCGTAGATAAAAGATTTTCTCAGTGATTCTCCCATTATAAACTCCATTTGATCCACTAGCACATATCTCAAAGTCGCTATTAGAAACCACAATTTATTAGCTATGCAACAAAGTTGGTGCATATGATACATATTAATAGACAAGCTCAAGAGACACCCAAATTTTATAGTTTCATTAATTGTATGTACAAGATTATTGCTGTAAATGTCTTTATGCTATTGCCTTCTCCAAAGAGGAAAGAAACCATGATCAAACTCAAAAACATTTCAATTAAAGATCCCGAGAATAGGAAATCATCAGTTGAAATCCATGCCCCAATTTTTTAATCCCCTCTTTAATTGCTTAATCAATTTGCAGGATTCAATCAAAATTTGTTTATACAAATTAGGAGAATTCTAATTTTATTATCAAATCACAATAGATCAATCAGCTTAAACAGTCAACCGTGGAAATAAGCTTACCTGTTTCCAAGCAAACTTAATACTGGGTGTGCTTGTGACTAGACAAAGCAGCTTGAGAATGAAGAAAAAAACCAAGAGGCTTACCACTGAGAATTCTTTTAAAAATGGCAACTAAGCTTTTATGTTTTCTGATTTTAACGTGGTACATCAGATATAAATCGAATGGGAGGGCACTATTCATGATTACAGTATAGCCTTCCACAAAAAATATGGAGCAACAGAGGGAAAAAAGTAGGGGGAAAAAAAAAACTGAGTCTGCCGCATTTGTGCAACGGATCCAGAACCAGAAGCCATCTTTAAGTATTTGACAAGATCAAGCCAAAAGTTTTCCCTTCTTTACTAGCAGCTTCCATGTAAAATTCTTTGAACTCCTAAGTAGACCCATCGTGGAAACTGAAACCGTGTTCCTCTCTCTCTATCTATTCCAAGATTTCGGTTGGCCAGAGCCGCTTCCACGTGGAAATCTCCCACTCGCTAGTAAGCTTTCGGATCCCTCCATAAAACCCATCTGCCTCGTTTCCTTCCTCCCTATGGTTTTTTCGAGTAATAGTTGCATGTCTCCACCGAGAACCGGGTGTGTATTGATTGAATGCAAGTACCACATCACCTGTTGCAATGGGTATATAATCAGTTAGTAGGCATTGAAACAATAGTGGATCTACAGCCATAACAATATGATAACAGTTGCTTTGTTAGAGGACTGAAATGAACTACAATAAAAGCCATAAGACAGTCATATTGCTCAAGTGCCTTACCCAGAGATATAGTTTCTAGTTTGCTACTAATCTACATTAAGCATCAGCTGTGATGATGATACCTTTGGAAGAGTTTAGGAAAGGAAAAGTAACCAGGAAAGGAAAAGTAACCAGTTTTGGAGCTGGTAAATAAATTGTCTGTTGTCGTATGCAAAGAAAACATATGGGAGGAAGACAGCATTAATAAATTAACAAGCCAATACTGTCAGAAAATGCTCAATTCCCAAAAGATAGAGGAAAATCCTATTGCTTGTTCTGAACCTTTGGAAAAGACAGTCATAGATTCTAGTCTTACAAGAGAAGAGGGGGGTGGGTGGGTGGGTTGGGTGGGGGTGTGTGAAGAAACCGCAAGTATATTGAAATTCAATTGTTCCTAAACCCTGTTAGCCATATCTCAACCTTTAAAGCATAGTAAATAGGAAAGTATTTAATGTGGTGACCTCTGCTTTTAGTGCTTGACTACAAGCACAGATGAGTTTAGAGATTCATTGCTCAAGTCCTCTAAGAACAAAGAAAATATCAGGTAAAAGATGTAACAACATAAAATCAAACCAGAAACTGTTTTACAAGATCTGCAAATATGTGTTCCATTGGAAGATACTATACTCGAAGTAGTATTAACTGAATACATGTTAGTTCAATTAGGGACTAAGCTGTACAAGTGGGTTCATTAATTTATTGCAGCATCAAATTAAGTGCCTATCTTGGATAGTGCAACAATGAAGAAAACCATGTCCATTTTTAGCACTAATAGTTCCCAAGTGGTGCAGAGCAAAAAATAATGTTTGGATATACTAAAAGTCAATTGGCATAGTGACATAGTAGAAACACAAATACAAATATAGAAGTTCTTCATAACAATTTCAGCCCCACATTGCAAAAAGTTCAAAATTGGGAAAAAAATAAAGTCAATATAAGGTGTGGTTGGCCATAAATACTCCAGCGACACATCTTATCACATTGTTGGTAAAAACTACAGCATACCAAAAGTGATTTTTTCTTATTGACCAGCCATGCTAACACAAGATGTGGTCCGGGAACTGAAAACTAAACTTCAAAGACCACCCAATATGCATATTGGCAGATGATTACCACAGGAAAAGCCAAAAGTTTACTAAAGTTTAGTCAGTGTCTTATTGCAACTTGTACAGATTAGTCATTAAGTTGGGCTTCTTATCTCACGTTATGCTTGGACATCTTTTATTAACCTTTTTTCCAAAGACAATAAGCATCAGATACCCTGGCCAGTGTAATTGCCCACCAAACCTGGTGAATATGCTCACAGAGAGGCCATGTTGCTGTATGAAAATAACAAGGAATAGCACTTACCACTATCCTGACAGCGGCAGTACAATCCATTCCCATCACAAGATTCCAAGTGATCAACCACTCCATACCACCAACCTGAAAGAATTAATGCACACCTAATTAAGCAAAGATTTCAAATTTTTTTAATATGGCTAACATTGTTTTCCATCCTTTTCCAAAAAACAACAAGATCAATTTGACAAGCAATAAATACAATGCACTCAATACCAATTCCTACGTTAGTGACAAGCTAATATATGGCCTATGTCATCTAAATCCATCAAAATCTATCACCGCAGAATGGGCAAGAGCCCAATAAATGCTGACCAGGACTTCCTTAATGGAAACTAAATAAATGTCATCCTGACCATTTGATTTAAAACATAAGACATTATTGTAGCTACCATGATCCAACTCTCATCCACACAGATTCCCATGAAAATGATATTTCTTTGATAAAGGAAGCACATGACGACCAACAACTCCCCCCAACACCCACCACAACCCCCCCCCCCCCCCCCCCCCCCCACCCCAAAAAAAAAAAAAAAAAAAAAAAAAAAAAAGGTAAGCTTCTCAACATGGATAAAACTACCCCTAGTTATTAGGCTTGTTACAACACAAAAAATGCAAAGGCAAAGTCTGTAAATGTACCATAAGGAAATTCTTTATTCCTTCTCCACTGAATTTCAATATGGTCGCCTGGCTTTAAGTCGTTCAAGCAGTCTGAAATATGAAGATCATGTGGAGAAGTATCCACTGGAACTGCTCTTAACCTATCCCATGTCACACAATTCTCAATTGCAGCGGCCCTTCTTCCATGTGGTGGATACCTATATAGTCAAATAATAAAAAAATATTCAATAAACAGCATAAACTCCTGTCTGTTGATGGCTTGATGCTTATACAATTCGCTATTTAAAGAATATACTCATTATTCACCACTACAAAAAGAGGCATAAAGAGCACCCCAACTATTGGAAAACAGAACAAGCAATGAATGAATAAAAATTAATTGAATTCCCTATTCATAAGAAAAAAAAGAAATAAAAAAGATGATGATAATAATAATTGAATCGGTAACTTCATTCTTCATAAGATCTAATCACCAATTACCTGGCCTGGAAAGTGTCAGACTGAGAATCATAGCAAAGTTCCGCATCATAGCATGACAACATAAATCCAACATGCCCATTCTGCAGATTTAAAAATCAAACCGCAATTACTATTTATATGCACGGAACAGAGAAAGCACAGAATCCTTAGATCATCTCCTTAGAAAAGTGCAAAACATGCCCTTTGTGCTTAGGTAAATAAAATTTCACATAGTAACGCATGCATAGTCTTGCACATGTACCTCACGGTTGTAGACTTGGGCGGGAACCAGAACTTTCCAGTCTCAAGTGCCAGGTAACAATACATATTCGAATCATTCCGCAGAGGCTAGTCTGCTTATGGCTATTATCAAGCTTCGATCTAAACCATGAGAAAGGCAAAACACTGTATATGAACTTCATCAGTCCTTTTTGTTTCCCTTGTGCAAGACTGCAATTATCCTTCCTTGCAGTATTAGCAACATGCCATTTCCACTCCCTATAAGCCGAAGGACCGATCACTCTACCCATTTCTGCTCCATATGTCTCTTCCAAAGATGGTCACTCACACATCTCTGCCTCAAGCACCTACACACGCCGGCCATGTTAAAAAGTTCGGCCGGTGGGAGCTTCTCAAGAATGCATTCCAAGACCAATTCAGGCAAGTCTAATACCGACATATCCGTGGTGGTGGCATAGTCTAGATTTTCGACTCTAGCTACGAGACTCATCTTTTTAAAGGACATGGAAGATGGTACTTGAGAAAAAACTCCTCACTAAGGAAGTCTTAATGAATTTGTAAATCGGCCACAAGGATAAATCTTTGCAACCCCAGATGGACAACAGTGTCAGCTCATTAGCCCAAGAAGGAAGAGACTTCAAAGGAAGAGACTTTAAAAAGAATGAATGAAAGGCAAGTGATTAAGAAGTAAAGTAGCATCTTAAAAGGTGAATACCCTTCTGAGTCAATATCAAGTTAAGCATATATGTTAAAGCCAAAAGATAAATAGATGAACCAATAAAGGGAAAAGCGGGAGACAATAACTAATAGGAAACTTCAATTTTTTTTTTTTTTTTTTTTTTACCTTCTCTAACTTGAACACTCTTTACTTACTTCTTTGAAGAGGATTTTACAAGTGGAATTGTCAACAAATGTGTTCTTAACTTTTCTTTTATGAAAGTCCCACCAAACCAACCAGTGGGCCTCGCCCTTCAGTCAAAAGTCTAAATCACACAGAAATTGTTATCTAGTATTCACTGGACACATTGGACTTTACCTTAAACTTCCAGGAAACTTAATATGACCAATCAGAAAATATGACAGAGTATCAGGAAGATATAAAATATTCTTCCTCTCCCTCTTTCCTCCTTCTTTATACGACAAACTATACTCAAATAAAGAAAATAATATTCACATTGGCTGCTTCAATGTACTGAAACATGAAAAGAAAAGACTACTGCTTTGTGGGGTACACCAAAAACAGATTCAACATGGTCATCTAGCACATGACCTATTCCTTAAAAACATCAATATGTGTCCAGATACAAAGACCCCAAATCTCCAAGATCTTTTGAAATCTACACAAAAGATGCAAACTTTACACAATTATAGCACCAACCCAGATCTGGGTTGTTAAAGTTGAATCAAGACTAGGTACACCCAATAACCAAAACCACTCCCCTTATCAATAAAAAAGCTTAAAACTTTATCCAACAGGATCTAGTTTTTATCAAATATCAACACCAAACATTAAATAATAGTAACAATAAAATAATAAAAATAAAAAGGAGGATGGATGAGGAAAATCTATAATTTGAAGTACCAAGGTGTTGGCACAACAGCCTCAGTCCTTCAAATTCTTCTTCTCCTCCTCCACCCAGAAGAACTTGAAAAATCTCTCCTTTTCCTTTTTGTTTTCTCTCAGGCAATTCAACAAACAGGTAGCTAGCAAATTTGATTAGAAGGCGTAGACAATAGAAGAAGAGCTTATAGGATCTCAAACCATGAAATGTGAGGTTGAGGTTAATGACATATTTAAAAGGGTATTTTTTATTGTCTTTTACTCTTTTTTAATTATTTTTTAACTTTCTTTTTTTTAATATTTTTCTTGTGAATGTGCAGTCTTAACCAAACTATCAACGACCATCATCCTTTCTATATGTGAATGCAATAAGGAGGAGGACAGGTGGGCGTAAAGCCGCGAAACAAGAGATGAATATACCGTTATGATTACTCGATATTATTGGTGCAAGATTATATTAGTTACGCGATGGACGAATAATTATTAATATTTTTAATTTATATAAATTATTTTTATATTAAAATTTAATTAATGTTACATTTAATATACTAGAGTCATCTAAAATAGAATAGATTGAAATCGAATGAATACAATAAAATGAATAAGAAAATGATAAATTCATTCGTAAGTTTGGATATAATTACGGAAAGGAATAAAATAAAATGAGTACGAAATAAGATTTATCAAAAATTCATTTCTAATAAATATGTGCAGGATAAAAAGGTAAATAAAGCAATAACCATTAATAGAAGTCGAATAAAATCGTGATTTCACAAGACAGAATTAAATTCCTCCTAAAAGTTGAAATCATTGATTTCAAGTAATTTCGATTTCAGTTTCTAAAAACGCTTTCAAACTTATGAAAAAAAAATGAAACTTAGAATCATGATTTCATTCTAGTCCATTCCACCATACCAAACATGCCATAAGGATTAATGCTACGAATTGTAATTGGATTTTGAAAAAATATGCAATTACATACCTAAATTTGAAATTGATCAATTTAGTATATGAATTTAGAAATTGATTAATTTAGTGCTTAAAAGAACTTTTTGTGCACTCCAACAATACATCCGTTAAGTTCTCATAGATATTAATTAATCAATTTCAAAGTTTTTTTAAGTACTAAATTAATCAATTTTAAAGTTTAGATATTTAATTGCATATTTTGTTAACGTTGAGGTACTTTCTTTTATTAATATTTGTACTTTATTAACTAATCCACGTAGTGTA
Source organism: Combretum micranthum (assembly GCA_024138025.1). NCBI lineage: Eukaryota > Viridiplantae > Streptophyta > Magnoliopsida > Myrtales > Combretaceae > Combretum > Combretum micranthum. The sequence continues at coordinate 502,384 of JAMXBD010001017.1, forward strand.
TAGTGGTACCATTAATGCCTTTTCTTGTAGATAGAGGAGCTTTTCTTTTCTTTTCTTTTTTCCTTTCAATAGTTATGGTAACAATTTTGGGGAAAAGGAAAAAAAATATTTGTGTTTTTAAAAAAATTACAAAATTACCATCGAGATCAAAATAATCCCGATTTTAAGAGACGAGATCATTAGTGCCTGACTTCGTCTTCTCAAGAGACAAGATCACCTTCGTAAACACCTCGTCTCTTGAAGAGACACGGTCAGGCCGCTTGCTACCTTGTCTCTTAAAGAGACGAGGTCTGCAAGACTAAAAACTCGCCAGACCTCCTTCTTCTCCATTCCCTCTTCTTCTCCGCGTCGAATCCTCCTTAAACCCTAAGCCCCAAATTGAAAACCCTAACCCCAATTCCCAATTTGTTATTGATTGAGCGCAATTAACTTCGTGAACTTGTGTTTTTGGATCAGCCGGTATTGAGGGAGAAGCAATTTGTTGGAGAAGAGTGTTGTAAGCGTGAAAACAAGGACAATGACGAACGGCAACGACAGTGATGATTTGTAGTATGAATCCACATTTTTTGAAATTTTTGTTAAATTATTGATGCTACATTGTTGAGTATTCGTTGTATGTGTTATGAGAATATTGTATGTTGTAAGATTCCGAATTTTTGCAATTTTTTTTAATTGTCGATGCTAAATTATTGATATTAGTAGTGTGAAATGGGTGCATATTTGTTGTTGTACGCAAAGTTTAACTAATTAGAAATTAGTAATTTATTAGAAATTTTATATAATTTATTAGAAGTTATAATTTATTAAACATTATAATTCAAGTAAAGCAATACAAATTTTATATAATTTATTAGAAATCAGTAATTGATAATAGAAATCAACATTTAAAATTATAATTATTAGAAATTAGTAATTTCAATTTTATATGAATTAGATTATAAATTAATGATGGAAATCAACATTTAAAATCTTACGTGAAAGGAGAAATGAACTTTAAATAAAGTCATACAAATAAAGTAGGTTAGAAATTAGTAATATTAATTTTAAGTTTACAAACAAAGCCATATCATTCACTCATTTTGCTGATTTTGTTAATACACCATATCAATATACTATTATAAAATCGGGTTATATATAGTAGCATTAAGAGTTATGTTGAATAAAATGAGGAGTTCAATTCATAAGTGTGAAGTTGCAAATTTCATGTAATGAAGTTATTTTTGATGAGATGGCAAGGTTGGTAAGGAAATGGATAAGGCAAAGTTTGTACTATACGCTCATGGCAACATTATACAAGGGGAGGATGGTTTTGGTTATGATAAAAGGCCAGTAGCTGTGGTCAGTGTTAGTAGGAACTCTACGTATGAGCAAATTATGGGCATCATTTGCAATGGACTGAAGGTAAATAGGTGTACACATCGAGTGGATCTATATCATAGGATAACTATTGGAGATAAGATGTTGCATTATGATATTATTCCAGTGACGGATGATGATGCTGCACAGGAAATGTTAGTGTACACGGAAGGGTCAGTGGCTGTTTATGTGCAAATAGCAGAAAATGCATTGTCACAGGCACCTGCAGGGGAAATGAGTAATGATAGAGGTATTGGGAGCGATGGATTGGTAGACTCAAACTTTACTCCAACTCAAACAATAGACAGTGCACAAGTGGAAATGTGTACACCCACCTCGATAGGTGGTCATGATACACATGCATGCAACACTCCTCGGCAAGTGAATCAAGTGATGACTATGATGATGATGGAAATCATAATATCGAAGCTTTTCCCCAGTAGTATGCTTCTCCCGCGGTAGAACCAAAGAGAATGATAGGCACCATTTCATTGCTCCTACTAACGTTGATGCAGTAGGGAGCTTAATGGCAGTTCCTTTTTCAATGTAGAAGTTGGTAGCAGTTATGCTGCATATGATGATGAGCAGGAAATGAGTGTCAGGAATTGGAGCTTCAGCGATGAAGTCAAGGTTGGGATACGATTTAAGACAAAATATCATCTCATACGGGCAGTTAAAATGTGGTACATAATGAACCATTACAATTTCAAGGTGGTGGACTCAAACCCAAAATCATGGGCAGTTAAATGTATATATACACATAATAGAGGTTGTAAGTGGAGACTCGGAGACAGTTATAAGAAACACGGTAGGTGGTTTCACATCATTAAGTGCGAAGGACCCCACACTTGCTTGGATGAAATCACTGGACAAGATTACTCTCAGTTAGATTCCTCCAGCATGCCTAGAAGCATCATATTAGAGATTCGTAATTCTCCAGATGTGAGGGCTAAGGACCGCCAACTGAATATCTTAAAACAGTTCGGGTATCATGTTCATATAAAGAGAATTTGTGAGGCGAAGAGAAAAGCAATTAAGCAAGTGTATGGAAGTTTGGAAGATTTATATGTGGAGCTTCTTCACTTACTTAATGCAATAACAGAGGCAAATCCAAGAACAAAGCTTGAGTGGCGAACCGTTGATTCAAATACTGCAGGATACATGTTCTTAGACAAGCTTTTTTGGGCATTCGTCCTTGTATTGAAACTTTCTAGTACTGCAGGTATGTTTATTAAATGTGATTGAATTCATTTATATATGGTTGATATCAACTAACATACTTATATCGATTAATTTATTGCAGACCCGTGATTACAGTTGATGGCACTTTCCTATATGGCAAGTATAAGCACAAACTGCTTATTTCAGTTACAGTAGATGGGCAAGTCATATAGTCTCACTGGCATATAGTCTTGTGGATGAGGAGAAAGCGGACACATGGTATTGGTTCCTGGCGAAGGTGTTAGAACACGTTATCAAAGACCGATCCAACATTTGCTTGATATCAGACCGGCATGCCGGTATTAGGAATGCGGTAGAAGGTGGGAATGTTGTGTGGCTTAGAGGTTGGCCTTAGCGCTGGTGTATCCGACATGTTGCCAGTAACTTCAATTCAAAGGCCAAAAGTAAAGAATGTAAGGAAATAGTAAAACGAGTAGCCTACCAAACACAAAGTAGAAAGTTCCATGGATACTTCAATGCAATACTTCAAAGCAGTCCTTGGATGTCACGATATTTTTGCGACTTGCCTCAATGTATGTGGACTTTATCGTATGACAAAGGCGTAAGATTTGGAATTGGTACAACGAACATGGTCGAATATTACAATTCAATTATAAAGAATGCTCGATCCTTACTTATGGCAGTGTTGGTGAAGAAAACCTTTTACAATTGTAACTCTATATTTTATAAGCAAATGAGAGAAGCGAGCAAGGCAATGAGTATGGGTAAGTTGCTCACCGAATGTGCTGCAACAAAGTTTGAGAGATGGAACAACATCTCAAGTTCCCATAGAGTTACTTGTTTCGACTATCAGAAACAAATATTCAAGGTTATAACTGCTTCGCGCCTTACCATGTATGGCCAAAAAGGGGACCACATACAAAAAGTGGAGTTAAGAGCAAGTAGATGTACCTATAACAACTAGTAGGCATCCATAATTCTATGCTCACATGCAATGGCAGTAATGGGTACACTGCACATGGATTGTTTTGCCTACGTAGCACAGTGGTACCGATGGGACAACCAGCTTAGGGTGTATGGTTATTCCTTCATACCTGCAGCCGATAAGGCCAATTGGACTCGTTTGGACATAGCGAAATAGCACCCTATACCAAGACTTATTAGGAAAAGGTATAGGCCTAGAGAAAAACAATTCCAAAATGAGATGGATATTCGAGAGGGCCCACGAGGTTACTTATGCGATTCATGTAGGCAGCGAGGGCATAACATTCAAAGTTGTCCAAATAGGGGGTTGGCCAGTAGAATAATAACGGGCCAGTGCAGTCGTAGTGGTAATACTTTTGTTATCATATACTTTATTCTACTATAGTAATGAGACATGCTTTTACCTTATGTTTCATTTGCTTGTTTTAATCTACTTATGCCTCTATTGACAATAGCCATTTCTTATCTTATATAGATGGATCTAGGACCGACAGATAGCTCATTACTTACAGAGCAGCCTGTTCATAGGTCGAGACTAGCCTGAGAGGGGCAGGTAAGTTTATTTTTTGCAATCCACAATTTATAACAAGTAATTTTTTTTTTTTCTTATAACTTTGTTGACTTCTCTGCAAGAGCATGTGGTTTTGCATTGTCGTCGTAGAGAGGCGTCCCTGCACAGTTAGAGGATCACTTAGTGCCATTCCTATCATAGGCGGGTTTCATTGGGGCGGCCCATATGCCATTCGTTTAGCTGGACTTGCACCTCATCACGGCTTTGATGGAGAGATGGTGGCCGGAGACACATACCTTCCATATGACAATGGAAGAGTGGTCAGTTACATTGGAGGATGTTAATGTTCTTACTGGCCTACCTGTAGATGGCGATGCTATTACAGACATGGCCCGAATGGATTGGCCTACATTATGTGAGGAGCTATTAGGAATCCGACCTGTCCTTGAGACGGATATGGATGGTAGTCGTTCGAAGATGTCGTGCTTAGACAACCACTTTAGAGTGCTACCAGAGTATGTAGATGATGTCTTGATCAGACTTTACTCTAGAGCGTATATCTTGTTGCTACTGGGTGGATTTATATTTGTGGACAAGTCATCAAATTACATCCACCTAATGTATTTGCAGTTGCTCTAAGACTTAGAGAGGGCGAGGCAGTATGCATGGGAAGCAGCCTGTTTGGCATGGCTGTATAGGCAGCTATGCTTGGCTTCCCACATGGACACAAAGGATACGGCAGGACTCTTGGTTGTCTTGCAAATATGGGCATGGGAGCACTTCCCCCACATTATCCCTATTCGTCGACAGGTTACAGCAGTTATAGCAGGCTTCCCACTGATCAGCCATTAGGGTGTGACTTTTGATGTCATAAGTGTATCCACTCACTTGCTGATTGAGTATTGGGTATCCTTCGATCCATAGAAGGAGCACCAGGTATGATTTTCTTTGCCTTCTTTCCTTCAATTTGATTTCCAATGTGTTGTTCCCTTCAAGTTGCAACGTTTTAATATTTTTGTTAATTGGTTGTGTAATTTTTCCCCTTCAAAAGGTTGTGTGGGACCCTTACAGTCCCATTTTAGACCCCCTTCCTCCATACTGTCAGGCGAGCAGCGACATTTGGCGTACACGGGTCCCGCTGGTGTGCTTCCACATAGTTGAGAATTACTACCCAGACAGAGTGCTCTGATAGTTTGGTGGATTCCAGGGGATCCCACACCCACATGACAACATTAGAGCCTTGCACGAGATTGATATGCGAGGGCGTTCCTAGTGGAACTAGCAGATGGAACATGCTAAGTAAATAGCTGAATGGGATGGTCAGCATGATCGTATTGTCGATATGCCAAATATGCCTACCGGTGCATCTAATGATTACTTCCAGTGGTATCACGCTATCACCCGATACTGGATTAGTCGCACAGGGGCTATCATACGCTATATAGTAAGGTCACTGACTTGATAATTTTTGTAAGGAGATGTATTTAATTTTCATAACTCACTGCTTTACATTTTTTATGTTTCTTGCAGGAAGATTTCATTTCCCAGACATGCATCCAAATATTACTTATTCTACTGCATGAGATGTCTATTGTGTAGTTAAAGAGTTTATGGGGCTCAATTTAAACGATCCACCACCACAACTACTAGCAGTAGGACTAGCATCTGATGACCCACAGCCATAGCCTGGTGAGAGACGACGTCCACATAGAGAGAGGCATGAGCGGGATGGGGTCAGGAGCGAGGCCATGGCCGAGGTATACAGATTGTGGACGAGCCTGGGCCGTCCCACGTACTGTCATTTGATCAGCCTGGTTCTTCCCAGTTCCTTCATCACGATGCTGGCCCATCGTCATCATCACATACACATCTGTTGGACACCCCCATGTCAGACCCGTCATATAGTGAGTTTCATACCCCCCTCCCCCTTTCCCCTCCCCTCCCCCCCCCCCCCACCCAAGCTCCACAGAAGAGGATACCATCGCTATCACATGATATGAGGGAGGGACTCACACAGGTAGAGCCGGACCCAGTCCTATTTCATCCATTCAATGGTGCTGGTGGAGATGAGGATGGCATATTTACACAGATTGATCCATCCACACAGCATCCTCATCAGCATACACCATTCGCTTGTATGTTTGTGAGACGAGGACGAGGGAGGCGGGGCAAAAACCACCAGTAGTAGATAGGAAATTTTCTCAATTTTTCTTATTTTTGGATATAGATTCTTAGTTTTTTACGATTACTATATTCCTTTTCTCGTGTATATTCGATGAAACAAACAATTGGTCATTGATTTCGTATTTTATTTTCTTTGAGTTTTATCTGATGTTTGTGATGGAAAGTTTGACAATACATTTGTGGTTGATTGATTTGGGATGAGAACTGCGTTTGGTTGGATTGAGTTTCAGAATACTACTAAAGTTTGGAAGTTGTTTAGCCTTAGGGGAGGATGACTAATTGCTTATATAACTGTTTTTATCTGATTTTTTTACAGGTTTTGTTATAAATGTAAAAATGAATTTGTTTTTCAAGAAATAAAAAGGGAGTGAAAGAATTTGGCTTGACGTTGTTTCTTCAAGAGACGAGTTCATATGAGGCCTTACCTCATCTCTTGAAGAGACGAAGTAGCTGGCGGTCTGATCTCGTCTCTTTAAGAGACGAGGTGTTTACGAAGGTGACCTCATCTCTTGTATAGACAAGGTCAAGTTGTCTAAAATTGGGATTATCTTGATCTCAATGGTAATTTTGTAATTTTTTTAAAAACACAAATATTTTTTTCCTTTTCCAAACAGTTTTGTTGATGATCAATTTCAAAACATAGGCTCTTCAAACTCAATTTAACCTATTTGAAGCTTGGGTCAACCCATTAGACCCAAGTTTGACTTTATCTCACTCATCACAAGCTCTTTAGGCCCATAAGTAGAGTAGACAAACTAGCCTTACCCCACGAGTTGACCCATTTAACCCATTATGAAAAACAAATAGGGTTGACCTTTTTTGACCTAACAAGTCAAACTAGGCTAGCTCATGATAGGCTGATTAGCTTGTTTAGCCCAAAAAAGAGGAGGATGGATTGATGCACACACTATATGCATTCTGACATTCTTTTAAGTATATATTTATTGGTTTAAATGTAATATAATATCTAAAAAATAATTCAAAAAACTTATTCTTATGTATTAGTAATTAAAATAGTAATAAAATTAATCATTAATGTTTGTAAAATCCTATAATACTTAATTTTTTTTATCCCATTAGCATAACCAAGTTAAACGGATCAAATTGGCTCATTTTTAACCTGTTTAGCCTAAAAGAGTGTACAAGGGGGTTAAATAGGCTAGGTTAGTAGGCTGACCGTTTAGCCCATAAGCCAAACTAAGCTAGGTTAGAGCCAAATGTCTTAGCCTATTTAACATATGGGCCAGGCTTGCTCATTTGGCCCATTTTCCCAGCTTTAATTGTGACCAATATTTTGACTCTGCAAATCTATCTTTCGAGTTGAATGCTTGGTAAAATCGACTCAGATTACCCAATGTATGCCTATAACCACCATTATCCTCACCCTAGATGCAACTGAGATGTGTCTACATTGCTTGATGTCCATATTCTTGCAACTATTTCAAAGTCCACATTGCTCCAAATTCTTCATGATACTAGTAGCTACAAAGAGTCCTTCTCTTATAAATACCTTTTGCACAAGCTTCTAAAGACTATTTTGTCTAATTGATAATTTTCATATAGTATTTTTGTTTATCTTCTACATTAGGCAAATATTAACTTGAAAATTAAAATGGTCATGTTAAACAACCCCTAGTGCCCCCTTACCATGTTTTGTTTTACAACTCCCACTTCATAAGTTCACTTTCAAGTCCAATCACTCCAAAGCCCACTATTAGTTTTGAACTAACGATAAGTTAAAAAAAAATTGATAAAGTATGATTAGACAATTTTTTGTAATTCACTAACATATATTTTATATAGAGGAAAAGACATCATCAGACTTATTTAATTTTTCATAGAGTAAGGTATATACACTCCTCCCAACCCCATTTATGGAAGCCAACTGTTGGATCCCTATGGTTTGGACGATGCAAGTTCAATCGTCATAGAAAGCGGAAAAGGAAAATCTTCTTCCCTTACGAGTTTGCTAGTGGAAGATGGATCACCACGTTTAACCGATCATTTGGGCATTTACTCACTTATCAAAAGAAAAACGTTATTGCTTATCATTATTGTCTTAATTATATACATGGATATTATATATGAAAAACAAATAAATTTTAGCAGAACGTGATAGTTATAAACAATAACAGCGTAGGTTGTAGCTACCCTCAAATTATAGTGATCTACAATCACAGCATTATCTACTAGTGAAACCCACTAACAATTGCAACATTTTAAGCAAGAATGTAATCGGATTAGATTTTGAATGGATCATATAATCTCAAAATCTAACTCACTACCTTACCGCATCTACTAAACTCGACTCTGTAACCTTATAAGACTTTGATACTATATCCAAACCTATCCTACTAGGTTTGATTTAGAACCTGATATCTGACCTTAACCCTATAACTCTATTTCAATTTATTTTTAAGTTTTAATAATAAATTTAAGAAAAGCCGGTGCTTTTGACACAAGTTTTTTATATATTAAAAAATGAAAAGATACATGTGAAATTGATAGAAAACACTGCAGATCATATTCATTATACAACATTTAAACATATAAATATATTACTTTTGTCACCATATAATATCTTAAAAATATAGTTAAATTAAAATCTCCTACTGTGACTAAAATATAATAGACAATAAATAATATTAATCTTTACAATAAACATGACTTAAACAAAATTTAATAAAAAGTTCTAAAATCTGTAACTAATCTAGCAAACATAAAAGAAAAAACATCCATGGGAGGTAAAAAAGATACTAACTCCTTCATATCTTCTTTCTTCTCCTTGCCCTTTTAGTAATGTTTTTATTTATTTATTATTTTATATTATAATATCGGGTTATTAGGTAGTATCCATCGGATTTGTTATATAATCCAAACCCAACCCTATAGGATTTTTACTATATATCTAAACCCAACCCTAAAACTCTATAGGGTTGAACCATATAACGGTCTATCCGACTACATCCCTAATATGTTTGGTTCGTTGGTAATGTAAAGATTTGATATCTATTTATAAATATTTTAATTAGATTATACGTAAAAATAAAATATAGATGAAAAACACATATTTTTATTCATAAATAGATTATATAGATCAGATACATATAAGATATAAATAAAAATTAGACCAACCAATTAGACTCCTAGTAGAATTTGATAAATCAAATAGACCTGCTAAAAATGGCCTTATTACTATAATCACAAGATAAATGAGCCCCAACAAAGATCAATAATATTGCTTTATTTACATGTTCAATGCAAGAGTTATGTGAAGTGAGGATATGCTTAATGGTTTTATTACAAATCCCATTGAAAATTGGTCTGCCTTGGGAATTTCATTGGTCGATGCCCATAAGGAAGGGGAAACATAATAATAATAATAGTAATAAAAATAAGGCCACTTGAGCTTTCATTATTTTCCCCTCCCGGTCCGGCTCAGACGAGTTATTTGGATTATATTAATATATATATATATATATATTTGAAGATTCTTCAGTGTTATATATTCGGTTTAAATGATAGAGTATCATTAAAGTACTTGATAAGGAATTAAGGATAGTGCATATAGTATTGCCTGCTTAATTTTATCAAAATTTCCTAAAATATATGGGTATGTGTGCTATACAATCATTAATGAATGCTAAATCTTGGAATTGAAATCATTGTATATATCATTCAAAGTTCATTAAATTCGAAAATGGATGAGTTTTCAATTGTTTGAAGCTAAGAACTAATACGATCATTGGCCAAAATATTTTAAGAGTATAATTAGAGGACGCTGGTCGCCGGATGGAGGTCTTGACACATTTTCAAAGGCTAAAAACCGGTCTTTATGAAATTCTAAACCATTGTGGGAAAGTCCTATAACTTTTTGGGGGTCTGTTGAATGATCCCTTAAAATTATTTCTTTTTTCTAAATTTTCCACAAATATCAATAGTAAATCAATTGAAAAATATATAGATAATACTTAAGACATTAAATGACCTATGGATACAAATAGGAAACACCTATATGAAGTAAAGAGAAAGAAGAAATGTTCTTAAATAGCTAACATAACACTTAAGTAGCATTTGGTTATAAGAATTATACAAAATAAGGAGGATCGAGTAGTATAGTGCAATCAGTACTAGATAATGTAATTCTTTTATACCATATTTGGTACACAAGGTATAAAACAATACTAGACAAAATTTTTATTAAAAAAATTTATTCTTCTTCAGTTGTAATATTTTTTGTATCATGAAATATAAGAGATAAAAATCTTAAGTTTTGTTCAATTCGAATGAGAAAGTTTTGTTTAGTTCTAGAGATATTTTGTAAATTAAACATGATAATGAGTTTATTCCGTCTAGTATAATGAAAAATTATATAACCAAACGCTACCATATGGATAATAAAAGATATAAAAAAAAAATGTATACAATTAGAGATGCTCTTGTAGGGATTTCATATGTTTACTGTTTATGCATTTAATGTGATGGCTTCATACGTTGAAAATGGTATTCAAAAACCAAATTTGAGAATCTCTGGGGCCTATATCTAACTTTCAATTTCAAAGAGGCACTGCAAAAGGCTGACTTAGAAAATTTCGTCCTTGGTGGCTTGTAATCCATACATTGTATCGTATTCCTTAATCACGCTATCCTTTTTTTTTTTTGTGGCTAAGATCACGCTGTCTTAATAATCCAACACTTCCTTAAATTAGCAAAAATTGATAGGTCCTTCAAATCGTGCTGAGTTCCTTTCATATTCCACCACGTGTATCATCTAAACACATAATCTACTAGAATCGTTTTGCCTTCCACGTAATTGCTAATGGAAAATGACCTAGCTAGAGACAGAGAAGCCCGGGACATTTGGTAAGAGAGTGCAAGAAGAAACCTTTCATATGATAAATGTGTGTATATATGTATTCTATCACAATTGTGATAGAGATAAGCTTTCTTTTTTCTTTTTTTTAATGAAATTACAAATATAGATTGAAAATTATTGATTATATACAATTAGACTATTGAACTCCTAAAAAATGTAATTTTAAATCACAATTTTGTAAATTTGCATTGATGTCTCTTAACGGTTGGTAAAGCCCACTCAATCGCAATTTAGCAATGAAACATTTATAAGGTTTTCATAATGTTTTAGAGATTATACATATTTTCAAAAGTTACTATAAATGTTTTTACTTGCAAAATGTTTCAAGGAAAGTTTCTTTTGGTTGGTATTGTTTACAAGGTTACAAACGGGTCAAGTTGAGCTTTTGAAGGCTTGACAACTTGTTTAAAAGCTATTGAATTTGAGCTTGAGTTGAGATTTTTATCAAGCATGGATTCAAATTTGAGCTCTTTTTATTTAACTAAACGAAATTTATTTCGAGTTTGAACTCGACTCATTTATAATTAGAACTCAAGTTGAGCTGAGCTGGGCTTTTTATCAAGTCTAGCCACACTTTTATTGAGCCTAAAATTTAAGTTTAAACTTAATCCATTTAGATAGCTCATTTTCCAATATTTTTTTTACCTAAAAATAATATCTAAGAGCCATTAAATATATTTTAAACACAAAATAGTTTTTGTTATTTTAACTATATATTTATATATAATGTATTATAAATATAAAACTCATAAAGCTTCTAATAAACTTATTTACGAGCCCACTAACAGACCTGCTTATGAGCTAACTCATGAATATAAATTGAAACTTAAATTTGGCTTGTTTAGATAAACGGGCTCTATTTTGAGGGTCACTTGCCAATTCGAGTTCAAACATAGTATAGTTTATAGCAAGCCAAGATCAGTAACTTACAAGCAACTCGATTCGTTCGTAACACTAATTATTCATTTTTTTGGCCGCTCAGCATTAACTGTTCATATGTATCTCGTTTTATGTAATTTTTTGTCCTTTTTAATAACATAAAAGAAACCTTAGAAATGTTTAAAACCATTTTTTCACCTTTTAATAGATGGGAAAAAGTAAAATTGTTAATGTGTCACATGGAAACATTATTATACCGAATTCATTAAGCTGAACTTAACTTAAAATTTTAGAAGTCCAACTCAACTCAAATTTCATTGGGCATATAAGAGCTCCAGTTTGGTAGTAAAATGAATTTGATTTCAACTTATTTAAACTTATTTAAGCTTATTAATTATTTCTAAAAAAATAAAAAAAATCTTCCAATCAAAATGATAACTATAATTAAACCCAATTCAAACTCAACTTATATTACTCGAATTCGATTTCATTGATGAGGCATTCGGGTCAAATAATATCAAATCCAAACACCCTATTGTATGTTATAAAATCTATTCAATTAAATCGAATCAAATTTGAGTAATTAAGTTATAGGGATATTTAGCTTTGCTTACCCTTCAAACTAGATGCATTCGTTTATGGGATAGTCAAATAAAATCCATCAACCAAAACCATGGTATTGGCCACCCGCCACCCCAATAAAAAAATTGATTTGGTTACAAACCCACTAGAGCTAATGATTGCACGTTGTATGGGTCTTAAAAGATGGCAAAAGCAACGCGTTCAAAAAGGGGACCATTCACCCACCGAGGAAAATTAGCTGGTACTTGCTTTGCTTGTGCTGTGGTTTCAAGGCATTCACACATTTGTTGCACCTGGAAGAAACATAACACAACCCTAAACATAGATCTCAACAAGCTGGATGTCACTTCTATTTCCGAGGTATTATTATTATATTATTGTTGTTGTTGTTGTTGTTGTGTGAGAAAAGAATACATGAATCTTTTTTTTCCCCTCAATTATAATGAAAGAGAAGGGATTCAAACCCAAAATCTCTCATACGAGAGACCAGAGAAGGTGTTAAGGTGTTACTAAGTTATAAGATTATTCGCAAAAATATTAAAAACTTTAAAAAAAATTTCACATTCTTCAGATTTATTTTTTTTTCTTTTAATGAAATGTGTGATTCATTTAAAATTGTGAAAGTATTTAACTCAGTTAATTCAACCAGAGCTTTCTGAGCATGGCGAAAAATTTAAAGAAAAGAAAAGATCTATGTCGCAGAATGCCCAGTAACGTACGCTTTCGATAAAGGAGAACAACAATGTACATTATTTTATCATCGTTTCTATTCACTTTTTGTCTGCTGGTTGGCTGCTATACTAGTAGTAGGCTCAATAAAAAATAAAATAAAAACTTTACACACTTCATAAGACCGGATCAACGATATAAATTTATTTATATAAATATCAATTACATAAAAATAATTATATAAATACTATTGTAAAATCACATATTAACACTCGATCTTACTTTTTCTATATATGTTATATGTTCAATATGCGATTTTACTTTTTTATGTGTGTCATAGATTCAACATGTAATTTTGTAATATAATAAAATTCATAAATCATACCTTATACATGGAATGTGACTTCTTTAATAAATGCGATTTTGTGATAAAACTTAGCTAATTAGAATTATGTGATTTGTACTGGTATAATTTTATTTTATAAGATTTGATAATATGTGTTACAATCCACATTTACATCCTTCTTGTATTAAAAAAAAAAAAGTAGATGATCCGTTCAAATATTGTGGTAATTTTTTTTTCTTTTATTTGCAATAAATTTGTAGAGTATCTATAAACCGAATACCCAAACATTATCATGTATTACAATATATTGTGAGGATAAGGTGTTTTTTTTTTTTTTTTTAATATCATTACAACGAGAAAGAGGGAATCGAGTCGTGTGTTATAGCACGAGATCACTGGCAAGATAAAGAGCTTTGTTGATAGTACTCTTGTGATAAATCACCGACAATATACTGAATTTCTGCTTGGTTCTTTTCGCCCTTGCGCACAATCATTGCTGCCGACCCTTCTTCTATAAATTATTCTGCTGCCTAAATGACAGAAAAGTTTATATACCTTTCCTTGTTAGAGGGGCAGCCAGAGCACTGAATCATCAAAGTAAAGAGAAAAAGGCAAATCAATGTGGAGGCAGATGGTAGTAACGCGGTATTTGGGAAATAGTGATATTAATTGGTAGCTTTCTTTTTGTCTTTTTTTTGTCTTTTTCTTAATCTACATACTTATTAAATCTTTATTGGCATCAATATGATATTAATCAATTCACGCAATATGATAATACTTTTTCGATCTTTCCCAATATGTGATCATATCCTACGATTTAAGAAAATAATAATGAGAAAGGAAAAAAAAAAAGGTTAAACAATGATATATATGTTAATATGTATATAAATACAAAGCATATTTGCAATTCAAGCTTCTTTAAAATAGGATAGATGTCTATTTAAACTTTACATAAAAATTTAATTTAGTATTTTAATACCACATCTAATTTTTTTTTAACTATTTTTAATATCTCTTCAACACCATTACTTTGTTAGTAATATATAATTGAATTTTTACTAATATCCTAATATTGTTTAGCATCGATAATCTACTTTCTAATGGCCTTGGCAATTCAAGGCCCAATTGCTTGTTGGGATAATAAAAAAGTAATTATTCATGAATTTCTTTTTAATAATTACACACTTCATGCAAAAGAAAAACAAAAAAAAAAATGTGAAAAATGCGAAGTTTTTCCCATGTCCTAATTGTCTTTTTATTATTTGTTAGATATCATATTTATATTTTTTGAATAGGATAAATTGTATTAAAAGGTATCAACGTATAAGGATAAATTAATTTAATGTACTAGCATTTCAAATTATTAACAATAGAAATCGTGTTTTAAGAGTAATTCATTTAAGGTATCAACATTTTGTAAAATGAGTCAAATAAGGTTCCTATAAATGATCATTATGAAAAATTAAGAAAAAATAATTATAAACTATTCTAGATGTTGATACCTTGAATTGCGGGCGAGCAAGTAACCCAGTTGTATTAGGTACCCATCTGGACCTCATTCGGCTAAGCAGGTTTCGAATGTGTCTTAAGAGTTAATGGGTAAGTTTTCAGTATAGAATTTTGGGAACCTACTCCAACAGGGTAGGATACGGGTGTGAAATCTTGATACGTTGTACTTATCCTAGAACTTATACTCTACTATATATGAAGTATAGGTTCTAAAGTATAGGTTTTAGGTTACTATGTACTCAACTTATAAAGATAGTATAACATAATATTAGCAATAAAATAGTATCATTAATTTTTTTAACATCAATATTATTTAAGACGGTGACATTTTTATGTTAATATTTAGTTTCTTTTTTTCCTTGTGTTAATTATTAACTTAGTTGCATTATTGCATATTTCATAGTTCTAACTTTTTATTTTAATATTTTGTAGAGATAAGTTTTATTAATGAAGACATATTGAATATTAACTGAAGCAAAAGAAAAGTTGCCTTATGAAGACTGACGACTGAAGACTAAAAACATATATTTTAATGCTTTACAGATATGTTGCATTATAAAAGTGTCAGTTTCCTTTTTTGGCTAGTTAATGTAGCAGTGTCTCGAAGTTATAATGTTTTAATTTATAATATATGTTTTCAGCTGTAACTTGTATGTTTTAACTTTTATACTACCTTTCCTTGTCATACCCCCATGGGATACCTTAGTTGTAATTATATTATATGTAACAAACTGAAGTCACATACATTTATATTAGTCTCTCTGTAGCTTCCAAAATGGTATAACAACTATAATACTTCATGGCATGAACATGTGTAACAAGATCGAAGGTTAACTGGAATAAGAAAAAGATTGCATACATATAAGTCACATACAAGAATAATAATACATAAAGTACTTAATCATTACATCAAAATATTACAACTTCACATCCATAAAAACTTCATGACATTACAAATTTACATTCACTGACGCTCAAAACCCTTCTTTGATACAACTTGATAACTATTATTTGTCAACATACTTCATTTCATGCTCCTTTCCAAAATTTCACTAACATTTTATACTAGCTTCCCTTATGTAGTTTTGTTCCTTCTCCTTAATTCCTGTAAACAAATAATCTATTAGAGCATGAGTACAACAAGCTTAGCGAATAACCAAATATTAACATAGTTTAAATAATATCAATCAAGTTTAATTATCAAACACATCCAATGCTACAAACATAGACATCCAATGCTACAAACATACATATGCAACAAATATAGTTTAAATAATTAAAATCCAAGCCGATGGACATTTATGCCCTCTCTTGGGTGTTGAAGCAACTACCTCAAGTAAATCACATCCAGGAGAGATTAGAAACTACGAAAGGAGAACTCTTGTTCATTCTTATTTATTACTTATATATAGAAAATATTATAACTCAACTTGATCTTAGAACTTAGAAACTCCACTAAATATTAGATATTTCATGTCAATACTATAGGTGACGTCTTTTGGTGCTTACTTAGTCTCCATGAAACTAACAGAACAGTGGTAACCCTTCTTGTAGAGCTAGATATTAATTTTGATTTAATGAAAAAACTCAGAGTTATCACAGAACCAAAATGCTCATACATAGTGTGTTTACCATGCAAATGCAAGTTATGTTGTCATTCAATGCATGTCCGTTTTATTTAAGGGTCAATAAAGAATTATACCATATTATTATTGATTGACCATATAAGATAATCCACAATTCATGTTACATAATTATTATCATGCAATTAATTATCACTTTTAGCATTAAATATTATCTTTCACTCATACAAAATATAGCATACATTATTCCCCAAATCCCCATGCATATACTCAATTTCAGTTACATTTAAGAGCATATACCACTACATTATATACATAACAATGTGAGAAGATCCAATTTACTCACATGTGCATCTTTACTTAGTCGTTGCAATAATCTATCGGAAAGTCCAAATCTTGATTTATGGCTCCTATAAGACAATAAACATGTATTACTAAGTGTATAACTATATAAGAACTTCTATTAATGTACTCATATTATCATATGTATGATTCATTGGTCTTTAAGAGTTATAAAGTGCTATTCATAGGTATTACTCAACTATATAAACTTAATTAATTTAATAAGTCCAGGTATTACAAACTTAGGTAACTTAGCATATCATTAATCTATGATCCAACTTGTGTAAGATTCTATAAAAGATCTTAAACTAGTATAATACTAATAACAACAACAACAACAATAATAATAATATAATGAAATTGGAGAACCATCATGATCATGGTCAAGGCCGTGATAAAGGCTGATATACAGTTTTGCAAAGCTCAGAGACGATCATAGGCTTTATTACGTCCATGATGATTAAAAAATTCTTGATCCTAGACCACCATGGGATCTATAACTCATAGGCTCTATTACGCCCATGATGATTAAAAAATTCTTGATCCTAGACCCCCATGGGATCTATAACGCTCGCAATGAGTCGAAATTATTTTATCCGAGATGATCACGGGATAGATCATGTCCATGATCAACCAAAATAACTTGATCCAAGACTACTACACCGTATACTACGCCCGTGATCCTCTAAACCCTAATTTGTATTTCCAAACTTACGAAATTCTACACTTTTCAGCCAATTATCATGATCTTATGCCCATAAAAAACACCTCCATATTAACATATAAGGTACATATGCATCTCTTACAACTTTAAATTGACATTACATATAAACACTTACCCTACACGTATCTATTCATAACATTAACTTCATCAAGCAAACAAAAGTCTACCAAATCTATACTTTAGGATATCTTTACTTATTTAACATCAACCTCCTTAACAACCTTATCATCAACATACAGCATGAAATCAAAAATTTTGTTATCTATCTTACAAAATTAACAAAGCAAATATAAGTAATAACTTACCTAATTGAATCTTAACTTGACGATGGAGAGTTGAAATGAGTTTTGGGAGAAAATTTTGATGTCTTTTCTCCAGAGGAGATGGCGCCTACTTTAGTGCTTTTAGGGATTAAATTTGTCAAATTTTAGTTGATAATTATCTCTAATATTGATAAAGCAAGGTTTTGAATTTTTGGGTATATTAAAGAATCATTGTGTATGCGTGCAAGTGCATGATAGTTAAGGTGGAGTAAATGAGCTTAGTTTGCATGAAAGGAATTGGACTCGGGTTTTATATGAAGGTTGGGTTTCTTTTTAACTCAATGCATTAAGAAACAAGAATCAACAATCATCACGAAGTTTGATTAATTTGGCTTATAAATTTATTTAAATAAAAGTTTTATTAAGATACTTTAAAATAAAAATTCTTATAATTTAGGGGTTAAACTTTAGAAATTCAAGTTTATAAGAAGATTTAAAACTAAAATAACTTGATAGACAATTTCAAAGGAGATCCATTGAAATTTTTTAATCTCTATTCTCATTTAACTTATTCTACACATATTAATATAAACAAGTCTATTGACCATACCATTCATTCTAATTTTTATATTAACTTTATATTGATTTTTAGATTTTAAATCCTAACTTGAATTATGGAAAAACTTGGGTAATACATTTCTACTATCACATAAACAAATTTTTGATATCATAGAATTTGTGATATTTAAAAATTACTTTTAAATTTCTTTTTACACTTGATCAGTAATTTTGCTATAGTAAATATTTGAAAATAAGGTAATCTTTCACATTACATAATTAAAATTCAAAACTAAGCCAAAAAAAAAAAAAAATACAAGTTCCACAAAGTATCCTTATAACTTTTATAGGATGCTTAGTGAGTACAAAGTGGTATCCGGTAAGCTTCGAGTACAAGAGTTAGTATCTTATATCTTATAGAGTAGGGTATAAGTAAAACTTTATTCCCTACTCACTCTGTATCAATCACTCCTACTTTAAACGAATTCTGTAAAATGTTGATATCCTATTTAATTCATTTTGTGAAATATTAATTTCTCTTTTTAAGTACTAGAAATGTCAATATCTTAAATGAAATTATCCAAAAGATTGATAGCATTTTATGTAAATATTTGTAAAAATAATAATCTATGTCGAAATCATTTCAATCAAGTCTAATATATGGATAATTTTTTTCTTTTCCAATCTTATTACAGCGATGCAGTAGATGGTGATTACAGAAACGGACGAATAAAAATCCACATATTGTTTGAAATTGAAGATTTGAAAACCTCGTTTATTTATTTAAAAAAAAAAAAAGAGTAAGCTTTAGTATATAGGTATGAATCGTCTACGGTCCTATGAACGAACAGTATAAATATTCATTTAAATATTAAAATAAATATAATAATTGACATATTGAATATTTCAAATTTTAATTGTGATTGGGTATGAATTTTTTAAGCTTAAATAAGCATGAGACTAGCCCGATTTAAAAAACAATGACGGGCAATAGAATTTTTCTATATATGTATATAATACATAAAGCCAATGGTGTACAAGTGTACTTTTATTGGAAGTTGTTACTTTTATTGATATTTATATTTTACTTTTTCTTTCAAGTAATTACAAAAAAAAGGGAGATTAGAACTTGATTAATCTTATTTGTAAGAGACTAGTATTAATATCACTAAAGTAAACTACAATATCATGTATGGATTCTTTTCCCTTGATCGGACGGACTCAGATTATTACTTTGGATGCAATTTGATTCCAGTTTTGAAAATGCAAAAAACATTTCAGTTTTATTAATTATATGTAATATAATCACTTTTTTTATCTTATGATATATTTATTTTATAATTTATATTTATCAATAGTATACTTTAATATGTGTTTCATTTTGTTTTATTCTATTCTGTTAAAGCTTTTAAAATCCAAATATATAAATGAGTTTGTTATTTTAAGACTCATTCCATATTACGCTAAATATTTCCCACGTACCCAATATGATACAAGATTTATAGCTGATTATTTCTTACATTGGTATTTTATTTGGCATACATATGATATGAAAATCGATGCAATGTTACTAGAAAGACCCAAAAAGGGCGAAAAGATACCAGCATATATTATCCAGCGGGAATTCAAATCAGTCATAAATTAATCGATTATTCTTCTGACAAAAGAATTGCGCCCACAGATCATCCTTTCAAAACCATATGCTTTTAATTTATCACATTCTCATGAACAGGATAATTTAGTTAATCATTTGATTATTAAAATAAATATAATAATTTAAATATTAATTATATGTTCAATAGTAAACTTATTTAATTCTCTCAAAATTAATAAGGGCATATAGAATTTCCAGGTTATTGGCTAGCAAACGCAAGAGAAAAGGTAGTGCCAAGGATTTAAGAAAAAATATTCATTAATCAATAAAAGTGCTTTGAATTGTTCAACATGTAGTTAGTTATGCTGTCTCCATTATTTGTTTATTTTTTATAGGATTCACTTCTTCAGATTAAAATGGATACCCGGGAAGCATGAGTTTGCATTAAAATATACATAGATGGCAATGCGTATTGGCAGATCAAGCTACTATATGTTTGATATTGAATTTGTATTAATATAAAAATATATAAAATTATATTAAAGATTATAAAAAAATTAATGAGTTAATATCATGAATTGCACTAGAACTTTAACAAAATGGGTAATTAGATACTTCACTTTGAAATTAATCAATTTAGTACCTGAATTTAGAAATTGATCGATTTAATTTTTGAAACAATTGCTTTGGCATACCAATAATATCTCTATCAAATTTTTTTTATATACTAAATTGATCAATTTTAAATTCCAAATACCTAATTGTATATTTTATCAAAATTCAGATACCATTCATGGCAAACCTCATAATTTATTTTATTGTGATCTTATTATTATTATATATCATGATCACATATTTTATATCATGTTGTGTCAATTTTATATTTGTTCTTATGATTGTATTGTTAATTATATGGTATTAAAATAATCAAAACATTTGATGGGAATAACTTATTCATGGAGACACCACTAGTGGCTTAAAAGTTTCGCTTTTTTGAAAATGATAGCTGGCTATTCATATTAAATTATTATGAAAGATAAGAGGAGAGCTGTCTCACAATATTTACTCAATCTTAGGTTACGAGAGGGAAAAAAAAAAAAAAAGAAATAATGGTGTGGGACAAAATGCAGATTATGATGGTAGACCAATGGCGTACCACGAAAAACCTAATTTTTTATAAATGGATGGTGATAATTTAAAAAGAAAAGAAGAAGTCAAAAACCCGTGCAAATCATGGATTTCATTTTAAAATATATTTATTCAAATGGTCGTTGTTTGTAATTAATGTGTTGATAAATTCATATTTAAGACAACGTGTGAAAAAAATGATTTAGGGTCTGTTCAAATTGTCTTGTTTTCATTTATACATGTATTAGTATCTGCTTATGAGTAAAAAAGTTTATTATTTATCCGTATCATTTTTTTTAAAAAGTATAAGTTGAAATAATGGCATGTCCCAATGAACCAAAAAAAGCCTTAATCATATAATTATATATAATAAATTGTAAGTTAAATGGATTCTTATCGTATTTAGAAAAGGGAAAAATATAAATTTGTTACTTAAATTTTGTAAAAAATTAAATTTAACATCTGAACTTTAAAACAATAAATTTAATACCTACACTAACATTATATGCTTTGTTTTCTGACGTAGAAGAGACAACCTATTAGTACTAGATGATGTTTGAAGAAGTAGTAAAAAATCAATGAGACTTTCACCAAACATAATAAATAAAATAAAGAAAGTAGTTAAAATAATAATAAAAATTTGATTTAATACCAAATTAGATTTTTATGCGTAGTTTAGATACAATATTTGACCTTTATCCTTAGAAAAATTACGATCATCAACTGAAGTTATGGACTAAAACATCATATACCAAGAGTCCCATCCTTTTACACTAATATATTTAAAGTTGCAAGTCATCCAACATATATTATCCAATATATGAAAGATTTGTCTTTTTATAAATGAAAATGTGTGAGTAATGAAAATAATAAAAAGTGTTGTTATCAAAAAGATATGGATAATAAAAAAATTTCAAAATATAATAAATAATGTGTGTCCATATATATGTAGGAGATTTGAAGAAAACCTGTTAATGTAAGGCTGCTAGTTACTTCGGCCATTAACTTGATGGTATTTTATGAAAGGTAAAGTCATTAAAAGGTAATAAAAAAGATGCAATAACCAAAAAGTTTATGAAAGAATATTGACAAAAGAAATAAAAAAAATAAGAGTTATGTAATATATAAAGTGATCTCTTACTCCTCATCATCATTTCAGAAGTTGTAAATTTTGAAAATAATATATAAGGTTAGGTATTTTCTATTGAAATGTTACAATATGAAAAAGTAATAACAAATATGTACGAAATGAAGAAAATTTTCAAAATTATATATTTTAATACTCTAATTAGTAATTACTAACATGCTTATTTAATATTATATAGCGTTGGTAATTCGTGTTACTATATTGTGTCTCATATCCATATCTAAACAGGTTTATGTTTGAAAAACCTCAACCTATATATGATCTAAATCATTTATTAATCACGTATGAAAACCAAAATTTATAATCTGACCTGTTCATGTTTCATGTTGACTCGGTTAGCATTAATAAGCATATAATTTAACAAACAAATTAACCAAACATTTGAGTTTACCAACTAATGGTCAAAACAAAAATTAACTATACTAGCAAAAAAAAAGGTGATCTACTCATTAAAAATTAATATAAAAGCAAAATAGAACCTAACATATTCTATGTTGTCTACAATTACAATTAATAGAATAAACTTTATAAAAAGAAAAGATATAACAAAAATGTACAACTAATTGGTGAGATTTCTTGGAATTTAGGTAGAAAGCTTAAGGTTGGTCAATGATGGTATAACATATACATCATCTTTGTGGTGACTAGATCCTCTTGTTTCATCTTTTTACATTGACAAAACATATAGACAGACAAACAAAAAATCCTAATCTTTAACATTACTAGCTAATGATTAAATTAACTTTACTAAAAATCGCTAGCAAAATAGCTATTCCAATCATAAAATGAATTAGATTAACCTCCTTTTCTCATACATCATGAACAAATCAAAATTATCATCTAAACATGAAATCAATTTCACAAATACCCAAACGTAAAACAACAATAAAAGGAGCCACCATT